>JAOXXN010000290.1:4347466-4365597 GCA_026770055.1 Myrmophylax atrothorax
CATCTTCTCCCTTTTATACCTGCCCTCCAGACGTGAGCTCTCGAGCAACGCACTCTCCAGGCTTTGCTTCTTGCATGCGCTCAGCGCTTAATAAGCAATAGTCGGTCGTCAAAACGGCAAGTGGAGGGATGTGCGGGGTTGGGAGCCCCGAGGTGGGGGATTTATAATGTTTATGAGCTCCGGGTTTGCCTCTGCCACTGACTGCTGCCGGAGATTTAGCAAATCCTTTAATCTCACTCCTTCCTCAGTTTCTCCAGTCAGTTAAGTGAGGATAATGAGCCATAACTAACTTGCAAGCTGTCGTGGGAACGATTTAATTAGCAGCTGATCTTGCTAGGTGCTGTGGGGCTTGGTGGTTTGCATCCTGGTATGGGATTCAGGCACCAGAAGGCTCCAAGGGGCTCAGGACCTGCAAGATATTTGCCTGCCTAAATACCTTGGGTGGTCCAAGCCCCAGCTCACATGGGACCTCCTGCAGCCCTCAGTGCTGTCTCCTGGGGAAGGTGCCATCCTTCCCAGCCAGGTCTCGTGGCTGTGCCCTGTGGCAGCGAGCAGGGGGTGCAGAGACCTCCCTCTGCTGTCCTTTGCCGTGTGTTCTGCAGGCAATCCCTCTCCATCCCTTTCTGTGTGCACGGGGGTTAATTGCCTCGTGCATCTGCCAGCCGCAGGGCTTCCCAGCCAGCACTGCTCTTCCAGGAATAGAGGCTCTTGCTTTTTAGCTCTCTGTCATAAATCCAAAAAAAAAAAAAAAAACAGGAGAGAGAAGGGAGGAAATCTATTCCTTCCAGCTGTCTCTTGCTTATGTGGCCGAGCAGATATGGTGGTTTCATTTGGAGCAGGCAGGAGGAGAAGCAGAGGTGGTGAAGAGTGATAAAATTGGTGCTCCTCAGTCACAGGGGTCAGCTGTGGACCCTCACATGAGTGTCTTCCATCCTTCCTGCTCGTTATCCAGCAAAGAACCTTCCTCTTTCTGCCATCACCATGTTTGTTGCTTCCTTTGGATGCTCTGTAGAGCTTGGCTGAATTTCTGTCACAGGGTGGGGAAAACACTGCGCTTGTGAGATCTGATTTTTTTGGGGGGGAATGAGTGTGTCTTATTATGTCCATTAGTTTTAAGTTGTAACCACATAATGGGGATTTGTTGCTCTCCCCTTCTCCTTGCTGGGGCTGCCCCACCTGTGCACTCCCCCTCATTCCAGAGGATTAGCTGACACCAAAGCAAACCACATCCACTGTTTTTCTTCTGTCACTCTGCCTTAGTCCCTTAACAAATGCAATTATATTTCTTGTGCACCACCTTTTTCCTCAAGATGAGCCCATGCTGACTTAAAGCTCCATTCTCTCTTCCCCTGCCAAAAATGCAGGGGAATGGTTTTCACATGAAAGCCTGTGAGAAGCAAGCCCTTGAAATCTCACCCCAGAGTGACCTTTTTTCCCCTTCCCCTGAGCAGGCAAAGGGCATTGTGTAACCCATCCACTCAATCCTGTAAATCGTTTTTACAGACATGTAAAATATCGGTGAAAAATACTTCATCCCTTTAAAGAGAAAAATAAACAGCTTCTCTCATCATTATACAGTTTCTAGGAAGAAAAACACGGTTAGTATTGACAAAGCTTAAAAAGGGGTGGGGGGAAGATGGAAGGAAAAAAGAAACCCAAACCCAACATGCTGAACTTCTCAGAAAACAACCTGCCTTTGATATTTACAGATGTGTAATTTGCTCCTTGTCGGATTTGGTGTGAACTCGTCAGCAGAGCTGCGTGTGGGCATGGGGAGCCAAAGGCCCTGCTGTGTTCCAGCTTCTGTTTATTGGCTGGAAATCTGGTGGGAACTGTTGAATGTCTTGGTGGTTGTTGGTTCTGTCAAGAGGGTGATGCATTGCGCCCTAAAGAGTTGTCTAAAGGGCGCTTAATTAAAGAATCACAGAATTTAGGTTGGAAAAGACCTCCAAGACCTTCGAGTCCACCCTGTGCCCAATCCCCACCTTGTCACCCAGCCCAGAGCACTGAGTGCCATATCCAGTTGTTCTTTGAACACCTCCAGGGGTGGGGACTCCATCACCTCCTTGGGCAGCCCCTTCCAATGCTTGACAGCCCTTTCCGTGAAGAAATTCTTCCTGATATCCAACCTGGATCTCCCCTGGCACAGCTTGAGGCCATGTCCTCTTGTCCTGTCACACAAGGGTGTTTTAAAAGTCCTTCTAACCCAAACCTTTCTATGGTTAGTGATTAGGTTTGATGATCTTAGAAGCTTTTTCCAACCTCCCCGGTTCTCTGATTGGGGTTGGCCATCATTCTTCATCAGCCATGGTGGCAGCTTTGAACATAAACCTGCCCAAGGTACTGGACTTCCAAACAGCTGTACTTACCTGAACTCAGTGCTACCCTGAGTGCTCAATGCAAGGGGTTCACCTGGGGGTTTGCACAACTAGTAGAGTCTTTTATCACTCCATAATTCCCTTTCCATCAGCTGGGATTGATTTCAAGATGTGAACTTGACTTCTCTTCTGACCTGCAGTTGACTGTGTGCTCTGCTATGTTTCAAAGTACTCTGAGAGCCGTAGAAATGCGAGGCCTTGTCTTTTGCCATTGAAATATTTTCATTCTTTTCCCCTTCCTGGGTTTATTGCCTTTGAGTTTTGCTGGTGCCTTTGAAGTAGGGATGAATTTTAGCAATGGAGTTTCATCTCGAGGTGTGGATCCATGCACAGAGGAGGGAAGCATTCACTACATTTTCTTTTTGCATTCAGCCTATTACAGAGTTGGAACCAAGCTGTGAAATTCAGATGTAAATTCCTCCTAAGCCACCACCAGGCACAGTTTGATCGTGTGGCTTTTAAGCTGGTGAGCACTGATAGTCAGGATGGAAATACTGGGATTGCCTTCCTTGGAGATAGGAGCGACCACTGACTGTGGTCCCTCTGCATCCAGAAAGCAAGCTGGGATTGGGATTGGTGTGAAGCCACAGTCTTTCTATCTCCAGCTTCCCAAGTCTGGGCTTAAAAAGGTTGTTCCTACCTCTGCCTCTAAAATGAGTTGGTGATGTAAAAGCAGTCAAAGTTAGGAAACGATGGGAGGCAACTGTGATTCTGGTGGGGAAAAAAATCCACATGATGCCCATCATCACCCTGAAAGCACCCGATATGCTTTGCCTCCATTGCATCCTCTATGTTGTCTTTGGGCAACTGGGATTTCCTCGTGGCCTCACCAGCAGAGCCACCCTCAGCCAGCGGCTAATTGGCTGTAGTCGCAGCTCCCGGCTCGCTCCATTTATATCCACGAGTAGGGATTACCGGGAGCCAACTGCCTCCAATGCCAGCTGCAGAGGAACTCAGAGGGAGAGGGGAGAGCAGGAAATGAGCCGTGCAGATGTTGGGAAGTGAATTAGCCTTTAAGAGTGTTTTCCATGGCGAGGCAGTACGGCAGCTGAGGGAAGAGGGAGCAGGATGCTGACAGCATCCCTCCAGCAATCCCTCATATTTACTCAGGGATTGAGATGAGTTTGTTCTCTTCTAGCGGATCGAAGGCTATGGAGATCGCAGAGCCTCCTAAGGGTGCGTGGCAGGGATAATAATAAAGAATGAGTCAGGTCTTCAATATTTTACATGAAGATACTGGGCTTAAATAATAAACGAAGCAAAATTAATCAAGGTGTATCCGAAGGGAGAGGTGTGGATGTTCCAATGCAGGGAGCTCAGGAGCAGCTCAGGAACTGTTAATGTGTAACAGAAATGAAGTTGTTCCTAAAATCCACCTGAGAGGAATCTCTAGATGATGTTCCTCTTCCTTTGAACAGTGTCATTTGTTCTGGGATTTTGTGTTACCGGATTCACTGCTGCTCAGGAAGAGTTGTCCATGACCAAGAAAGAGACTTCTCTTGGAGAAGTCATGGTGCTTCACAGTCCCAGTCTTTTCTGGTGGATAGAAAAGGGGAGGAAAGGTAGAAATTGAAATGTAGTGGAGTTGAGTATCTTGAGTGATGCTGAACATGTCCAAGTTCAGGCTGGGCTCTTGGAAAGGGCAGCTGTCTGAGGCACAGAGCTTCCTTTCTCTGCCCTACTTTTTCATCCCTTTCCTTCCCTCCAGTGCTGCTGTTTCCCCTGCTGATCCCTGCCAGCCTCACATCATGAGGAGGGGGAAGGGGAGAGAAGCAGGACGGATCCCATCACATCTCCCTCTGCATTTGGTACTTCTTTGGAGCAGACAAGGCCAGGCATGAAAGCACCTGGACTTATTTCCATTTAGATGGTTCAGAACAGCCTTGTGGGCTTAGATGTTCATCGTCCTTTGACTTTCAGTGGGCTTTGGCTCAGACTCCTTTGCAGATCTCAGCTTTAAGCCTTGCAGCTTTGCTCTCCGACGAGGGCTCTGTTTAACCTTTCCTCTTGTCTGAAGAGAGCACATCACATTAGCCCATGCACACAGATGGAAAATTGAAGAGGACCTTTGCCCTTTCCCTTCTTCTAACGTAACGACTCAGGGATCCCCCATAAAGGCTGGGTTTCCCTTATGAAGCAGTTGGTGGCAAAAGAAGTACGAGGTAATTGGAAAAGTAGCCAGGTTTGAGATTAAAGTTGTTCCATCAGCTGAGACGTTCTTGGAAGGTTCCCCTCTGGATGATTTACATAACGCTCCCAACCATTTCAGGAGGAGTGTTGGGAATCCCATAATGCTAATAACCCCCAAGCCTATATAATCAAACGCCTTCACCTGATCCAGGATGAGCCCAGAAAGAAATTTGCCACATGTTTTACCCAGCTCAGCAATGTCTCCTCTGCAGACGGAATTGCTAACAATATTCCGACCTGTTGGAGCACAACATTGAAATGTATAGAAACAAGACCCGCAGCCACGTTCTGCAATTCAATCTCATCTTTATTGCAGTGGTGGAGGTGTGCTGCATATTAGAGAGCAGTTTTTTCCCCTGACTAACCTTGGCCAGGTTTCATTACCAGTTCCTGGCTCTGCTGGGAGGTCCATCTACGTGGATTTCCATCCTGGCTGGGGATGGGCTGGTAACTTCAAGTGTCCATAAACGTTATCTTGCAAAATCATAGAATCATTTAGGTTGGAAAAGACCTCTAAAATCATTGAGTTTGAAAGGGTGAGAGAATTGGGATGTTCAGCCTGGAGAAAAGAAGGCTTTGGGGTGACCTAATTGTGGCCTTCCAGTACCTGAAGGAGCCAACAAAAAACATGGAGAGAGACTATTTACAAGGGCCTGGAGTGACAGGACAAGGGGGAATGGCTTCACACTGAAAGAGAGTGGGTTTAGGTTGGATATTAGGAAAACATTCTGCCCTGGGAAGCTGGTGAAGCCCTGGCACAGGTTGCCCAGAGAAGCTGTGGCTGCACCATCCCTGGAAGTGTCCAAGGCCAGGTTGGATGGAGCTCAAAGCAACCTGGGATAGTGAAAGTTGTCCCTGCCCATGGTAGCAGGTTGGAATGAGATGACCTTTAAGGTCCCTTCCAACTGAAGCCATTCTGCAATTCAGCAACCAAAATGCCCAGGCTGAATTCTCACCAATGCCCAAATGGAGTCAGGGATGATGGGAAAGAACATGCTCTTACCTCTGGATTATGGTGATGCTGCATCACCTTCAGGATCCCTACAGAGAATCCCCTCTGTTGAGGATCTGTGCTCTAATCCTCTCTCTTTTCCTCCCCCCTACTTTTATCTTCTGGAGAAGAACAATATATCTCTTACCCGCCTGGTAGTTCCCTTTCTGTTCCTCGATTGAATTACACAGAGGGTGCACTTGAGTGATTTTTAAATCTAAATGAAAATGTAAAGAACCCTTTGCCGAGTGCCGAATCCTGCAATCAGGCAAATTGTTTGACTTCTTCGCACCCCCATCTGGCCCTAATTGATTCTTGTAACCCAACTGTGATTTCTAACATGTTCCAGTCAGAGAAATCTACTGGCACTAATTCAACACAGTGAGCACTGGTTTGGTGTTTAATGCAATAATGAGATCAATGTACCTTTCAAGGGAGGGGAGTGCACGTCACCCCCTCCAGCAACAGCCAAGCAGCAGCTCCAGAGCATGTTTCAGCCCAAAACTTTGTTTCCAAGGATGGGAAAATAAAACTTTTTCATCCTTCTCTTCTTGTTTCTTTCTCTCCTTGTATACCTGCAGGTCTTTCTTTTCCCACAGAAATCCCATGGGAGAAAGCTGCTCTTTGGGGAGCAAAGATTAAAAGCATTTTAGATGAGGCTGTGTTTGCCATATTCCTGCTTGTGAACCCCAGGATGATTTGGCATTTGGATTCAGCCTGTGGTTTGGGTAGAGGTTGAATCCTGTTTCTATGCAGTGGCTTCCCTGAGCCTCATCCCTGCTGTGCACAGCAGGGATCCAGGGCTGTCATCCAAGGATTCCTTCACTCAGCATTACAACTTGTATCCTCCAGAGCCATGCTATGAATAGAAGGGTGGCTTTGCTTTCCTTTTTTTTTTTTTTAACTATGCTAAAAATCCTGACTTTCTGGATATCCTTGGCTTCTTAATAAATGAGCTGAGAGCATGGACCTCTGGGCCTCATCCAGCTCTTATGTTGATCTCTGCTGGGAATAGCTGGAGGCCCCAGAGGGAGTTCAGCCAGGTCTTTGGAGCCACAGAGGAGCCGGCTGTAATTTCTCTATCCCTACAGCTTTCTGGAAGTGTTAACGTTTATCTCTTTGCTCTGGGCTTTGGATGTCAGTGAAGTGGAAGCCGTTTACCCTGATCATTGTATTTTAAACAAGGAGCCAGGGCTGTGTTGGTGGAAATATAGCTACAAGGCTTTTCCACTGGAGTAGGATAAGTCGTAGGAGAATCACTTGTGGAAGGGTGTTTTCAGGGAGAGGAGGTGGGTGTCCCTAGTGCCTCCTACAAGTGTGTAAGAAATGCTTTGTGGCCTGGTCATGGTGATGTGGGAAAACATTCCCCCACATCAGGCTTGACATCAGCGCAAGGATGTTGCAGTCGTTGTCTCGATCCCGCATTGCTCCGTTTTCCCCTTCCCAACCTCCTTGTGGAGGAATTTCTGGCTGCCACCACTTGGTTAGAACAATGTGGTGTTTTAGGGCTGCATGTGATGTGACTGGCAGGTGACAGGCGGATCGATGGCAGTGACTGACAGAAATCCAGGCTCCCAGTTGGAGATGACAGGTCCAGCTGACACGATGCCATGCGTGTGGGCTGCTCCTCAGCTGTGCTGGGAGGAACAAACAGCATTGCCAGCCTTGGAAAGTGCTTTTTAGTTGTCCAGCAGTTGTTTGCTCTTCTGTGGTGCTACACTTGCATCTCCAGATGCCACAAGATCAATCTGCCTTGGCAAGGTGATGGTTGGAAGCTCCTTTTTGACTACAGTGAACCAGTTGAGTTGACACCAGGAGGGCATCATTGGCCATAGCATGTCACATTGGCCAACAGCAGGTGACTTTTCCAGACAAAGCCCAAGGCTCAAACCTTCCCAAGGACTGGGCTCATAGTGGGTTATTTGTGAGCTGGCAGCTGTGTGTGATGGATGAGGGACAAGCTTTTCTTCTCCCAAGAACCTCGTAACTCCAGCTCCAGAGTTGTTTGCTGTAGTTTCTCCTATGTAGCCACGCTGAGATGTAAAAAAATAGGAAAAAAACAGATGTTGGAATCAGTGAGATGAGATTTACATATATAGAAGGGCTAAAAAGCTTTATTTTTGTTTGGTTTTGTTCCTCTTTGTTTGCTTTCTTACTTTCCTGAGTGTTTTCACATTAAAAATTCAAGATATGTCTGTCTTCTATTTTCTGGGAGGCTCAGAGGACATCTGGAGAACTTGTTAGGATTTTGTTGTTTGAGACACAATTTCTTAGGAGGCTGAGGGGTAGCTCTGGCCGTTTGAAACCCCACTATTGGGGGTGGATTGTGTTGTCACCTCCTTTTTAAATGCTTATTTTGGAGAAAAGTTCGTGAGAGAGACATCCTTGTTAAACCCTGCACCTTGAAATAATGGCTCAGAAAACCTCCAATTTGGGGGAACCTCTAATGAGCCGCCCCAGGAGGCTGAGCTCTGTTTTGTCTGAGGTAATGTGAAAAAAGAAGAGGCAAGTCAAGTAGTGAAAACATTTTTTCAGTTGAAAAAATAAGAGAACAGGCAACCTCAGACCCCTCTTGTCTGTATGCGCCGCTTGTAAGTCGGGGAAAAAAAGGCAGCACCCTGCTTTTTTCCATTAAGCTTCTTCTATAATGTATTAATAGAGAATTATATCCTCGCTATAGGATTATTAAAAAAGAAGGGAGATAAAAATGATAGAAATGAATCCGTGCGCTATTATGCGGATGACAATAGATACACTTAAGCCTTCTAGCCCTGACCTTGGCACATGTTTCATCTCAACTCGCAGAGAGGCTGAAATTGATACGCTGACACTTACCATTAATATGAAGAACCATCATCTTCCCCCAAGAGCATGAGGGGGTGGGAAGGATTTTGCCAATGCTGTGAGGAGCAGAGAAGGGCCTCTTCCTGTCCTGGAGCAAATCTTCATGTCCCTTCCGTGATTTTTCTTCTCCTTTTTTTTTTTTTTTTTAATTAAACCTGCTACAGAAGTTTCTGTGCAAGGTGTGCATCTGGTGCTGTGCTTTCTCCCTGCCCTGTGCTCCCCACTTGATCATGAACTTATTTAACACAGAAAAGTCCATTCAGATCTGTCCCAAATGCCACCTTGGCAATCCAAGAGGGCTTTCCCTTCAGCTTCTCGTGGTACATGGATATGCAGTGATTGGGTGCTAGAAACAAGACTATGTGGGCATTAATGAGACCAGAACTAAGTTGATTATTTTTTCCCCCATATATTTAGCAATTTGAGTCTCCCAACATCTGGAGGAAGCTGTGCATCCCTTGCAGAAGCACAGCAGAAGTGATATCCATAGTCCTCATCCTCTCCTGCAACATCTCTCCCATGACTGCTGGGGAGCCTGGAAAGGGAAGTCTGTTTTCTAGGAGCTTCCTCTGGTCTCTGCAGTAGGAAGGAGGGCAGGTTGCTGCTGTGGATTTGTGCCCACCAGGAGTATAAGCAGATCCATCATGGGCCTGCTAGAGCTGGATGGAGCTGACTGGTATCTCTGCCTCCCAGGCATCCCAAACCTGGATGGCTTTTCCATACTCAAGCTGCCAGACATCGTTGCTGTTTCCCACAGCCCACTGCTTTCCATGTGGTGGAGGCAAAAGGTTTCCACTCCTTTCCTTTCTCTAACCAAGTTTATTTAGCCCTTAAGCTCCTGTGAGTATTGAGAGGGAGAAAGAGCTGTGTAATGTAGTGACAGCTCTGCTGTGTTCCTGCTAATGCAGATATCATTTGATCAGCGTGATCCTCTGCAACCTCTTCTGAGGATTAATAATGAAGAATGTTTTGCTGGAGTGAAACCTGAGGAGCAGCAGACTTGGTTAGCTGAGC
The DNA here is from genome assembly GCA_026770055.1 of Myrmophylax atrothorax. Taxonomy (NCBI): domain Eukaryota; kingdom Metazoa; phylum Chordata; class Aves; order Passeriformes; family Thamnophilidae; genus Myrmophylax; species Myrmophylax atrothorax. Next base: position 4,356,884 of record JAOXXN010000290.1, read on the forward strand.
TCTTCAGGTGGGAGCTGGTTGCAGGGAGGACTTCCAGGGAAAGGGACTTGTGGTGGGTGTTTTCTTGGGAGCTGAGCTCCTGAAATGCTGCCCAAGGATGCAGCAAATGCAGCGATACAAGGGAGGGAAGTGGAAGGCTGTCAGCTTTCCTTCCCCTGGAGCCTCCCCATCACCTCAAAAGGGGGATTGGCCATGGCACCTCCCCATCTCTCTGCTTTCAGGCATCTCCATGGGATGCTCTTGTGCTGCTGGTCACATGTGGCTGTGGTGCCGAGTGACCAGCTCGAGATAGAGCATCCAACCTGGCCACAAAGAGATAAATGCAGGATGGCTGGGAGGGCACATAGGCAGACTTCTCTCCAAAGCCCTCAGCATGGTGGCTTGGCTGCCTCTAAACACTGCATGTGCTTCTTTCTTTCTTTTTTTCTTTCTTTCTTTGTCTCTCATTTTATTTATAACTCTGGTTGGATTTTTTTAATTATTATTCTGATTGCTCCTGCTGAGCTGTAAAGTCAGTGAGCAAAAAAGGAAAAAAAATACTAGGGCAACCGTATCAGGCAAATTGAACTGGCTTGTTATAATCAACTGCTGCTGCTGTATCCTTGGCTTTCCATGGCTCTCTCTGCATAGTCCCCATGTACATATAGATGCTCTCCCTCCTCTCAATTTCAGTGTCAAGAACTTTATTGGCATGACAAGATATAGTGTGTTGCTGGAGTTAATACAGTCTCAAGTGTGTATGTCTGAGAGAGGTTTTCACAGTAGTAATTGGGTTTTATACAGTGTGTCCAGTTCTATATTCGGTGGCTGAGGCGCAGCTATATCAGGAAGCCATTTCTGCCACCTCTGCTTGAATTATGCAGATGGTTTTTTTCCTCACTTCCAAGGGTGAAATAGAGGCAGTTGTGCAGCCAGTTTGTCCTTGTCCCCCGTGCTCTGTGGCTGGAGGGGATACCTCGGCTCAGCCTTGTAGGATGAAGCTCTGCTGGCATTGCTGTCGTGCTCCATCCCCACTGGCACTGGGAAACCCTCCCATGGAAGCAGATCAAGTGCAACCAGTGGGGTTAAGCCTCCAGACTGGACCCAAGGGTGTATTTGCCCCCTGTGCTCAGATACTGCTTGGTCCAGGTGCAGGCTGGGAGGCTGTTCTAGGAGAAGAGGTGCCTGATTGATCACAGAATCCCAGAATGGTTTGGGTTGGAAAGAACCTTAAAGCTCATCTCGTTCCACCCCCTGCCATGGGAAGGGACACCTTCCACTAGACCTGGTTGCTCTAAGCCCCATCCAGACTGACTTGGGACATCTGTATGGCTGGGGCTTGCTCCCTTCTTCCCTGTGTTGTGACCTCTCTTCTCCCTCACCTGCCTTACCCATACCTTCCTTTCCCATCCTCTTCCTTTTCCTCAATTTGCTCCCTGCTTATTTCCCTGCCACAAGACTTTCTTTGTCCCCCTGTGTTCCTGCTTTGCCCCACGGGGACATACCCCAGCCCCACATCCTCAAAACACCTTGGCAGAGAGTGGGATGGCACATGGGCTGTTTTCAGAGCTAAGAGACAAATGGGACCGAGGACAGCCAGCCTGTGAGACAAGGAGCCTTTGCTCCAAGAGGCGATGAAAGGCAGCAGAATTGGAAATTATTTTATTTCAATTAGATTTTAATTAGCTCCTGTCTCCCAGCCGCTGGATCAGTCGACAAATAATTGAAAAGCAACAATATTTGCATGTGGCGCCTGTAAGAAAAGCTGTGTCTGATCTGTGGCAGGGAGGCTTTGGGGAGATAATTCCCAAGGTCAGCTGCTCCTCGCTGGTAGTTCAGCGTGGACAAGTTTCTTGCAAATAACCCACTGTAGCCTCACACTAATTTTACAGTAAATTAATGCCAAGCCGGCATTTGTATGGATTTAATTAGCAGGCAACACAAACTTTTATAAACCTTTTGCAGTGGCAATTTAAACCTGATTGCAAAGTTATTAAAGGCAGCCATGGCAGGCTGCTTCCAGGAGTCTGCAGGGACCGAAGGCAGGGGGGCACCACACTGTGTTGGTGATGCTGGAGCTCTCCATGCCATGGCAAAACAGGAGTAACCCTGTTGACTCTCTGGAGGTGGGATCAGGGGAGGGTAGGAAGCACCACCTGCCTGGTGTTTGCTCTGCAGCCAGAGCAGAGCCTTGCTGGTCATTCCTCCTGCTTTCCCCAGCAATTTGCATCCTTCTAGGATATCCATTGGCTTTCAAATCTACCCCAAATTGCTCTTTTGGCCATTTCCAGGTGGTTGCCACATGGTTTTTACAGTGGCTACAAATAGTTGGGAGGCAGTGTAGCCCATAAAAGCCAACTCTCCCCTCAGCACAGGCAGAGCAGTTTATGAGCAGGTCTGTTGTCTGTGGCAGGAATGTGTCGTGTGATCCCAGAGAGAGCTGCTGGAAATCACAAGATCATGAGTTTCACAGTACATATCTATGGGTGGTGTCACTGATAATTAAAATAAGTAGGTTAGGAGCCTCGATTGGGTGTGTGGGTTACAGCTCCTGTATTTCAGGGTGGGCATGGGTGGCTTGGAGCATGGAAGAAATAACCCTGCAGCAGTTGGACAGGCTGGATGGCCCTGCTGAGGACATTAAAAATATTTATACAGTCTAGAATGATGGGAGTCCTTTTGAAACACCTGCAGAATGAGGCCATTTCTTATTTTGCAAATAATTGCATTTAAAATCTACCTATATCTCTAGATGTATGTGTGCATGTATAAGGGAAAATGCAATTCCTGACACAGAAGATTTAATTGCCAAGCTGCCTTTGTAAGAAATGGGTAATAGCAGCTTTTAATTACGTTTGAGGGGTTTGTGTGGTGAGTCCAGGACACCTCAGCAATCAGGCAGAGGGATTCTGCCCTCCATCCTTCCCTCCTCAAATGTTCTGAGGACAATGGCAAGTCATTAAGGAACTATAATGGGAAAAGCCATATCTAATGATTACATTCTCTTTGCGAGGCTGGGCGGGTGAGTAACCACTGGGGTACTTTTTCTTCCCTTTTCTCTTTGCTAATAGCCTTGCTGGAGCTGGTGGAGCCTGGCCCAGCTGCCGGGCTGCTGTCGGCTGTACTTGGCTTCGGGTGCCGCGTGATTGAGTGCCCAGCCCTGTTCTCCTGTCTGTTGCACCGTGTTGATCTGGAGTCGCTCCACGGGCTTGCATTTGTCTGACATAAATGGGAGCAGAGCCTGGCCTGCTTCAGCTCCCTTCCCTGGTAGCTGGAAGAAGCTCTGATTAATGATTGATTGCCGGTATTAATTTGCTGTGTGTAAGAGGTGTCCAAGGACAAGGCTGAAATGGCTCTTGCGTATCCAAGGGGAGTCAGGGAGAGCTGACGGCTTCGAGGGGAGCTGTGTGCTGGCAGACACCCTTCCTAGAGTGGCTGGGAAACACAAACCCCTTTGGGAAGGGTTTGTTGTGGCTGCTTAGTCACTGGGGAGTTATTGTCTCCTTCGCTCCTCCGTGCCTGTACCCACCTTAGGTCCCTGGAGACACAGCCTGGTTTTCAGAGGTGCTGTGCTGGTATTTTTCCATGCAGATTGAAACTATTGGCATCCAGCACCTTTAATGTGGAAATGAGATGTTCAAGGTTGCCTCTGAAACTCCAGACATGCTGGCACCCATCCTGTGGGTTATACAGAGAAAATGGGCAGGATGAAGGTGAGTTGATGGCATCTTTGGAGAAGCAATTTTTAAGGACTTGGTCAGAAACAGCTCAGCTTTCAGGTACTCTGGTCTTTGAAAAAGTGGCTGCCGTAACCAGACCCTTCCTGTTTCTGACCTTCTGGTCCCTTCTACCTGGATCTGGATCAGGACAAGGTGGGAAAAAAGAAAGGGGAAAGGCAAGTGCTAAAAAAAGTCATGAACGCAAGAGTAGAAGATCTGAGCGATATTTCCAGATGGATGTGGGTAGGAAAATACTATTTGCATCTTGCAATTAAAATAAATCTGAGCAGGAGAGGAGATGGCAGTGCTGAGTCTGTTGATGTGTCTGATGAAGCAAAGCTGATTCACCTGGAAGCTGACACAGCTGTGTTAATGTGCTGCAAACACCAGCTCCTGCCTGCCTGTGAGTCAGCCCCGATGGAGACCTGTCACCTGGGGGGTATAAAAGCTGTTGTCTCCCAATTGACTGGAGATGGTTCCTCTCTGGGTTCCCACGCACTCACCCAGCTCTCGCTGCCAGCCAAAGGAGCAGCACCCACCAGGGCTCTACGTGGGCTCCATTAACTGTGTAAGCATTTCAATTGCCACTTATTACTTTGTTTTGCAGGATCTGGGCATGTGTGCAGAGGAGCTGGAGGAGGGAAGGACGGGGATGTGACTTTTTGAGTGTAATTGCAGTGATTTACCCATTTGCTGTTGGGAGCACAAGTGAGTTGGCAGGCAGGGGTCTGATCTTGCCTGTTCGCACAAGGCATGGAGCAGCAGTGGCACTGCCATTTGGGACTGAAGGGGGGAATGAAAACCCTTGGCATTGGGATAGAGGATTCTCATGAGCCCCCCCTGCATGCTCTAAAAATACCTGTCAGTAATCAAGCTCCTGCCGCTTGCCTTTGTGTCTCCCTTGCTGCTGGTGCTCATCAGTCCCTCGGGTATAAATAGCAGCACTCCTGATAGAGCCACTCACTCTTTTTTTTGATGTCCCAAGTGCTCTGGTGATGCTGAGTGTGGTGGCACTGGGATGGAACCCAACCAGGGAACCAGCTGTGGCATAAATCCTACTGGGAGAGTGGGCCTTGGGCACCCACTCATGGGGTGTTTGGTGGGAGAAATGCAGGGGTGGAAGGAGATGCAGAGCAGGGAGCAGGGCTTGATGCTGCTTTTTGGGGTCTTTCTATGGCCTGAGCAAGAAATGGATGCCTGGTGTGTTGGATATTCTTGAATTGTGAAATGGTTTGGATTGCAAGGGACCTTAAAGACCATCTGGTTCTCACCCCACCATCCACTAGACCAGGTTGCTCCAAGCCCTGTCCAAGCTGGCCTTGAACACTTCCAGAGATAGGGCAACCGCAGCTTCTCTGGGCAACCTGGGCCTCACCAACCACTAGAGAGAAGAATTTCTTCCTAATAACTAATCTAAACCTGCCCTCTTTCAGTTTAAAGCCATTAGTTCCTGTGTCCTTCCCCACCCCATATCCTTCAGGCTTGGGGCTTCAGCTCCCTGATAGAACTTTCAGAGCAGCTGGAGAGAGAAGGAGCAGATCTGCAGATTAATTCCTCACCCTGTGGAGCAGGGCTGGGTGTTTGTGTGGAGCCAAGCAGAGCTCCTGGAAAACCTCCCAAAAAGCTGCCTGTGGGACCCAAAGGCAAGAAAGGGAGATGCGATCTCATTTTTTCCAATATGTCAGAAGTTCTTATAGAAAAGAGACCAATCGATTGCTCTCTGTGTCCACTGCTAGACAGAACAGGAAGGAATTGGATTAATTTGCAGGAGGGAAGATCAAGGTTAGATATTTGGGAATAGCAGTCTCTGCTGCAAGCATTGGAAAGTGCTGGGAAAGGATAGGAAGAGAGATCAGTATGTCTCATGACTGGGGGCTTTAGAAGCAAATCAGTTGTGTGGATGGGATGGGTCCAGCTGGTGCTGCTCCATGTGTGTCTCATGACTGGGGGCTTTTGGAGCAAATCAGTGGTGTGGATGGGATGGGTCCAGCTGGTGCTGCTCCATGGTGGAGTCTGGGACAGTCTGTGAGAGGTGGCTTCCCAGTGTGACATTGTTCCACGCCCCAGACATGGGCACAGCAGAGGAGGGGGCTGTGATACAGTGCTTATTAAGCAATTGCTGGGGGAAGCAGAGAGGGTGTCTTCAAACTGGCTGCTGTGCAGATTTCCTGTGCAAACTGTCTCGCTGAAATCCAAATGTCATCAGTCATCAGCAGCTGAACAGCCTCTGCGAAACCTCCGAGTGGGACGTATGCACTGGTTCATTACAGCTGTCATCCTGCTGGTGCTTGGGTTTATTTGTGACCATGGTGTTGTTCACAGAGAGCCTCTGCTGTGCTTTTTGGACATGAACACTGATTCTGGGGGCTGGTAGCTGGGAAAAGTTTCATCTGCTTGCTCCAAAGGCAAAGGCTGTGTCTGCACCCACCAGAGTTTCCTGAAACGGTGCAGGGAATGGAATCATAGGCTGTTTTAGGTTGGAAAAGACATCTGAGATAATTGAGTCCAACTGTTACTTCAGCATTGCCAAGGGTACAACTAAACCATGTCACAATGTGCCACATCCACATGGGTTTTAAATCCCTCCAGGGGTAGTGACTCCACTTGGGCAGCTTGTGCCAGGGCTTGACAACTCTTTCGGTGAGGAAATCTCACCTAATATCCAATCTAACTCCCCTGGTGTTGCTTTGGCCCTTCTCTGCAAGCCCCTGCTCCCTAGCAAAGGCAGCATCCTCCTTGCTCCCTTTTCTGCAGGGGCTTGGAAAGATAGGAACTTGGCAGAAGAGGGGTTTCCAAAGCTTCAGTCCTTATGGGAGCTGTGGTTTGACTTTCTCCTTTGCCCGGTGGTAGTTTGGAGCCGATGGTCAGCCCTACAGTGTCCCCTAGGGTAGATGTCCAGCTTAGGGCTGTGACAGCATTTCCATCACTTAATCAGAAGCCTTTCTGCCTCCAAGAAGGAATTTCTTGAGACCTCCCTGGGCAGCAGAGAACTCAGAATCCCTCATGTGCCTGGGTACTTGACTAAAATCTTCCCCTGTGGTCTGTTGCAGGGTTAAAACATACTCCCCACTGCAATCAGAGAGGGGATAAAATGTGGAGGCAGGGAAGAGGAGACCTAATGGGTAGGTAATTAAAGGACATGCCAGGGATAGATGGATGAATAGAGCGGAGGGAGGATGTGGAGGGGCTATAGAAACACATTAATACATGTATGAGGAAGGGAGAGATGGGCGAGGAGATTAATTTATGATCATTGCTGTCTATTATTATTCTGAGTCAGACACTCAGATCACATTTGGAAAGTCTCCAAACCTGCCCCAGTGCCATGAGGTTAATACAAGGCCAGTGTCTCCACCGAGATCCCCTGGGCTCGGAGCCGGATTAGGCAAATGCCGGCTGAAACCTAAGGTGGGCAGATAGGGCAGTGAGAGGTAAGAGGGTGAGGCCTTCGTGGCTGGGATTAGTGAGTGATGATACAGGCTGGCACCAGCTCGGGGTCATCAGAGCAGCATTATCATCTGGAGTGGTAGCAGTGGACTTACTTTAGGAGGGAGAAAGAAGAGCATTGTTGTTTGTGTGATGGGATGAGGTGGGCTGTTAGTTGGTTGTACTCCCTGCCTCCTGGGCTGGCTGGGTTTGGCCACTGCATCTAAAATCCCTCTCTGTTCAGGAGGTGCTTCAGCAGTTGGTGGCACGTAGAGTGTTCAGAAACCTTTGCAGTCCTGCTGCTGACCCTGCTTTGGATTTTTATAGGTCTTGGCTGAGTCTCAGGAGTTGGGGAGTATTGAAGGACTTTGTAGTGTGTGGATCCAAAGCTAAGCCCAGAGGGAGAAGTTATTTTGCTGTTTGTTGTAGCTCAGGGGAATAAGCTGCAGTGATGCCCAAGCAGTGATATGGCACATCCTCAGCTTCACTTCCCCACAGGTTACATGGCACAGAATGGCCCTTTCTCCTTGTTGAGGTTAAACAAGTTGCTTGCCAGCAGCTCCATGCCTTGCAATTGTGGTTTCAGAGGAGGTCTGCAGCTGTGTGCTCCTCAAAGGGAGTTCAGCAGCTCAGGAAAGACAAGCAGTACTTCACAACAAGGGGTGAGCCAGGAGACTTGTTGAAAACCACAATCATTAGATGTGCTCCTCCTTGGAAACCTTCTGAGCATTTCCTTTCTCATTCCTCCTCTGAAGCACAGCTTTTCTCTCCAGCTCCACAGGCTGGGTGGGCTGAGCTGGATTTCCTTTTCAAATGATATGGAGGGGGCAAAGAAAACCCCAGCCAGCCTGGAGCAAGACACCCCTGGCCTACAAGCAAGGAAGGGAGTTGGGAAGGATGAGGGCACATCACTGTTTGTTTATCCCCTACTTTCATAATCGACTGATTAAGTTGCATTTTTATTTGGTTTCAGTGGCAATCAGATTGAGAGCTGTAATATCCACTCACACCTCGTAATTACCATTAATTTCTCTCTTTTCCATGCAAGGCAGGGACAGGGTTGGCAGAGGCAGTCGGCAGTGCAGGCGAGTCAGATCCCAGCACTTGGCATGTTGATGAGCAGAGGAAGTGCCCACTCCTTGGCCAAGGGCCGAGACAGAGGAATCGGAGAGGAGTGAGAAAGGGTGAAGAACGGGGGGGGGGAAATCCACCTTAAATCCCAGACAAAGGCAAACCCGGCAAAGTGTCAGAGTCAGCACAACAGGCTGTTCGAGTCTAATTACCATAACGATGTGAAAGAGCCCAATCAGCAATCTGGGGCTAATCTTTCATGTATTACAGGTCTCTCTTTCTGAGTGCTCCACAGCTAAATGCATTTTTAATGAAGATATTCCTAGACTCGCAGATAATTTCCCACTCTTTACAAGAAGGGTATCAGAGCTCATTAAGTGGGTTGTTCTTCTCTTTATATATATATATGTATCTCTGTGTGTGTGTGTGTGTGTGTGTGTATATATATATCTCCCAGTTGTTCAGGAGGCCAATGTTGGCGCCAGCGGCGGGAAAGGGAAGATATTCCCCATTGCAGGG
>JAOXXN010000290.1:4365697-4411024 GCA_026770055.1 Myrmophylax atrothorax
CCGGTTGGGCGGGTGGGATGTGGTGGGAGGATCACCTCTTACTGGCAAAGTTTGATTCTCTTGTGGGTTTATATGCTTTTCCCCTCTTGTGCACCCAGCATGTAAGCAAATATAATAAAAAAAAGCAGGATTTGGTATCGGGGGAACAGACAGTGTTGGGATGAGGATGCTCTGAGAAGGATGAGTTGAGGTGAGGCCAGAGCCTCATACTGTTATTGCAGCTTCTGCTATGGCTGTTGAGGGACTGTTATGCCATGTTATTGCTCCAATGGTGATTTCTCCTATCACTTCCTAAAGTGCTGTCAGATGAAATCTGACTGGAAATTAAGGGAGAAGCTGTGTCTGGCCTGCAGAGGATGAGATATTTGGGGAGGGAGAGTGGGGCTGTCTCCTCCTGCTCCTCAGGATCTCAGCAGAAGCTTCTGTGGGGAGCAGGGAAGAGGAAAGCAAGGGAGATTGCCTTTAAAGCCTCAAGACAGCTGGCTCCTGACGGGAGGAGGACGTGGAGGGTGTGTTTCCAATTATCTCTGTAGATGGGGCCGAATCCCTAGAGGGGATGAGGAACCGCGAGTCAAAATGAGATCGAGGAATTGCCGGAGAGAAATAGGAGCGCTGATGGGTCTCGTCCGGGAGCGGCCGTGTGGGGAACGTCATGGTGCTCAATTATAACCTGCCTGAAGGGGAGAGGCTTTGAACTTGAGGGAAGAAGCACTTGCTGTGAGCCTGCAAGCGGGAGGGTGTCTGAAGTGTCTCTGATGCTGTTGAATCGCTGGGTTTTCTCCTGGGCTATGCATTGCCAAGTCTTTTTTTTTTTTAGCCTCAGCAGTAGTGCTGGGGGCTCCTTCCTGCTTGGGATTTAGCTTGTAAACCTAAAAATGGAAAGGCCTCTGGAGCGTGAAACTCTTTGAATGCACTCTGGAGATGGGCTGGAGCAGTGATGTGTTAGGTCTGATCCCTTGCTTTTGGTATGAGCCTTGCAGGAGCTCTCTTTGGGCTGTGGCTGAGCCAGACTTGGTTCTTAGGTCTGGATGTTCACCTTGGGTGGCCAAATTTCCTGCTCCTATGGCACCTCCTTCCAGCTTGCAGGAAAGTTTGGTGTCTGCTTGGACTCATTTCTGGCCTCATTCCTTCTTGCTGTTGGGATTATAACCATGTTGTGGAGACTGGGGGATACAAGGGGTAAAAAGCTTCTGTTCAAGGCAGGACCAGAGGTTTATGGAGAGAATGTGCTGGTGAGGGTGCTGGGAGCAGTGCCTTGTACATCCTGAGGGAATTGTTTCCCCTCTTCAAACTGTCCCAAAGAGTGCCCACTGTGAGAACAACTGGAGACTGGGCAGCAAGGGGTTAAAGTGGGAGAGGAGCAAGGGGAGGACAGCAGAAGTTTGCAGAGATGATAAACATCACTGAGGGTGATTTGCTCTCCATGGAACAGGCCATTGATCTGTGATTAGAGTAGCTGAAGGTTTTACAGTCAATTAGGTAGGAAATTGTATCACTGTGGGTTCAGGGGTCACAGAAATTGGGGAGAGTGAGAGGAGAGGGAAGAGCTGCTGGAGCCTCTCAGAGGGGCTTTGGAAGGTGAGGAGATGCTGTGTGTGGATGCAAAGCTTTGAGCACCCTCCGAACATCCAAGGGTCTTCAGCTTGGTTTGGCTGCTCGGGTTGGGACAGTTGAGGCTTTCCTGACTTGTGTGTTGAATATTGGCCTGGTGTCTTCTGTGCTGTGGGTAGCTTGTGGTGTCCAAAGCAGGTCTGGAGTCATGGCTGTGACATAGAGGTGGGTTGTCCTGTTGGTCACAGAGGTGCTGCTGCTGAAGTGGATGTTAAAACCTCATGGTGGGCTCAGGTTTGTCCCAGGAATAAGCACATGGAAACATCACCCCAGTCCATTTGTTGCTGGTGTCTGGCCCCAGAAACGCTCCAAGTGATCCTTCTGAGTTTGTGCCTCTGCTTGGAGATGCTCCTGTAGCTGGAGTCCTTCAAGCACTGGAATTTCGCTGAGGCTGGACTAAAAATAGCTCGTGGAGCTGGTGCTCGTAATGCTGCGCTTTGATACCACGCTGAGGAGTGAACAGATTATATGTGTGCTTTGGTGCCTGCTGTAAATAACTGGCTCCTGGAGCCAGGTGGGTATTATGGATTAATTCAGTAATTGGTCCATCTGGAGCATCTACTTACAATATCAATTTTTCTATGTAGCTCCTAATATCTTGAAAGGAGCTTTAGGAAGATGCACGCGAATAACCAGGAAGGGAAAACTGGGGAGAGCTAATTTAGCAAGAAGATGGAGAGGAGGAAGGTCAGGAGATGAGCCATCAGGTAGGTTGGTAAAGGGTTACTCTCCTGCAGATCGATCACGTGTAATTTGGCCTTGCTCTGGGAGAAAAAGAAATAACAAAGGTAGGACAGATTAAATAGAAGACAAAGGCTGAGCGTGTGATTACAGCCCCTCCTGTCCCGCTTTTCCCTCACTCTGTGACGGCAGCTGTACTGCTCATTTTCTGCCTGTTATTTTGTCTCTGGCCTCAGCCCCGTGGCTTCTCAGCGGGGTGTTTTAAAAATATGATATGATTCCGTTGCCTTCTGTGTTTGGAGACCCATAGCAGGCACTGACCTTTCAAGTCTCTTCGTGATTAAAGCTCTTATTAATTTCCTGTGGGGCTGCAGACACTCTGAGGCAGTAAAGTGTTGGGAGTTCATTAACATGTGGGGCTTTAATTAGTCGGCAAGAAATCCCTCTCTGTCCCGATTTGACCAAGGAAGAAAAAGAGGAAGGATGGGTAAAAAAAAAAAAGAAAGAATAGAGAAAATGATGTTGAAGTAAAAATAGTTGCTGCAAATGTCTTCACAGTAGGAATAGATTTCAAGGCTCACGATCTATTTATCAGGCACTTTAGACCTGTGTGCATGTTCCCCATACAAACCATCAGCCGTGGCTCTTTATAGAGAGACGTGGGGAGAATCATCCCACTGGCACCTGGAGTAGTAAATAATAGTGTCAGGAAGGGAATGAGGAGAAGGGTTTGAAAAACAAGCCGAGTGAGCCTGTGCACAGCCTGATGCTGCCATGGGAGTGCTGCCTGTGCCAGTTTTACTCTCCTAAACTTCACTGGGGGTGCATTAGGATTGCTGGGAAACCAGGGGCGATGAGCTTTGGTGCCGTGGGGCTTGATCCATAGAGGCACTGTGCACCCAGCATCTGTTTTAGAGCAGATTTAAGTGGAGCAGAGCATGGCAGCAGCCCAGAGGTGCTGGAGTCGTGGGAACACACCGTCAACACGTGGTCCTCATATTTATTTAAACCTTGGGGGGAATGATCTATGTTTGATTGCCCGGTTGATCTATTTGTGACAAGTGTTAAAACACATGTGCATTGATTTTCTTTGAGGAGCGTATTTCTAAGGGTAATTTAATAGTGGTGTTGAGCATAGCTCTTGCTGGCCAGGGAGGAGGTGGAGGGAGGGGAGGGGGGATTAGATGAAGAAGAGAGAGACGCTAATGGCGTTTTCACAATGCAATTGCTTAGGTCAGTGAAAAGCTGTCACAGTTTAATGCACTTGCTTGTTGAGGATGTTATCATATACAGGATTAAGCCATTCCAAAACATGAAAACAAGAGCAGCTTGTTAGTGAGGGAAGCTGTTAAAGAGCTGTTGTTGCAAAGTTATGATCCCTGTGTGGAGGGAGTTACGTTTTGCCTCTCCCGCTGCCGAGACTGCAGGGATGCTCTTCTCTTCTGGGGCCCTAAAGCCTTCATCTTTCCTTTTCCTGGAGGATTAGGTCCTTGGCATTTGATCCTGGATCCTAAAGGGTCATTAGGTAATAGGCACAGAAAGACCAGAGCCTTGGCATGGGTAAATCCATGTGCATTTCTTGGCTTCAGGCTGAGGCACCACATTCTGACAAGCCTTAGTGTGGTGACCAACATCAGCAACTGAATCTGGGGCTCTTCAGGTGTGTTCCCCATGTGCCAGGGACAGCGAGTCCAGTGATTGTGCACCATCTTCCTGGAGCCTTGCTTTTTGGCTCCTGATGAGGAATAAAACACATTCTACCAGCCTGTGCTAGGGTCTAAATTCAAGCTGGGCTTTTCCAGGTGAAATACTGTCCATGATCACATCCACGCAGCCACCTTGTCTCTTGCGGGGTTGCAAAGCCAGTACTGGGGGGACAATAACACAGTTCATCACACAGTCAGGGGAGGCTCTGGCTCCCTCTTTCCTGGCTGCGTTGATTCCACAGAGCTGACAGGAGCAGAAAGCATTACAAACTTGTCTGTGTCACCCCAAATCAGCAAATCCAGCTCTGAATATGTGGGGGGAGCTCTGTGAAATAGGATGGAAAGGCTGTACCATCTTCCTGTTGCTGCTTTTCAGGGCAGGTTATATTTTAGTCTATCCCCTCATTAATGTGTAAGCTCATCTCTACTGTATGTAATATTTAGTTCTCCATCCAGTCTAGTCTGAAATGTTGAAAACAATGGAGCATCTTCTCCTTCCTCCTGGGAGATGGTTGCACAGCCCTGTAGATCTTGGCATCAAGAACTTTTTCCATATTTATACTTGACCTAAATAATCTCTCTCTCTCTCAAACAGCCAGGTTTTGCCCTCTGGCACCTATACCTCTTCTTTAGAGTTTTCACACTTGAAATACTTATAGTTGCAATAATATAGGTACCTTTATATGTATTTTAACCAGGCTATAAATCCTGCTAGTTGACAAGGTTATTGTTATCTGGCTTCTGCCGTGACCCACTGTTAAAATACATGACATAAATTACACAGAACATATCATACAAGTCATTTTTCCTCGTATGAAGCCTGATAAATATTAATGGCCCATTGCTGTAGTTTTGTGCTGTGGTAGTATTGGAGTCAATGAGGTTGATCTGAGGCACAATAATTGCTGGTGGACATGGACCCCAGGCAGCTGCTAAATTAGCTGTTTCTCCAAGCACAGTGCACTTCTGGAGCTCTGAATTGTCTTGAGGGGTTTTAGTTTGGCCTCTGCTGTTTTGAACTCTGTATCATAGAGGGGAGACAGAGAGGATGAGACGAGTCAACCGAAAAACTCTCCCTGTGGTGGTTTGTCCTCACTTGGGTCACCTATAATGTTACTTTCTTGCATTCCTCTGTGTCATGGATGGCAAGGCAGTGGTGTGGATGTCACCTCTGTCCCCAGCCCCTCATGTCCTTTGAATGCTTGGCCCCCACCTCCCCTTATCACCCCAGTCTGAATTTGCGGCACCTGCCTCCTGTAACTGGCACTGTATCTGCTGGAAATGTGATTCCAGCCAGTAGTGTTGGCTCCGTCACGCTTATCAGAAATACATTATCAGGTGGGGATTAGACAGAACCTCGTACTCCTCTTGCTGTCCATGCCAGGTGAATAATGAATAATGAAAATTCCCAGGACCAGAGACAAACACACTTGACAGGCAAGGAAGCATCGGTGCTGCCTTTCACTCACTTTAATGTGACAAACGCGGCTCCTTTGGAAATCTTTCTACTCCATTCACCATGGTGTGGCTTCTTTTGTAGTTTTTTTTCCCCTCCTTCTGCCTACCCACTCTCCCAGCCCCTGAGACCCTCTGCCATGGAGAAGGAAAGGGTGAGGGCGATTGAGCTGAGAGCTGCATTGTGTTCATGTAGAGATCTGTGTGATTTGGGTCCTCATCTGCATTGCACTTCGATGTTGAGCATTTCTCCCCTGTTTTTAGTTAAGCTTTCATGGCAGAGACATTGCTCTGCTCACACACCCCTCACTTCTGTGGCCACAGTAAGTTTGGTGCAGATGAGAAGGAAGGGAATGTGTCTCCCAGTACATCCTTCAGTGCTGCCCTTCCCCAACCCTTATGGTTTTGCTCCTGCAGGCACTCTAGCCCTGTCCATGCCTTGTCCTATGCTGCAGATACCCTGGTTATCTCGAGTCCTTGCCCTTTTCTCAGGGTCAGTGGATGCTCAGTTTTATTGTCTTGTGCCATCAGTAGCATCTCTCTTACCTGCCCTTCCTCAGCTGTGGAGAGATCATGCACTTCCCCAGGGCTGACTGTCCACTCTTTCAGCTCTGTAAGTGACACAGGAGGACTGAGCTCAGTGTAGGAATGGGAGCAGCAGGTCCTACTGCAGCATTCCTGGGCTCAGGGAGAGGTTTCCTGCCATCACTACCCTCCGTCTGCCTTGTGTCATGTCTTTTCTGTACAATTCCCACGTACAGGCAGGAGGATGTGGGTTACACAGTGATGTACAACCTGGTGCAGGTGGCTGCGAGCTTGCTCCAGTTCTCCCAAGTCCCCGGATATGCTGTAGCTTCCCTCAGAATGTCGTGGTTGACCTACAGAGTAGAGCACTGGTCACAAAACAATGGGGCCACAAAGAAGGGATTTCTTTCTGCCCAGGTATGGGATTTTTCCTGGCACTCAGGTCTGGCCTGCCTCTTGTCTCCTGTAAATCAGCCGTGGCGATGCCATCTGTAAGGGCTGTCTACACGAGACGTGACTCCGGCATCGGAAGGTTTTTTTTCCTGCAGTTGTCATCTAGAAGCAGGCAATAAATTTTATGGACCAGGGTTTATCGAGCACAGAGGATGAGGAATTGAGCTGCCTGGCTCGAATCTGATGCTGATGTTCTGGAAGGAACAAGCGCTTTCAGGCGAGTGCTTCGATCACTCACTGCCCACTTTCTGGAGGAAGTCAAATGACTGTGTCCCATGCTGGCATTTCCTGGGGAAGGGGAGAACCCCAGCACCAGCCATGCCCTGCCTCTGCCTTGTCTGTCACAGGTGACACCTGTCTCTTTCCCAGCCTGGATCTTCTAAAAGGCATCCAGCCTGCTGCTGGGAGGGTGTCTTGGCTTGGCACTGGTGGTGACAGTCCCTCTTGACGCAGTTCTCTTCTTGGACGCGTTACACAAACCCCGTGACTCCAGCTCTTCCCCATCCACCCGGCAGGGAGGGAAGGAGCTGTGAGCCCGCATCACATCTGCTGCGCAGTGTGAGGCTTTGCCAGCGAGATTCCTGCTAATTAATGTCAAACTTATTTTAGCAAATAATGCACATTATCTCGTCCTGTGGAAAGGGGTTGGTGCCAGCAGCGATCGTGGCGGCTCTGGAGGAGATGCAGCTTCAAAGCTGCTGGGGAATGGGAAGATGGAGTTTGCTCCATGGCATGGAAAAGCTCCAGGGGTTTCACATCTGAGACTCTTGGCCAAACATGTATTCATAGGATCGTAAAATGGCCTGTATTGGAAGGGACCTTATTGTTCCTCTCATTCCAACCCCCTGCCATGGACAGGGACACTTTGCGCTGGACCAGGTTGTTCCAAGCCCCCTCCAACCCAGCCTTGGACGCTTCTGGGGATGGGGCATTGAGAACTCTGGGCCTCAGCATCCTCACAGTAAAGGATGTTTTCCTAATAACTAATCCAAACCTATTCTTTGTCAGTTTGAAGCCATCCCCCCTTGTCCTGTCATTCTGTGTCTCTCCTTTCTTGTAGACTCCTTTCAGTCCTGGCCATACTTCCACACTTACGAAACCAGTTTGTGCCACTGGCTCAAGCAGCAACAAACTGGAGTTTTGAAGCCCCTCCTACATACAGGTTGTGCTCCTTTGGTCTTTTTCTGTAGCAAGAGGTTTATTTGCTTTTCTCTTCAAGCACATGGTGCTCCTTATATAGGAAAGCTGGAGGAAGAGGCAGAGTGAGCCCCCATCATCTCCTCCCCTCCCAATGCTGCAGTATTCACTAATTGATGCTTGTGGGGGATTTTCCAAAGCACACCTAGTCGGCCACTGTCGCAGTTCTCTGAGTCTCACAGAGCAGAGATGAGCTGGTGATTTATTGTTAAGGCCAGAAAAAGAGAACTCTGTGTCTGACAGTGCTTGCAGGGGTGCTGCTGCAAGCTGAGGCAGCTCACCTGTTTTAGCAGAGCCAATATTTCAAAGATTGCCAATGTTAGCTACCTATTATCATCCCCATTTTTCATATGAGTCAATTGAGGCACGAGGAGAAAACAAGCACATAAGTGAGCCAACAAATATCCAGATGTCCTGACATCCAGTCCTGGGATTGAACTGTTTTGACTGTGGGATCTCCTTTCTCCTTGTCTTTGTCAAGGCTGTTGGTGCCACTTTGTGCACCACTGGGGTCTAGATGTGGTTTTATCAATAGGATTTTAGAGGAGTTGGGTTGTCTTATAGGTCTAACACTACATTATGGAATCACAGGATGGTATGGGTTAGACCTTAAAGCCTGTCCAGTTCCACCTTCCGCTATCCCAGTTGCTCCAAGCCCTGTCCAACCTGGCCTTGGACACTGTGGATCATCCACAGCTTCTCTGGGCACTCTGTGCCAGGGCCTCCCCACCCTCAATGTAAAGAATTTTTTCTATGTATCAAACCTAAATTTCCCCTCTTTTGGTTTGAAAAACTGAAATGTCTTTATATATTGAATATCTTTAATTCTGGACTCCTTTCACCTTATGGGACAGTTACAGTTGAAGGTAACGAAAGTTGTTTGCTCCAATTAATGGCAATTTCCATTACTGTGCTATTTTTATATAAACTGTCCTGAAGGTCATGGGTGAGACCAGGTGACCATTCCAGGCAGAGCAGTGTCTTGGGATAGCCCAGAGGACACGCTGTAGCTGGAGGCACAGGAAGAGCTGTGGGATAGCTGAGGAAATTCAGGACTAGAGCTTGGAGGAAAATTTCTTTCAGAGCATCTTTTCCCCAACAGAAAAAGTCTGCCTTTGTCAAGAGAGACTCTGACGTGGGAAACATCTGTTCTGTGCTAAAAAAAGGGGAAAAGGCGGAGAGAAGGAAAAACTCCAGAATATCATTTCCCCCTCCCCCTGCTTGTTAACTAGCAAAATGGAAACAAAAGAATAATTGTGAGCATATGGGGTGAAAAATAATAAGCAGGCAAATAAAGTAAAATGATGTTCTGGCTGGGCAGCTATTTTTTTTGGATTTTGTTTCATTTGTGGATTTTCTAATTGGTGCAGGGAGGGGATAATGTGTCTGGACCATGTACTGTCAGTAAAACAGACAAAGAGAGATCAGTTAGGTGAAATTAGTTGTGACACACAGGCTGGACATGAAAATATCACTGGGAACTCTTGAGTCTGGGCTGAAAGAGGGGTGGCACTTCCCACCTGCACCGTCAGAAGTTGTCCATGCAACCTGAAATCAGCCTTCTTTTCATTAACGGAGCCACACATGGTGTGAATTGTGGGGATATACTGTGGGCTAAGACTTGGACTCTTGGGGGTCCCTTCCAACTCAACATAAGCTGGGATTCTGTGAGTTACCCCCTGCTCACCCTCCCCTGAGTGTGAACTCTTCCTAGTCCCTTGTAGTGGAGCAGGGCTGCCTCTCCAGCGGGGAGATGGTGAGCACAGAGCAGCCCGTGGTTCGAGGCTCGCGTGAGAGAGGAGCACTACACGTGGAGTACTCTTAGCAGATGCCACAGCTGAACTTTCTGCCTCACTTGAAGCGAGCAGTGTTATTTCTCTGCAGTCTTAGAGGAGGGGGTTGAGTGAAGGCAAGAGCAGGAGCTGTGATCTCGCGTAAGTGATAGCACATCAGGCGGAAATTAAATGCTGCTTCAACTTCTCCCAGGCTGCTGCTTGAGCAGTGCCTGGGGATCATCTGCCCTTCACTTTGCTGAGCTTGTCTTTCCCTGGGTGATGCCATGGTGTGTGTGTCCAGACAGGGACAGGAGTGGTGGTGGCAGTGAGGACAAGGCATTGTGTTTGGTCCAGGGTTTGGTGGAAGCGCTTCCTGCTCACCTGCTGTGTTAATGCACCTGTTTGTCACTATCCCTTCTCCTCTTGACAAAGTGATCCTGTTTCAGGCACAGGAGAAATCCGTTTTCATAGCTTGAGAGGAGAGAGGGAAGGGAAACAGCTCAAAGCCTGCAGGAGGCAGGTATGATGTGATAGCCCTCCCTGAATTTCAGAAGCATGACAGTGACAGCCACTAGAGAGATGGCCTGTTCCACCTGGAAGCTGAACCTCTGTCACGTCTATCCGGTGTGGCAATCCTGGAAACCATCCATCTTGTCACTGTGTGTGCCCATGCCTGCTGATGGTCCTTCCTTGGGTCTCCTTGGAGAAGCAGAGGGCACCAGGGGCATTAGAGGGCAGCAGGACCCTTGTGCCTGTGTGACTGATGATGCTCTGGCTGTGCTGGCCTGCCTCCACCAAGGGCACCATGGTGGCCCAAGGACCACATGTCCTGCAGGGTGCTGGTGTAGCTGCCATACAGAGCGTGTGACGGTGGGGCACAGGGCCCTGCCCAGCCCCCTTGCTACTGGATCCAGGACTCCAAAAAACCAAGGAGCAATATGGGTTTCCCTTCATGCCTTGCCATCCCCCCAGGTGAGGTCTCCTCCCTGAAACCTCCAAACTCAGTCACGGCTCCATTCCTGCCACTGCAAGGCTTCTTCTTGGGATCATGGGGTTGGGATTCTCTCCCTTCCCAAGGGCTGGAAACATGCCTCTGGCCACCTGGCGCGCTTGCCTTTGGAGTTGCAGCTTCTCCTGCTCATTAGCTCATAAATAATATGGACCAGCAGCATTCAGTGCTAATTAATTTTGTGAACTGAACCAGGGTGAATGGGGTAATTGCCCATGGCGCTTGTGGACTATCAGGTGAGCCCTCCTGCTTTTGCCCTCCTTGTTTACCAGCTCATCTCTGTTTATTTTAAGAAGCGTTTGGTCCCTTCTCCATGTGCAGAAGAAGAAGCATGTGATCCAACCCAGAGAGAGCGCAGCAGGCACTGAATATTAAATTAAAACACATCCTCACTTATACACAAAAAAAAGCCCAAGCTGGAAAGGTTAAGAGCTAACAGAGATCCTCAGAACAGTCTCTGTCTGTTTGGAATGAATTAATCAGACCATTAAACAGATCTTTTAATCTAAAGTATCCCTTTCATTTCAGTACTGTTTAAAACAAAGTGACTGGAGTATTGAGGGAAGAGTTTGCCATCACTGTGCCTTATTTGTATTAGGGAGGCAGGTGGTGCTATGATTTTTTCCTCCCTGTCTTCCTCATTTAGAAACAAAAGTGGGATTGGAAAGAGCACCTGAGCTGGGGCAAAGTGGGCGTGGGAAAGGCTGGAGTTCCCAAGGATCATGAGGTGTTAGTATGTCATGGGCAGAGAGTGTTTATTTGTCTTGAGGAGTAGAGCAAGCACAGGAAGAGGCAAAATCTCAGCTGGAGATGAGTAATATGTGGGAAGTATGGAGTGTCAAAGGCTTGGGATGGTGGGGAATCCACTGAGCATGGCTGAGGTCTTGGAGCCCAGAACAAACAGAAAGTTGCTCCAGCAAAGGCTTAAGGAGCTTGTTAGGCAAAGGCAGGGCTGGAGAGTCACAGAGGGGGTGGTAGATGCTCAGAGATCTCAGCTCCAAACTGTGCCACAGGCTTTCTTCAGGCAGGGGACTGAGCATCCTTCTGTCTAGGAAGGGTCTGTGAGGATGGATGAGTAGCAAAGTGCTCAGAAACTGTGTGCTACCTTGGACAACTGATGGTTTGCAAGAGAGTCACTTTGTGAAGTGCTGGGGCAGTTCAGTTTTTAAAGGCATTTGTGAAGTTGGTGGTGCTTTAAGCTTCCCATTGGCTCAGCTGGTAACCACAGCTTTAATGCCCAACTCTTTGGGATGGCACTAAAAGCAGCTCAAAACTCTCTGGGCACAGACTCTTCCCTATATTCTTTACCCTTCAAACAGTGCTTGATGGGGTTTTTAAAGCTTTTATAGCTTTTTTCCCTGGTTGAATCTGCACAGGGCTGTTGGGAGGACCTAACCTAGGAAAGAACTGTGGGCACAACTAGTGCCCCATATTTTGGTCCTCACTCTGGTCAATGCACCAAACGTTTGAGCAAACACTACTATCACCGTCACATCTGGTAGAGATAAAGGGAAGGCAAACCCAGGTAAAATCAGGCAATCCTGTTGCAAAGTCAAATGTATCCTCTTTTTTTTTTCCCCCTTATTATTTTTTTCTCCCTTTTTAATACACTCTTCAAAGCTTGCTAAGATTAAGTGCGCGATTTATCTTCGCCAAGTTTGAATTTTAAAAGGAACAGCCAACTGTGTGATCGTATTATTAATATTTATACCTCGTCACAGAATGTTGACAGATTAATTATGCAATATGGTATAAAAATCAGCAGGCAGCGTGGGAGGGCAGTGGCAAAGTTCATGTATTAATAACACAGTGGGGTGGCTCACACGCTCCCTGGGTGGCTCCCTGGTATCAGCACTGCATCCCGTGTTCATCCGAGGCACCTTCAACCCATGTGAGGATGAGGATGCTGGCAGTGAGAAGAGAAAGACAAATGGCAAAGGTTGCAGGATCCCAGCTGCCCTGGGAGCCTTCTGATGACAGAGAGGGGTGTGAGGAGCTTTTTGACCTGGTTTTGGCCTGAAGAGCATCAAGAGGTGACTCTGTGCAGTGGAGACTCTGGATCAGGAGTTGGGGTTTGCTATGAAGTTGTGGCTTTTGTCCCTATCTTGTCCCCCCACTCCACTAATTTGCCCTTCTCTTAACAAGTGGTGTCAGCCTGTCTTGCTAAAACTGCTTCTCCCTCACATGTACATGGTGGAGGGTGCAGTGCTGTCCTTTTAGGTCTTGACCAGCTTTAGAGAAAGGTTTAAATCATCTTTAGTGGACAAATACGAGATGGATTGTTGTACAGGGAGAGGCTTTTGCTTCTCCAGGAAGCCAACTCGGGTCATTGGGAGCAACGTCCAAGAGATTTATATAGGGAAAAATAGACAGTGAGAATTGTGTGAGCCCCAGGGGTGGGAGCAGAGTCATCTGAGAGCACCCTTGTCTTGTTTGCTGTCCAGCCCTGGCCAGGGAATTTAAGTAGATGTTGTGAGAAGCATCCAGGGCATGTTGCCTCTCGGGATCTTCTCCGCTGGGAGATGTTGTACAGCCGATGAGCCTGATCGTGCTCTGGGGCCTCTCCATCCATTGGCATTTGATGAGATGGATGTTAAATGAAGATGGGGTGTGTGGATGATTCATGCCAGCCAGCCCGGCTGGACAGCAGGAGTCTGTGGCTGGGAATAAATCCTTCAACCTGGAGCCGATGACGTTTGCCATCGGCAGAGCTGCCTGCGCAGCTGGCACAGCTCACACTGTCCCCTCCGGTCACCCTCGGTGTGAAGAAAAGCTCACCCTCCCAAAGCCCTTTGGGGTTACTATTTCCATCCCAGCCTCTCTGTGCCTAAGTGCTGCTCATTTTGATTTTTTTGTTAATGAATCTTTTCTCTCAGTGTGTCTCAGGGGGGTGTTTTATATGAAACGATTTGCCTGATCCTTCTCAAATAATTTCCAGCAGCATTGGGATCGGGCTGAGGGGTGTACTTAGGCTGGTTGGAGGGTTTCTGTCATAGAAGCTGTGGATTTGGGAGGGGCAGCAAAGTATATCTTTCCCTTCTCCTCTCCTATTATATCCCACTCCTGTTCCGCCCTGGCACAAGATCTTTCATGAAAAAGCCCATCCATGTGTGGCCACACTATGAAGAACAGCCTTTGGGGGGATCTGCAGAGGCATTTCAAGACAGATATCCCAGTTCCAGTGAGGTGTTTAACCTGCCAGACAACAGAGAAAGTCATTTAAGGTGGCTTTTGAAAGCCTTTCCGAGGATTTGGCTTCTCAATTTCCATTCAAATGAACTTTCCCTCTTCCCCTGTGTGCAGCTTCCTGATGCCTCTTTTTACAGCCTTGGCCTTTCAATCTTAATTAAAAAAATGGAAAGAACAAAGGCACAATTGAGCAAAGCACTTCAGCAAATGGTTAAAGTAACAGATTTTCCTGGGCTTTCAGTGCAGGCTTAGGGTGTTTCAGGACTTTGCTCTGTGAAATTGGGGTCCTAAGGCTAGTGATGCAAACCCCTCCAGCTTTTTCACCCCCAGAAGCAAGACCACATTGATGGGAAATGTTTTGATCCACACAGAGCAGGGTCTCATTTCAGAAACTTGAGGTATGAAGGGTTTTCCCCCCTGTTTTAATGGATTTCTTTCCTAATTGGGATGGAAACAAAGACAAAAGCATTGGAGTTGTTTGGAAAATGAGTTTTCCGCTAATGGCAAAGTTGATCTCCATCAGGGCAGCCAGGCAAGATTTGTCAGCATTGCCTGTCAGATGCATGGAGAGCCCTTAAGTAGATGGGAATATGGAAATGTAAAGGATTGGCTATTAGTGAATGGAAATTGGGAGCAAGGTGTGAGGCGAATGGCAAGGAAACTCCAAACTGCCAGCGGACAGAGCCGTCCCCTGCAGCTTCCCGATCGGAGCTGGATCTTCCTCCAAGTTCCCTCCTGCCTTTCCGGATGATAAACGGTGGATAATTGATTTATTCCGGCCGTGACACACCTGGCTTTGTGCTGCCCTGCTTCCCCCAAGTGCCTGCAGTCGCTTTCCTGGCCCTGCTCGACCGCTTTCCCACCATGCAAGGACACGGTGGCTTGGCAGGGAGCAGATGGACAACCCATCTTGTAGACATCAAGTGCAGGAGACTTAGTGCTGAGCTCTTTGGAGGCTGACGGCTCCCAAGACCCTGGCATGTTGTAGGGAGCATTCAGGAGAGGGCTGTTTGCCGGTGGGAAGGCGACTTTTGCTGGCTGAAGGTCCTTTTCCAAGTAGCCCTCAAGGTTAAAGTTGGATGCTCCTTCCAGATGGTCTCCATCTGATGCATCTCATTATGGGCTTGAGCTGCCTCGCATTCCCGGCCTCCCAGTGCCAAGAATAACAAGGAATGGGAGCCAGCAACAGCGATTGCTGCTGTTAGAAGGGCATAAGATGATTTAAGGGTCAAGACAAGACCATATGGCCCATCAAGGTCCTGTCGTAACAACCCAGAGGAATATAAAACAACTTGTGTTAGTGATCACCCTTCCTGCTTCCTCTCAAGGCTGTTTGCTGTAACCTTTGTGAGATCAGTTCCTTGACTCCATCTTGTTCTGATTTATGCCACGAGCTGCTTTGCAGTGCCCTGTGGGTCCCCTCATCGTGTGTCCTCCCTGAAGGGCAGGTAGCAGGAACAGAAGCATCCTGAGGTCTGTAGCTTCAGGTTCAGTCCTTGCGTCACCATTCCTGGTTTAGGGAAAGTCAGTAGACCCGGTATGTGCAGCTGTGAAACCAGGTGTGGTGTGGGAGCCCTTTCAGCACCCAAAGGTGTGCTGGAGCATTTACTGCTCTTGCTGCAATTTCTCATCCTCAATTAGTCTGAAGTGGCCTCTTGGTGTTACTTCATGGCTCAGCCCTCTGCTGCCTTCAGTCCCCTCTGCCCTCAGCCAGCCCAAATGCTAAGTTGGATAAGCTGCAGCTGGATGGTGTTTTCTTGAAATTTAGGTGCATCTGGTGTGTGCTCAGCTTGTTGACTTCTTCAAATAGTCTGGGGCTCCCCCGTGGGCTCCCAGCCTTCCTGTACCAAATTCTGGTACAGATATCAGCTGCCAAAATAACACTCATTTTGTTGGAGGGTGTGCTCTCAGGGCAGGAGGGACCCCAGCCTTCAGTTGGGAGAAGGGTCCATGTGCATCCCATCCCTCAGAGCCCAAGGTGAAGTGAAGCATGTTGGCATAACCAGTTTGAGTGCTGTGGCTGCACAGATAAATCTGTGTTTCTGAGAGCAGAGTCGATGCTTGGAGTGTCAGCACAGGGCTTGGCAGGCATTGATGCTCCTGTTCCCAAGGCTTTTCCCCAAAAGGTATATGTGGGTGTCTGGGATCATTTTGGCAGCCACACCTTGGGGCTGTGTCTCCTTGCTCACCTTCATGTCTCTGTCCCACTTGGGAGCTGCTGTTCCCTGCTCAGCACTTGTCCCTCAGTCCATTTGCCCAAGGGAACACTTACAGCACTGACCTTAAAGAGCAATTTCGGGCAAGCACAGAGCAGTTCAATTGTTCATAAACCTGACATTTATGTCTCGGAGAGTCTTCCTCTGCAGGATACACTGCTCTTTATGATTTTATCAAATAAAATGCCCCTTTGCCCCCAACCAACCTCCTTCTTCTTCCCTGATGTTTTTGCAGGGCAGTCATTGTGGAACAGAATGCTCAAAGACTTCTGCGTGTCCTTAATGTTGTGGCACGGAGAGGGTTATGGAAATAGTTGTGCAGGCATTGGCGAGTGTGGATGGGTAGGACTGAGCTCTGGTCCTCTAATGTTGGCAATTACTGAGCAGGGATTAGGGACTGCACTGCACACACGTAGAGAAACAGAGTATTAAATGCAAACAGATCAAACTACCTGATGGACCCTGAAAGTTTATTCCTGTGGTTTTTTCACTGCTCCACCGAAATGCTTCCTGGGCTTTCAGATCAGTTCCCTGCCTGTCACGGGGATGAAATGCTGGTTACATGGAGGATTTGGAAGGAGCATTGTCGTGGCATCCCAAAATAGCTGCTGATGAGGGGGCAGGGGTAACTAGCCAGGAGGCAGGAATGCATCTTCAGCTTCTTACTCACTGTGTAAAGCCAGGGCAAAGGCAGCAGCTGTGGCCAGAGGTACCTGTGAGTCCAGTCCTGACCCAGTGGGGATAGCAGTGACCTGTGACAAGATTGCCCAGAGAACCTGTGGATGCCTCATCCCTGGAAGTGTTCAAGGCCAGGTTGGATGGGGCTGATGTTTCTCCTCCCTTGTTGTTAGGGGGAAATAGTATTGCCCTGCTAGTAATAGTAATGATTAACTACTCAGAAGGGAAGGGTCAAAGCCCAGACCATGAGATGGTGAACAAAGATCTTGTATTTTGATTAGCTGATTTAATTTTTGGATTATTTGAGCAACTTGATCTAGTGGAAGGTGTCCCTGCCCATGGCAGAGGGAGTGTAACTAGGTCATCTTTAAGGTCCCTTCCAACTCAAAGCATTTTGGAATCCTATGATTTCTGTGCTTCTGTGATCTTCCCTCTGTGCTAATCCTGTCTCCCAGTTCCTTCCCGCTCACCACACAAGGACACCCACTGGGTGAACAAACACCTCTTACTCTGCTGACCAGGACATCTTCTATCTAGTCTATTAATACCAACTCCACATGGAGAGCTTGCTACCCTGGAAGTGTTAATTAGCTTCCCCCCCCTCCTCCCTCCCATTATTTTTCCGCCTCGCTCTTTAGAAGGTCTCTGAACCAGGAGATCAATGCCTCCTGCTAATCCGCTCTTCAGCAGCTTAGAGAGGCACCACAGAATACTCTGTTTAATTCTCCTCTAACACCTTTGCTAATCATCCTTTCCAGCCCCAGAGCCCCAGGCAGGTGGTGAGGGGATAGGCCAGTCAGGATGTGCAGCAGGAGCTCATTTACACCCTGCACAGAGACCCGGCAGGACACACACAGCGTGGTGGGAAGAGCAGGGCTGGAAGGGGGCAAGGCAGTGGGACAGAAACAAGGGGAAGATCCCTTGGGATGGGAAACATGGAATCAGCCTGCCAACTGTTTGAATGCTCTTGGAATCATGGCATCAGTTAGGCTGGAAAAGACTTCTTGCTGCTTCCCACTGGTCTTGCTTCCTGTCTTGTCTTCTCCCTCCATGCTGGAGATACAGGTTGTGTTGTGAAACAGTGCAGGTATAGTGATAAATGTTCTCTTGGCCTGTCTATGCACTACCTTGGAGACTGTGAGGGTTTGTTAGTGTGGGCTAAACCCCCAAATCCTGAGATCTGAACCAAGCTGTCCCTCTGAGAGGTCTTCCCTGTCGGTAGGGAGATGTGGGAGGACCAAGGAATGTGCAGTGACCTCCCACATCCTGATGTGGACTTCTAGCAGAACCTCATGGAGTCATTAAGGTTGGAAAAGGCCTCTAAGATTGAGTCCAGGTGTCCTCAGACTTCTTGGCTGACTTCATCAGGGGGCTGTGGGCACTGGAAGCTCTGCTGTTGTGTTCCCAGATTCTTGACAACCTGTGCTGTGGTCATGCTCCCCTCCTTGGGAGCAAGCCTTTTCTGGGGTCACTCAGCTTTGATACACCCCAGGGCTGCATAAACAGCCCAGGGTCACTCTGGGGGTCAGACAGTCGCCCATGGGTGGCAGTTGTGCTTTAACTCTTTGGTTCATATTGGACAAGTTTACCAGAGGCTGTGTCTCCGCTGTGGAGAACACAGTGGCCCAAATTTAGCTGTGAGGACCTTACTAAGCCTTTCCATCTCTCTGACTGCTGTGATCCAGCTAAATGGCTGCGAGCAAAAACCCACGTGGAAATGAGAGTGCATGCTAATGAGTTGTGTTGCCAAAACCAGAAGGAACCAACTCTACAGGGAGTTGGTCCTTTTTTTTTTTTCCCTGCTACCCAAGTTCAATAGCAGCGAATTGCATATTTCTCTGAGGCTTCTCAACAAACAATTTACAGTGTAAATATATTTGTTGGCATGCAAATCACTTTGCATTATGAGTCTTGATTAATATTATATTGTGTTGATGAAAGCCTCTAAGTGGTTCTTGGAACTAAAGTTCCTGACAAAGATCAGCTGTTTGGGTGCCCAGTGTTTGTGAAACATTAGATTAGGGTGATTTTTTTCCTTTGTTTTTGTTCCCCCCACCACCATGAGGGTTGTTTAATGGGTTGTTTCTTCCCCCCTCCCTCTGTTTTAAGATGCTGAGTGCAAAGTGGCAGTGGCTCTTCAAACCAGGCAATTAATTAACACAATCAAGCTCTTCCCCACTCCACTTCTGCTCCTCAACCCCCATGTAAGAGGGATGCTGCTGTGGGGATGGTCCTCAGGCCCTGGTCCTGCAGATGCTGGGGAGGGACAGGATAAGAGATACAGGGTTATTAGCAATTCCTGTCTGTGCTGGTAGCTGGGCTGGTACATGAAGCAGTGAGTCCACGTGTAGACAGAGCTGCTCAATGAGCAGCAAAGCTAACAAGGTTTGATTGCCTATGGAGCCTTCCCTAGGGGCTTTTTTCCCCTTGGGCCTCTCTGGTGTGGAGGAAGGTTTGGACTCAGTCCCTCAAATTCAGCACCACAAGGCTCCTTTCCCTCATTTCCCACCACTTTCCGGGGCTGTTCTGATGTTGCACCTTCCTTTCTGGGACAGTGCCACAGAACACCAAAGTGTTCATTGGAGGGTGCTGAGTGACCCCATCCTACCTTTGGTGCTCTCCCTCCTGGCTGCATCCCCAGCTCCATTCTTCCTGCCAGCTCCTGAAGCACCTGGAAAACCCACCTTTCCCTCTTCCACCCCATCCCCCTCACCCAAAGTGAGGATACTGGGTCACCACTGGGGAAGAGGATGCGTTTCCAGCCCCTCTCTGGCATTTGTTTGTGGAGACAGGACACTGTGGCAGTGACAAGTTTTGAGAGCCATCCTTCCCACTCTGGCTTTCATGACAGCTGCTCTCATCACTATTTTCCTTCTAACCTTTGGAGTTGAGCTCCCAAAGGTGTCAGGACAAATGCCACTCGCATCAGCATGGATGTGCTGGGAGACAATGCCCAGGCAGGCAGGAGCAGAGAGAAAAGGCAAGAGGGGGAATAATAACCCTGTTTAGCAGGCGGCAGAGCAGGGTTTAGTGACAGCCTCAAGTTTTGATCTTTGTTAACTGCTGTTTTGCTCAGAGACTGACAGGGAGCACCATGAAATGTGGAGTGTTCTACTTGTACTGCTCTGGAGAGCTGTGCAGGTCGAGCATGGCTCTGCTGTGACATTCCAGGCAGGAAGCACAGGGCACACCGAGTTCCCCTGCCTCAGGAACAGCCTGGTTTGGGGCAGCATCTCCCCTTTCAGCAGCTTCCTATACATGAGCCAGCTCCTGGACTTGCTGTCCTCTCCTTTGCTGCAATTCCAAGTGGTTTTCTGCCGTGGCTTGTAGTTCATCTGCCTATCCCCAGGGAGAGCAGGGTGGCACAGCCATCCCCACCCTGCTCATTGCACTCTGAGCAAGGCAGGTCATACAGAGGTCTTGGAGTTGGAGCTGAGCTGGGCAGGGAAAACACAGACACCTAAAGGAGAGACAGAGAGAAGGGGGGGGAAAGAGTGACGAGCACACACGCTTTAAAAGAACATATTGCCTTTTTTTCCCCTTTCCTTTTCTTTTTTTCTGAAAGCAGCTGTGCCTTTTTCCAGCACTTTTAACTGGTTGCCAGGGAAACAGAGCAAGGGAGAGTGGAAAGGTTAGATGGATATTGGACGAGGCTAATGCACTTGTTTCAACCAAGAATTGGCAGGTGCTTAGGACACCGAAGGTCCTGATAACTCCTCATTTGCACGGCTCCTTTGCAGAGCCTCGAGGACCTCCCTACCACTGTTAATTGTGTTTTAATCATTTGCAAATTATAATCCATCTCCATCAGGGGATCTCTAATGGTGGCTTTATGGAGCGCGTCCACATGTTCCTTAGCCCTTCTGGGATACTGGGGATGAAATATTGGGATACTTGGGCCCTGTTGGTATGGGTGGTCTGGCTTAAAGGGAGTTTGATGCCAGCAGATGTCCCGCTGGAAAAGGTGGGAATTGCAGCTGGATGATCCAGACATGCTGGGAAAAGCACTGGAGGGATCTGTGTGTGTTTGGCTGGCTGCTTCTCCCAGTAAGGGGCTGGCATGGGAAAGGTGGTGATGCACAAGTCCAGCGAGTGCATTCCCTTACCCACTTGGTCATCCCCAACCCTGTGGGGTGTTGGCAGAGCTCTTGGCATCTCCCTGCCCACCGGCAGCTCCTAATCAGCCCCACAGGGTTGCTGGGACCCATTGTCTTTGTGGTATTTGAGGCTCCACTTGGCTTTTTCACCTTCCTCCAGGTTAAAAACCCAAAGATAAATGCCTCACTGTGAATTTTTGTTGCTGTTCCAGTGCTCTGAGGGCTTTTTTCCCCTCCTTCCGCTGGAGGTTTTGTTTTTGTTTTGCGTCTGTCTAAAATAGCAGCTCTGTCTATGGAATAACCAAAGGGCCTGAAACTCGGCTGTTCAGGATGAGCGTCACATCTGGGCTGTGCGAAACACAGCAAGCAATAAATAGCTGCCGTGTCGTAAAGCTCAGGCTCTGGACAGGCAAGGGTGGCTGCTGAGGCTTTTATTGCATTTTGCTTCTGTAGGGTTTTCCTGGGGGGAGGGTAAAAGGGTATTGATTAAAAAAAAAACCAAGCTAAACCTCACTTGTGGGTGTGAAGGTAGAAGGAGTGAGGGTGTGATGCAGAGGGCTGGGGACCCAGCTCTGCCCCTGGTACCCTGAGCCTCATCTTGAAGCTTTGGTGCATCCGTTGCATCCAAGCTGAAGGATAATGGGGTTCCCTCCTACCTGGAGTGAACTCAGGGGATGCTTCCTTCATCCTGCTACCCCATCCAAAGCTTCTGGCTGATTCCTCCCAGGCCAGCTCACAGCCAAGTCATGGAAGACAGGAATATGCTCTTTTCTGAGCCAGGGAGGGAACAGGATTTAGTCCTTGCCCAGGGCTACAATTGGAGCTACTCACTGCTCCTTCTTGTCAGCAGCTTCCCAAGCCTGCCGCCTCTCCATCATTCCTGAGTGATGGGTACCAGGCCAGCACAGAGATGCACAGCACTCATATCCCTATTATGACATTGTTGGTGTCACAGCTGAGCATGAGGGATTGGAAAAATGTCACTTCAGGCATTAGAAAATGCCTGTGCCTTTGCCACGCTGTGGTTCCTGGTCCAAAGTGCTTTTCCACCCATTAGTCCCAGTTGGAGGGGCCTCTGCATTTGACCAGGGTGTCTCAGTGTGGGGTTTTTAGGGAAAAGTGTGATTTTAGTCATGATGGAAGGAGCCAGGCTGGAAGTCCTGGGACACACAGCCACTCCAGCTATGGCACAGATGTTGAATGAGCTCTGGACCTCATCATTCAGGGCTTTCCTCTCTCCAGTCTGCCCTATTCCCTCTGCTCCAGACCACTACTGGCACACTCTGCTGTGCCAGGTCCTTCACCAGTATCTCCCCCTGCTTTGGAGGGAACCTGTGCTAGTGAGAAGAGAGGAACTCAGCCCTAGTCACCGGCTCTGTCAGGAGGGATGTTTGAGCATCTGGCACCTGAATGCCACCACTTTTCCCATCCCTTCTGAGCAGTACATGGAATTGACACTACTACAGGCAGGCTTACACCCACCTGGGCTCTAGAACTGGTTACTTGGGAGGTAGTGACCTTGTGAGCAGATCGAGGGACTCCAGTCTCTCCCATATGCCTGGTCTCATCCCCTTGACAGCAGGAATGGCTCCGGCAATGTGTCTCAGCAGTGCCAGGGCAATGGGCTCCCCAGTGAGCTGGTATTATACTGCTTGAAAGAGAGATCAACAATGGGAAAGGGGGTGGGAGAAGAGGAATGATTTATGAGGCTTTGCTTGGCCAAGCAGGGCATTCTCAGCATATTCCAAAATAATTTAGCATCATCTATTGTGCCTGCAGCAGGAGCTCGTTGCAGAAAACGAAAGAGCAAAAAAAATCTGCCACATAAAGAAGCCAGAAACCCCCTTGATGGGATGGTTAGAGCTTGAAGTTTCTCTTTTCCTGAGGGCTGCTGTCTCCTCTCCCCAGTTCTCTCTGTAAATCAAACTGCCAGTGTCGGATCGGCAGCTCCGTCTTTCCCGCAGCCGCTTCCCCGAGGCCTCCCCGTGCACCGAGGGGACGTAATCACCACCTAGAACAGCTTGAAGGACACGAGCGCAGGAGCCGAGAGGACGATTTGTAGTGAATAATTTAGTGGATGAATTTAAAGCTTTTGTTCTCATTGCAAATTACCTGCGAACTGTACGGGAAGGTTTTGATCACACCGAGTCATTTTGCATCGGCTCTCTCTGCCAGCAGACCCACCTACCTGCTTCGCTGGGGTTTGAACCAGTGTGTTTTTCCCTGCACGTTGGTGTGTTTTGGGGGTGGGTTGGACCTTTAATTAACCCATCATTTTGCTGGCTGTGGTTTTAATTACCGGCATAGAATTGCCTAT
The DNA here is from genome assembly GCA_026770055.1 of Myrmophylax atrothorax. Classification (NCBI taxonomy): domain Eukaryota; kingdom Metazoa; phylum Chordata; class Aves; order Passeriformes; family Thamnophilidae; genus Myrmophylax; species Myrmophylax atrothorax. Next base: position 4,388,607 of record JAOXXN010000290.1, read on the forward strand.
CTGGGTTGTGCTGGAAATTGGAGAGTGATGTTTGTAAATAGGAGTAATCTGTGAAGTTTTCCGTGTATCATGGGGTGTCTGCACAGCCCTCAAAGTGTTTTGCTTCTAGGTGGAAGGAGATGAGATGGGCATGGGCCTGGGATGCCCAGGCAGGGATGAATACCAGTGTTGGCATCCTGGGATGTGCTGTGTGGACACTGCACTTGGGGTTGTCTCCCCTGTTGCTGGAAGGTCTGGAGTGATAGAACAAGGGGGAATGGCTTTAAACTTACCAGAGGGCAAGGTTTGGTTGGATATTAGGAAGAAATTCTGCCCTGTGAGGGTAGGGAGGCCCTGGCACAGGTTGCCCAGAGAAGCTGTGGCTGTTGCATCCCTGGAAGTGTTCAAGCCCAGGCTGGACAGGCTTTGGAGCAACCTGGTTTAGTTGAAGATGTCCCTGTCCCCCTGTGAGAGGAGCAGGAATTTTATGATATTTAAGGTCTATTCCAACTGAAACCATTTCTGTGATTTCCCCCTCCCCACCCTGGCAGTGCTCTCACACCCTTGAGAGGTTTTCCCTGGCTTTGTGCTTGGTGTGGACAGTCAGATCTGGAGCTCTGTATCTCCCCCTGCTCACTGCTGAGTTTGTTTGGAGCTAGGGAATTCAGCAAAGTGCATGTGAAGGAGGCTGCAGCCTGCCCAGAGAGAGCCACATGAAATGAAGTTGTATCACTCTCCGAGATCAAATTATCCTTCTCAGCTTTCGGGGAGAGGACTCGCAGCAGCCCCATGTGAGAACTCACTGCCTCCTCCCCCTCATCTCAGTTTATATCCCGGTCCCCCGGCAGACTGGAAATGCTCCCTCATCAGAGCCTGCTCTCTGTGCTAATGGCCCTCTATAAATAAGCCCCAGGAACAGCGATAGAGAACAATCATAAAAGGCAGGTGCATAAATTAAAGCCGATGTTATAATAAACCAGACAAGCCCTTCATCGAGGGTTTTATGTTTCTCCTTGAGTCGGCAGCTTTGCCAGCAGAAAATGATTTCCATGTGCCTTGGCCCAGTCCTCTGTCTCCCCACTCTGTAGGTGCACATGAGGGGATGGCAGAAATAGTTGGCATCACCACCCCCCTTTTTTGGCATTACGGGTATAAAAGCTGTAGGAATTTCTCGGAACTGCTCTCAGAGTCCCTTATTCATTCCTTAGGGTGATGACAAGACCATGGATTTACTGATAGGGTGGCTTTTGGCCACTCTTCATGGCTATAAATGAACTGCAGTGGCCCTGAGTGGCTGGAATTCCTGAGAGCTCAGCCCTGCACCTCCAGAGAAAGGTGGAAGTTGTTACATTCACCCCAGTGAGCTGCAGTCAAACCTCCTGGAGGGAGATGCTGGTGCATAAAATAGCAGCTCTTGAAATGTGGTACCTCCAAAAGGCCATTCTTTCCCCTTTGCCCTGGAGTGTCTCACCCACTGGAACAGCACGCACCGGTGGCTGGCACGCAGGCTCTGTGCCGTGGCTCTGGAGTGCCTCGGGAGTGCTGTATGTACTGCCCCAAAACTCCTGCCTCTCCCAGCGAGTTCATAGCTGTCTCTCCGAATCACAGCCTGGATGACTGAAACTTGGCAGAGTGAGCAGGAGCAGCAGGCAGAGCTGCCCGCTCCCAAAGTACAACTTCCCGGCGCTGTAGTCATCTAGGAGATGCAGCAAGTTGTGCTGCAGGCATGGAGACAGTCAGGGCTGTTTCACAAGCAGGAGTCAGTCTCCTGGTTCTGAGACACAGTGTGATGCTACACGGGTGGCTTTGGCAGAGCTTGTGTCTCAGTGAGGTCCCACCAGCTCAGACTCCTTCCAAATCCCATGTGGACACCTTGGATCTGAGCTGATGACCCTGTGGGCTGGCAGTGAGGGTGCAGACTGCTGTTTCTGGCTCTGAGCTTGCTTTCAACCTGCCCACCTATCCCTTATGGTCCTTTCAGCAAAATCCAGAGGCAGAGGGGTGTGTGTTGGCAGGGAGATGTCACCCTGTGCCTCTTGCAGGAGACTCTGAGAAAAACAAGAGGAGAATTATGGCCATCCAGCTCATCATTTGAGGTTAAGAACAATTTGCAGACATATGTTTAGCTCTGACTGAATACATGTCCAGCTTTGAGTGAGGGGAGAAGATGCTGTGCAGAGTTAAGTGCATCTAAGGGCAGCTTAAGTGCATTTTCTGAGTGCTGGACCACAGTCTTCCTCCCATTTGATGGAGCTGCAGCTCATCCCGTGCTGGTGCAGGGAGGTGATGACCACGTGTGCATGGTGGGGTGGGGAGGGTAGAGGGGAAGGAAGGAAGGAAAGGAGGGAGACAGGTGGAGACAGAAAGGGAGAGATGGGGAGAGAGGATGAGCAGGTGGGCTCTGCTTTCTGCTCCGTACTCCCTGGCACGCTCCGACCTGAGCTCCCCCTCGTGTTCAGCCACACATATTTCTCCACTGCTCTCCTGACTCTCCTCTGTGAGTTATTGCAGGGATGCTCCGTTTTTCCTGCCATGTTTGCGCCAGAGAAGGCAGATCAGATCCCCACCGGGCAGCCCGCTGGCTGCCGGCTTACTTTTCCCCACAGCCGAGGTTCCCCCTTTCTCTGCAGTGTAATTGCAGCACCTCCAGCCTTTCTGAATATTCAGGCCAGAGCCAGATGCTCAACAAGCTCTGGCAAGAGCCAGAAATCCATAGTTTTGATCGTGCTGCAGACATGCCCTGGTGTGTCTCGCTGGGCTCCCTCGAAGGGCAGAGGCTGAGATGTGCCGTGCTGTGCCGGAGCAGCACCAGTTCCCTCCAGGGGCTGCCGGGCGCTCCCTGCCACTGCTGCTGCTCATCAGCCCCTTGCTGGTCTCAGGCAGGGTCGTTTTCTGCTCCATTTCCTCCCCCAGCTTCTGGATCCCCCTCCAAGCTCTCTGATTTCTTCTTCATCATCCCGGCTGGGATAGGGTATGACTGCAGCCACAAAGAGCCGAGATGCAGCTGCCCTCGGGGCGTGTTTGCCCACATCACCTGTTGGGAGCCTGCATGTCCTTGAAAAAATATGTATTTCAGGCTGCTGGGGTGCTAATTTGCAAGGCCCATTACTCAAAGGAAACATTAAAATGGCCGTCCATAAAGCAGAGCCTTTATCCGTGCCTCTCCCTCGGTGTGAACTCCCCGTGCCAGGTATAGGCTTCCTGTCAAGCCCAAGAGCCAAAAGCAAAGATTTATCGAAAGGTTCCCTGACTCCGACTTGCATTTTAATTATGTCGCCGCCACCCTGTGCCGAGAATAAACTCGATGGCTATTGTGTTATCCTCGCTGCACCTCTGTGGATGAAAGCTCCATGAGACATGTGGGTTTGTGGTGTCCCCAGTGGGGACCCTCTTGCATTCCCACGTCCTTTCCTGCCTGCTTGCCTGTGGGGATCAGCAGAGAGGCTGCCTGGTGCTGAAATGCTGATCTGCACGTGGAGTTGGGAGGGAAGGATGTGAGGAGAGAGTCCTGTGCATCCCCATCTCTCAGTGCCTCAGTTTCCCTTCCATCTTGGCCTCTCCCAGGCCGTTGAGTCTGCACAGAGGGTGAGTCTGGAGTTGGACCAGGGGTTGGACTTGATGATCTCAGAGGTCTTTTCCAACCCAATCCATTCTGTGATTCTATGATTCCTTGCCTTGCCACAGCCACCTTGGTGCTGTGGGGGTGAGAGACAGAGAGCAGGGCTTGGTGTGGTGCTGGAACCCAAATTGCTTTTTGAAGAGCTTGATTTCACACTGAGAGTGAAGCTGTGGCACCACAGGGAATTGAGAAGCCACGCTTGTCAGGGAGGAGATGCACTGAACTTGTTTATTTTCCCTTTGTATTTATGAGCTGGGGTGTGTATAAATACTGCTCTGCCTGCCCCAGACAACACTGGTGTTGTGCTTCCAGCAGGTGCAGAGTTTGACCTGGCACTTCTCGATGGAAGAGATGCATATTTATTAACCAGGCAGTGGGTGGGGATGGATCCCTTGCTCACCAGCCTGGCAGACGCTGCCTCAGCAAAATGAGGGTTATTATTAAAATAAATAAAAGCAAAAGCCACTTGACCATCTTGGTATCTCCCATGATGACTTCACACTGGAGCCAGCTTTTCCTGGAGTGGGAGAGGTGAGCATGGAGGAGATGCTCCCTGGGAAGCTGCCAGCTGTGCAGACTCCAGCTCTGTGAACTCCAGGTGCTGCAGCTCATCCCCTTCCTCAGTTTCCCCATCAATAACAGTGACATATAGAAGTGATGTAAGTCTCAGCCTGGCAGAGGAGTGTGAAACTCTCCATTAATAAGCACAAAGTGCTTTGATATTTTTAGGTGGAAGTGCCACGTATTGATATACTATTACTGTACCTCGTTTGACTTCTTTTTCGATTGCAAGCCCCCTCTTGATCCCGTTACCTGCAGTAACAGTTATCTGGCTATATTTTATCAACTGAATATTTCAATTAAATTACTTTAAGGAGGAAAGAAAAAAAAAAGCAGCCTAGGCTGAAGTTGGAAATGATCACTGTATCACTCCAACTTCCCTACATTCCCAGAAGGTTAATTGAAAGGCAGCCATCTTGGTGACGTTTAGACAAATGAGGATAATTATGTGTTCTCCAGCTCTTTGAGAGGTTAATTGCTTAGATGTACGAAGACTTGAAGAACAAAGAAGGAATAAATCAGAAGCAGGACTATGATCTGATAATGTAATTTGGGATATTCACGTACAACTCAAACAAATAAACCCCCTAATTGCATGAAGTTGTTCGGCCCTGTGGGGTTACGAGGATCGGGCTTGTGGTCCTCAGGGATGCTTGGAGAAGGGACATGTAAGCAGGAGAGGTCTTCACCTGCCTCAAGTCCAGGGTGTCTGTTGTCATCTCGTGCTGATGATGACTTCTTTATCTGGCACTGGAGATGACTTCTTCATCTCCAAACTGTTGTCTGGCTCCTTAGTGCCTGAAGCATCCAGCCCTCATCCTGGGAACGAAGCAGTGAGTGGAAATCGGGTGGGTTAGGGAGGCACAGGAGCAGCGAGCAGAGGATTTCCTCTGGTGGGTTATTTTATTTTGCCTAATTGCTGGTGAAATTCCTGCAAATTGGCGATTACATTCCTCAGCTGATGGCTCACCCAGGTCATTTATGGATCTTGCATTTGGCAGGAGCGCTTTACGGTGTTTGCCGTGAAATGTGGTTTCACTTCCAGTGGCAGGATTTCCCTCTTTTTAGGGGTTATTAGTTCCATCTGCAAGGGTTTCACACCTAAATCTTGTGGCATCACTATCCTGAAGGAAACTGTTTTTTTTTTTTACTTTTAATTCACCCTGGTGAACCAGTTTGGGATTTGGGTTTTCCATCTGTCAGTCCCTCCATCCTGTTGGAGTAAGTGCAGAAGGTGCTGGGAGCAGCTTACAGGTGTGAGAAGTGCAATGGAGTGAGCTGATTTTCCCCTCACCTTTTCCCTGCCCCCTGGCACTGCAGTGGGGGATGCAGCATGGAGCCAAGACCCTGGAAAGTTGGAGCTTTCATGGAATTCTCAGGGCTGTGTGAAACACCGGGGTGTCCAGCCAGGATGAAATACCACTTCATTTTTCAGCCAGGAGGGTCAGGAAAATGGTGCTTTATTTTTCCTCCACTGAGCGAGAGCTTGAGGGTGAAACATCTTCATCTGGAATCTCCTTCCTTCTCTGCTCTATCTCTGGGGAAGCTGGAATTGATTTCAAATGGGCAAATGCCTTCCCACCCCTAATGTGCAAGGAGCTCTGAGCCTCGGCCTCCGAAACTCCATTGAGAGGTTTTTCCGTTGATCTGTCTGGAAATGCAGTTTAATTCTCCGCATTTGCTCCCGTACTGTGCATTAAGATACAGCGAGTTTATCCAGCAGTCCAGCTGTTTTGAAGATAATTACTACAGAACTCAACCTGATGTAAAATAATCCTCCCAGGCAAGCAGCCAAGAGCCTGAGACTTATCCTCCAAAGACTGAAACCTCTCCATTACCCTTAAGAGCTGCAGAGATAGCGGTGGGCATCTCATGACAAATGTATTTTTGGTGGGAATCAACAGTGGGATGTGAGAAGAGGTTTGCTTTCCCTCCTGATTCCCATTGGAATTCGACCAATGGAGAGCACGAGGACCATGTGTGATGGAGACATGGCTGGATATCCATCCAAAGTGCCTTTTTTGTGCTGTTTTTCCTCCCACAAGACAGCACCATCCCCTTTACTGTATTGCTGCCGCTGGGGTGGCTTCAGACCAGTTTTCCCTACTTGCAATCCAGAATCAGGTGCCCAGTGGCTTTGCTCTGGCTTCTTCTCTCACAAATGTGCCCTGCTTCAGATTTTAGTCAGTCTGCCGTCATCCTTTCTTCTTTTGGAATTCTGGGATGCTGCTGGAGCCATGGCCACATCCTCCTGGGTTGAAAGTGTCCCCTTATCCAACTGAGGTGGAGATGGTCACCAGTCCCATCAGGATGGCTGAATCATAGCAGTCAGAGCCTCGTATTTCCATGTGCTAATTACGGGTACTTAACTGCATGTCTGACTCTGACAGCAAGTTACTCCTCTCTCTCCCTCCCGGGGAAGGTGGATGGAAAAAACTAGGAAAAAAGCAAGGGAAAAACCCAACCCCTAAACCCCAGTGCAGGCACAGAGGACTCCAGGTTCTCAACTGTTCAGCTCTGCTAGCGATAAACCTGGTGTTTCTTCTCTTCTTTTGATTGGAGAACACTAGAAATCAGCCGGGGTGCAGGTGCTGCATTGTGTTAGATTATCGCTGATTGAATCGCTACACGGGCACTGATTGAGGCACAGGGCTCTACTGAGAGCAGGGCGGTTCACTGGATTGTGTCCCTTAATCAGCACCCTTGAAGGGTGCTGATTCTGTTGGTGGGTGTCTCTCGTTGGATTTTTTCTCTGCTGGGAGGCAGGTCAGAGCTCGGTGTGGGGTAGAGGGGCAAACTGGTTTCCCTGGTGTGAGGACAGCTCTGGTACAGGCTGCCCATGAGTGGTTACAGCACAAGCCTGACAGAGTTCAAGAAGGCCATGTTCTCAGGCGCAATGTGGGATTGTTGGGGTGTCTTGTTCAGGGCCAGGAGTTGTACTCGATGCTGCTGATGGGTCCCTTACAACTCACCACATTGTGAGCCTGTGAGATTGTAATGTTTTGGTGATAAATGCTGGTGAATGGTGGTTGTTTGGAGACAAGCTGGGAAGATATTCCAGTCTTTTTCAACCTATAGGATGGCCTGGTGGCCATGAGCAAGTTGGAAATTAGTGCCTGACTTTGTCAGGGAGAGAGTGTAATCACTAAGGTACCATTTTGGGCAAGGAAAGATGCATTGCTGCATTTTTTCCAATTTCTGTGGTTTTCCTGGCCTGGCCGCCCCTGATCAGTGCCTTCATTTTCCCTTCTCTCTTTGGGAGATCAGATGTGGCTGCCAGCATCGACTGACTCTGATGTTCACATTTATGTGCCACCTGGTCTATAAACATTCCCATTGATTTGCTCTGTCCAGAGACCTCCCACTTTATTTCTTTTGCTGTTGCCTCATATTTCCTTATGAAGATTTCTCTTAAGCTGGTAACTGCTGTCAGCTGTCGGGGCTTAGGCTGATGCCTTCTGACCTTCCCTACTGCATGTGGGGGAGCATCCCAGCACATGGACGTGGATATTGATGCATTGTTGTGTCAGAGCAAAGGACTCATGGTGGGAAGATCAAGTGGGATCTGGGAGCACCCGACCCTGTCAGGCCCCCCTTTCCCTTGCCAATGATGTTGTCAGGGTGACGTGTGTCCCCGCAAGCTGGAAGTGAAAGCAATGAGGAATGAAAGAAGGGCTTTAGGAACCAAAGGCAAAGCCTGGCTCGCATTAACAGAGCTGACTGTTTCTGGATTTGCTTGATGTGGAGCATTAATTCAGAAAATCTCGTGAATGGCTTTGGGGAGGAGATGGGATCAGTTAGTGGGGGCACCATGCAGCAGCTCCACCTCACTGGGTGTCCTTTCCTTGTTCAAAAACTAAGATTGGTTTCTAAGCCACCTGCAGCATGGCCCTGCCTGGATCAGGCTTAGCACTGTGCTGTGGTACCTGGGTCCACCACTGAGATCAAAGGCAGGCTCAGACCCCCACTCCCCAAATTAACATCAGATCAAGCTTGGCAATGACCTGGCCTCAGGCTCAGCAGCCTTTGCATCCCCTGGCTTGTCACAGAGGCCACGCAAAGCTCTCCAAATGCTGAGTGCAGACCAGGCAGTGTTTTGTGTGGCATGGCCCCCTCAGGGACCGCACTGTGAGCATTGTCTTGACTTCTGACGCCTCGCACAGATGACTCCCGCCCTCCTCATCATCTTGTTATCATTCTAATGTCTGGGAGCTGCAGTCATGGACCAAAACACCATTAAACTATCTGAAATGGAGCAACTCGACAGCCTCTGCCCTCACAGGCTTATTATCTTTGCAGATGGATATTTTATATTTAGCAACCTCTAATGTATCAATTTGGGCTTTGATTTTTCACGGGGAGCAGCTTCTATTCTGGTGCTCGGTGGTGGGCAAACTGCCACCACAGGAGAATTGGGGGGGAGAAACCCTCCCTGGCAAGCCCCTGGCCTCTGGGGAAGGCAGGAGGGTCCTGCAGCCCTCACAGGGATCTAGGGAGGGGGTTGTTAGCAGGGAAGAGGTTTGTAAGTGGTCTGGAGTGTGTTTGAACACCACTGGGAGTGCTCATGGAATCGAAGCAGTAACGGTGGGGCCAGGCAATTAATTAAACTTGCAGAGAGCGAGAGCTGGTGGCTTTGTGTGAGGCAGTGGCTGACTGGTGTATGGTGAGGAGGGAGGGATGTTACGGAGGAAAGGAGAGTAGTTTTGGCTGTCCAAGCTCTTGTGTGTCCCATGCTCCTGGTTTTCCCACAGGAGACAAGGTGTGGTGATGGATTGGGACTTGCTGAGGGCTGGATGGGAGGTGGTCATGCTGGGTGATGCCATGAGGCATGGCATGAGGATGGTGTGGAGCTGTGCACCCAACATCCAGGCACTAGAGTGGATGGAAGAGAGAGGAGAAGGGACACTTGTGGGTACCTTGGAGAGGAGACAGGGTGCCAGCAGAAGGGATCAGGAATAAAGACAAAGTGCCTGCTGCCCTCCATCCCAAGAATAAATATCATGGATAGCAGTGATGGGAGCCCAGGTGCTGCAATCCTGCCCTCAGGAGCTATTGTGAGAGACCCACCATCACAAGCCATGGATACCAGTGTCCCTATGGATAATGTGGCGGGATATGTTGTTGGGAGAGGATTAGAGGAGCCGCTGCATTTTGATGGCCTGCTTCTCATTTGCATCTTTAACGAAGTGGGAGCCCAGCCAGGTTCTGTTCTTTTGTGTTTACTTCTGAGGAAGTGTGTTTATTTCCGATGATTACAAATAAATCTCCTCTGCCTTTGCTCCAGCCGCCCAGAATAAAAAGCATTTGGAGCCCGTTAACTGTGTAACCAGGATGAATATTGGAAGCAAAGGAGAAATCCCATTAGGAATCCCCGGCAAATGTAATTAGCAATTTCTTCTCAAAGACAAGGGTGTTTGCTCTGCCCCTGTGACAGGTATTTTTGGTTGGAAGCTTCCCAGGGTGAAGTATCACCCAGTCGCTGTCGAGGGGCTTCGTTCCCGATCCGGGTGAGCTATTTTAGCCACTGAAAACTGGGTCAGCCAGCAAGTTTGCACCTGGTTTTGGCATCTCCATTTGTCATCCTGACGAGACGCGCTACCTACAGGAGGAAAAAGCAGTTTGGGGTTGAAGGGCCATAGAGGAGTTTAAAAGTGGAGCACTGTTGGTTTAAATAAGGAAACAGGAGGGGGCTGAATGATAGAATCATCAAATATCCTCAGCTGGAAAGGACCAGCGAGGAGCATCGAGTCCAACTCCAGGAAAACCCCAGAAATTCCACCATGTGTCCAAACAGGTTTGGGCAACAAATTTAAGTTGATCTGTAGATGAACATCTTCCTCCAGCCTCATGGCATGGCCAGAGGACCAATGGTCTCGGCTCTGCAGGTACAAATGTGTCTCCTGGATTTCTCAGGATGCACATCTATATTTTAGGGTCCCATCCCACTCATACCTGAGGATATTTTTACCCATGGAGACTTGTTTTACGCTTCCAACTCTTTGTGTGTCATTTATCCTTCCAAATCAGTTCCAGAAAAATTTGTACCAACCCTGGACAAAATATTTCCCTCACCAAGGGGCAGGTGTTGAGGGCAGCCCCAGGCTTCACCCTCATGCTTGGACGAGTCAGCAGTGCAGGAAAGGTCCGTGACGTGCCTGGGAAAGGCAAGGGATGAAGGTGGAGGGTTTTATGGCTCGTCCCACATGTAGGAGAAGCACTGTCAGTGTCATTGATGGGGCTGGGCAGGAGCCTGCTGCGGAAGCGACACAGGGGTCTCTCCTAATAGGTGCAGGAGGAGGGAGACGGTCACTTTGTGCTGCTGAACACAAAGAGCACATCAGCAGAGTTATCTGTATTGTTGGCACTAAGTGAAATAATTCCATGGCAAACTTCAAAATTAGCATTTAAGGATGAGGAATAGGGGCAATTAGAGGGGAAGCGGCACAGCGCTGGTGCCCCCAGCTCCCACCCTCATGCATCTTCTCACGCTGCCACGTTCGAGTTCATCGCCCGCATCTGTGGTGGAACACTGGGATCCCTATGGCAGCTCTCGCCTTCCCACAGAGAGAGGGGATTAATTTGGATCTCAGGAGAAGAAACCTTCCAGAGGCCACATGTATCATTGTGAGCACCGTGGGGGCCGACGCTCAGGCAAGGCCCAGCATCCAAAGCTCCCCAGCAAGCTGCTCTGAAGGAGAGCAGTCGTTGCTGGAGGCAGCTGAAGGGTTACAGATTGTGAGAAGTCTCTGCTCAAAGGCAGTGAGGGTCTGAGTGGGATGCAGAGATGGTGGAGCACGAAGAAAGGCTGCGTGGGGGAGCCAGGACACAGCATGTGCCAGGGGCTAAGGTTTGGGCTGATGATATCATTCCCAAGATATTTCCCTTGGTTTGCTGATGTGTTTTCTGCAGGTGAACTGCAGAGCCAGGATGGGTTTCTTTTCCTCCCATCTGACAGGCCCTTTATTGTCTTTTGTCCCTTCTGGACTTGTAAGGCAGAGTTTCCAGAGATGGATATGGCGCCTTCAGGAGACTGTTAATGTGGATTTGTCTTTGTTTTTAATTAGATCCCTTCAAGGGAAAACCTCCTGGCCTGCTTTATTATCCAGCTTTGTCAGAGCTTGTCTGCTTTATCTAAACACTTTGCAGAAGTCTCTTTACCTGTTTGCTTACTGGAGACATTATCATAATCCTGGTCAATTGGAAATGGGTAGCTGAGACGGCTCAGCAGACAAGGGAGCTTAGCTTTGCAGCTAATGGAGATCGCTTTCCCAGACAGGCAAAGAAGCTGATGAGGTGCTCCTTGTGCCAGGGTGTCCATCAGTATTTCCTTTGTAGTGCCAATTGCCTGGGCACAGGAAATCTGTCAGAGGGAAAGCAAGGTCAGCTGAGAAGGTGCCTCCAGGAATGCTGTGTGCTCTGTGCCAGCTGCTGGATGGTGGCTTTTCTGCTGGTGGTGGTTCTGACACATTTCCAGGAGGTGCAGGAGGGCTGTTTTTTTGAAAGAGTGTAGTTTGTCTGGTCACCTCTAACTGCAGGGGATAGCTCAGGCTCCCACGGAGAGGAGCGCGATGCTGCGCATTCAGAGTTAAAGGGACTTGGTCCTAAATTGCTGTTGAGTTGCAGCAAGTGAAGAGTGAGCTCAAGGAATAGGGAGAAGGAGCCTTTGCTACCTTGTTCTTGGCATGAATTCATTAGAGGGGTCTCCAAGTTGCTTCTGCTCCAAGTGATTTTGAGACACCGGGCATGGACCAGGGAGGGCATTGTTGTCCTTGCCCTCCCTCATGTGACCGTGTCTCCCTGTGTGCTTGTGCAGGTGCGGCTCTAAGATGTAAATACAAGTTACAAACACAGAATGAGCTACCCCAGTTCCCAGGTGTCCCAAACTGGCCTCAGATTTCCCTGGGAAGCACATCCCTTATGCACCAGCCAAAGCAGGGCAGCGACAGTGGAACGTGCTCAGCGCTGGCACGAGCTTCTCATATCCCTGTCACTTCAAACCCTGGTCCTTGTGCTTCACCCCTAATGAGGGGACCCAAGAGCACCTCGCAGGGCTGTAGTCTGGATATTTATATGAGTGCAGACATGCAAGTTGTCTGTTTTACATATTGCTGCCCTGATTTTTCAGTGCACGCAATGAATAATTTACAGAAGCCGTGTGTAAGTATCTCTTTATTATTCATTATAATGAAGTGAGACAGCAGTAATAGTCCACTAGACTGGAATCCCCCAGGGCCGAACTTAACTCGGCTGTGCTTAGCTCTCCCCCAGTTAATTTGAACGGAGAGAGGGCTCAGCTTTCCTACAAGGACAATGCCTATCTGCCCGTGGTCTGGCAGAGCAGAGCCGGTGCCAGGGCATGTCTGACACCCAGGCAGGCTCCCAGCATTCCGGAGCATGTGGAGGGCCATCCGTCTTTCCCGGCGTCCGTCCATGACGTGGCTGGCAGAGACGTACAGCTCCTGCACGGGGAAAGTGACTTGTTTGTGGGAGGATATATGGCTTATTCCTCTGAACTGAGTGCCCGGGGGGACCCTCAAACAGGCCAAGTATCTCCCTTCCCTCCGCCCGATTAATAATCTCGATCGAGGCGACGTTCTGCAATCTCGGCAAGGGAGGCATATAACACCTCTAAAGTCTGGGCAGGAGAGGTGCTGTGGTGGGGACGAGGACAGGAACAGCCTTCCAGCCCTTCTCTGAATTTACAGGCATGCAGAGAGGGACTCACATGAGTTCCTTGATTGACTGTAGGTGCCTTTCCTTACGATCTCCGCCGCACAAAGCTGCGGCAGCGCTGCCACCACCGGCAGTAGCACACACCTAGCTTGGTTTTCCTGTTTTTCTTTCATGCCAAGAAACAGCTTCCCTACTGTGGTCCTTGGGTGGGAAAGGCAAAGCTCCTGAGAGATGCTAGGCTCCTAATTTAGCTAAATGCTTGATGTTTTTGCTGCAAGTGCCATGGAAGCACCAGAGAAGGCCACAAGTAAATAGATGGAGAAAAATCTATCAAACAGAATGGAAAAGCCATGTTTTCCAGGAACATTTTAATTCCTTTCCCCACCCCCCATCCCATTCTTTGCCAAGTGTAAGTCAGCGCTGTGGACCGGAGCTGCCGAGCTCCCGCATGCCTTGGAGCGGGGAGGGCGAGAGCCAGGCAGGAAATAAATAATGGAAACGACCGCACTGTGTTTTCAAGGCACTTGTAGGATTTACAGCTGCTTATCCAAATGTTCCCTTCCCTTGCCTGTGTGCTGCCTTGGCTGTCTTTGGCTGTTTCTCTTCTTCCGCTCTCCCCGCGCGTGTGCCACGGCCCCTGTCCCCGTGTATATCACCCCAGGGATGGCTCGAGGGCCGTGCCAATGAGCTCAGCTGTCAGCAAGTTTTACAGCTTCATCTGAAATTCTCAGTGCAGAGCAAGAGCGAGGAGGGCAGTGGCGGAGGCGAGGGAGGGATATGGATAGTCTGCATGGCTCATGGAGGTCAAGTGAAACAGGAATTTTGTCTGTGGTTCCCCAGTTGTGTGTAAAAGAAAAAGGGAGTTTATTTCTGGTGAATGTGCTGTTTTTGTGAAATCCAGGTGATGGGAGGATGTGGGGCAAGGTTGTGTGGCTGTGGCATGTGCCATCTTCATCTGGCAGTATTTGGGAGCCAGCACTGCAGCTCCCATCCTGCTCCCACCTCCTTTTGGCATCAGGGATGCTCAGTGTGTGTACTTTGCAGAGAGAGTGCTCAGGCATTGGAATGGCCTTCCCAGAGAGGGGGTGGACTCACCATTCCTGGAGGTTTTTAAGATGAGACTGGATGTGGCACTGAGTGCCATGATCTGGTAATCAAAGTGGTGTTGGATCAAGGGATGGACTTGATGATCTCAGCAATCTCTTCCAACCCAGCTGATTCTATGATTCTGCGATTCTCGCTGCACACCAGGTGTGTGACGCTCTGTCTCTCCCGCCGCAGGTGTACTGTGGATGACCGGGTCACACGGGTGGCGTGGTTGAACCGCAGCACCATCCTGTATGCCGGCAATGACAAGTGGTCTATAGACAACCGCGTGGTCATCGTCTCCAACACCAAGACCCAATACAGCATCAAGATCCACAACGTGGATGTGTACGATGAGGGCCCCTACACCTGCTCTGTGCAGACAGACAATCACCCCAAGACTTCTCGTGTCCATCTCATCGTGCAAGGTAGGTCTGAACATGCCTCGTGCTCTTCCTGGATGACTTGATCTGGAAGGCTGTCTGGACTTGTGAAGGGTTTGGAAGCCCTTATGGTGATGGTGGAGATGGAACCAATTGCAGATGGAATCAGTTGCTTCAGGAATTGCATGATGTGCTGGTTTTGGCTGGGATAGATTAATTATCTTCCTAGGGGCTGGTATAGGGCTGTGTTTTGGATTATTCTAAACACAGGGTTGATGATACAGAGATGTTTTTGTTACTGCTGAGGAGTGTTTACACAGAGCCAAAGCCCTTTCTGCTTTTTGTACTGCCATGCTGGCAAGGAATGTGGGGGTGCATGGGGAGTTGGGAGGAGTCACAGCCAGAACAAGTGACCCAAACTGACCCAAGGGATACTGCAGACCATATGACATTGTGCTCAGTATATAAAGCTGGGGGGGAAGGAGGAGGAAGGGGGGATGTTTGGAGGGATGACATTTGTCTTCAAGTCACCATTGTGTATGATGGGGCCCTGCTCTCCTGGAGATGGCTGAGCACCTCCCTGCCCATGCGAAGCAGTAGATTAATTCTTTGTTTCTCTTTGCTTATGTGTACGGCTTTTCCTTTCCCTATTAAACATGGGAACAGTGATGTTGACAAGTGCCCACTGTGCCAAGGGGTAGGTGCATTGTGTCAGCCTAATATGTTGTGCCATTGTCACATGGGGCAGAGGACTGACACAGGGGCTGATGTGCTCTTCGTCTTCCCTTTTCCATGTCCCTGTTGTGAATTTGACCCATCACTGCTGCTTGCGACAGTGTTGCTCGGTTCACTCTGTTGGGGTGTTGTTAGTAAGGTGCTTGGGCACATGTCTGAGGATGCTTCAGGAGAGCTGGAGGCAAAGCACTGCCAGGCACGGAGGAGGAGCAGATCCCAACAGCACGAGGCTCTGTGATTTTGGGAGAGGCTGGACTGTGTGTATGTTGAAGACACCATGAAGGGCTTTGGCACAGGGCTTCATAGACAACTGTGTCAATGTAGCAGATGCTGTTGGGTTGCAAAGTAGCATCCTGAGGCTGTGCTGATGGGGGAATCCAGGTTTCTGTAGCACTTGGATGGATGCTGCCTCCGGATCCTTGTGGCTTTGCACCAGCTACTGGCTTTTGTCCGGTCTCTAGATTAATTTTTCAGAGTTAGTGTTAGTTCAGGTTAGATAAAGATAATGAAAGTTTCCTAATCCTCTTAAAGAAGATTTATTTGGCTGAGTAGAAAGCTCTCGGAATACAATAAAGCGTGTATAAAACCAGGACCTAATCTTTCCTTTAATTTCAAACAGCTGATGGGTATTGATTTTGCAATGAGCAAATCTGAAAACTTTCTCAGCCTCGACACGTTTCTGAAAAGCCCCTAACAGAGTTATGTATGTATTTATGTATCCTTCTCACTGGGAGGAGTCAGGGGTTGATTGTGGCCACCTATCCAAGAGGTTTCCTGCCCAGTGTCAGTGAGAGTGTGTTGGGAAATGCTGGATTATGTGCACCAAGCTATGGTGGAGAGGGGAGAGCTTGCCTGAGGAAGAGGGGAGCAGAGCTCTGCTGGGAGCAACACTACATCCCCCTTGACTGGAGCTCTCCTGCTCCCCCTTTTTGAGCTGCCTGCGAGCTGTCCATCTGTGGAGTTTAATCTGTTTATCCTGTCTGCTCTCTAATCATGCTAATCCATCCAGTCAACACCAGTGGAGTATCTGAGTGCTTTGCACCTAATGAAATCAGGTGAACTGGCAGTGATGCTCAGCCCCTGATCTCCTCACCACTCTTTCAGGGTGATGCAGGCACTTGCCAGACTTGGGCAAGTGGAGATAAGAGATAGTTTGCATCCAGAGCCAGTGTCCAGTGGTGAAGCATTCCTAACTGTGCTGGGAAAAGTTTTTTCTTGGTGTGAGCAAGTCCTGTTGAATTGCTCCTGCTGCATTGATGGCTGTGATTCTCAGCAGTGTTGTTCATCCACAGCCTGAGAGGAGCTTGGATACAGGCACGGGTCAAGTGGTCCATGCTGAGCAGTGTCTGTATTTCCCTTTCAATGTGTTAGGCCACACAGTTTGTCTGTGAGAAAATCCATCTGTAGGTGCCACAGTGTTGTCCCTTTGATGGTGGTGGCCAGAGAGGCAGATCCTTTTGTGCTCTGTTCCTGGTTCAGCCTGCAGAACAGAGAGTTACATGGAGAACTCACAGCAGCCTTCCAGTATCTGAAGGAGCCTACAAGGAATCTGGAGAGGGACATTTCATCAGGAACTGTAGTTACAAGGACTAATGGGTTCAAACTGAAAGAGGGGATATTTAGGTTAGTTATAAGGAAGAAATTCTTCCCTGTGAGGATGGGGAGGCCCTGGCACAGGTTGCCCAGAGAAGCTGTGGCTGCCCCATCCCTGGAAATGTTCAAAGCCAGGTTGGATGGGTCTTGGAGCAACCTGGTCTAGTGGAAGGTGTTCCTGCCCATGGCAAGGGGTGGAAGGAGATGATCTTTTAGGTCCCTTCCAACCCAAACCATTCTAAGATTTGGTTTTACTGCAGTTCCATGGTGGCTAAAATGTGCTTTCTGGGGGCTTTCTGTGAGGGTGAATAACATATTTGCTTGGCACTGGGAGGAAGGGAGCAGTTTTCCAAAGATGCATTTGGTTCTTGGTTGTTAGTGCAAGCAGAGCACGCACTTTACAGGGATGGGAGCAAAGCTCTTCCTGGCCTCAAAAATGTGGTTTAGGTCTGCCCTCTGTGTGCTGGCCTCACTGTGCCAGTGAGCTGACAAACAGGCAGTAATGACCAGTTAGCAACTGTATTCAGGTCAATTAATTTCTATTTGTATTTTGCAAAACTATAAGTTGGCCGGAGAGAGTATTGATTCTTTGTCCCTGTATTCAATTGGGTTTTAATTGTGCTACTGTGGGGCCTGGCCTTCCCTCCCAGCAACCCAGCAATAAATCTGCCAGGGAATCGCCGTCAACACTAAATGTGTCTCTTAGTAGCACTATTAATATGTCTCTTGCATTGGTTCATTGCAACAGCCGTTAACAGGGTTTATAAGAGCGTAGATGGCAGGAAGCCAGAAGGCTTTTTTTGTCTCCCTTTTCCTCTTTATTTTCAGG
The DNA here is from genome assembly GCA_026770055.1 of Myrmophylax atrothorax. Lineage (NCBI taxonomy): Eukaryota > Metazoa > Chordata > Aves > Passeriformes > Thamnophilidae > Myrmophylax > Myrmophylax atrothorax. The sequence continues at coordinate 4,406,065 of JAOXXN010000290.1, forward strand.
CACTGCCTCGTGATGAGGGGATGGATGATTTCATGAACATGCACGGGGCTTGTGGCATGTCGGTGTGTCCTGGGGAGGGCTTGGAATACAGAGAGAACAGGCATTTAATCTCCTGTAAGATGAGCCATCTCATCCTGCTCTAGTCATAAACAGCTTGAGTGGAGGATGTCATGGGGCTGGACCTTGGTGAGCACTCCTGCCTCTGGGATGAGCCCTGCAAAGCCCATCTCTGCTCCTGGAAGGTGCAGACTTGCAAGGAGGAGTCAGGAGAACTTACCTCACAGTGCCACAAAATGGTTTTGGAGTGTTGTAGACCATAGGCACGTCACAGCTGTGCCTTCTTGGCATGGGCTGTTTCAGGGTGTACTTCAGTCTGAAATGTGGAGCTCAGAGTCAGTGTTTTGGTGGAGGCTGTGACTTTGGGATCCTATCAGGTGGAGATTTTGGCAGTAAACATTGATATTTGCCATCCCTACCTAATACTGGTCTTTGTTATTCCTCAGATGTCCTCTGGTTCTGATTTATTTAGAGAACCTTCTCTGCACTGCCTTAATCCTACTGGCCATGGATTTTTCATTAAAGCCTCTTCCAGCTGCCAGAGTTGTTACTGTTAGTTTCTGGTTGGCACAATCCGTTTTCCCATCTTGGTGTTTGCTTCTTTCCTCGCCCTGGGGACCAGGACAGGTTTTGGAGGACCATGACCTTCATTTACAGTAGTGAGGTTATGGTTGTGTGATGTTTTTCCAGATGCTCTCCTGGAGCCAGTCCTGTGTCTCGTATGCCAAAACAGCCATAGCCTTTCAGTAAGTGTTTCAAAACCAAACTGAGTCTTTTATTTTAACTTCTGATAACAACTGGCTCCTGAAGTGTGTGAAAGGGCCACCCCTACCCCATGCAAGCCCTGTTGAGATCTTTTTCTTCAATGGGAAAAGACTGGGAAGGTGTAACCAGACTCCTACCTCAACCTTCCTTCCTCTTTGAAGATGCAGAGGATGGGCAAGGGAGTGAAAATGGCCAAATGAAGGAGATGCAGTAGGGATGTGGCAGCGAATTTAGAGGCAAAGAGCCCAGAGAAAATCTGGAAGGAATAGCAAAAATTGAAGAAAGAAGAAACTGGTGTGTGGGGAAATAAAAACAAAACAACACACACACCAAAAAAAAAAAAAAAAAAAAAGGATGAGAAGAAAAACCCAGACTTGTAGAACAAAGGGAAAAGGGAGAGAAATGTGCACAATGTGCACACACAGAACTGAGAATCAAAAGAAGAGAAGGCACTAAAGGGGAGTAATGAAAGAGTAATGAAGGAGTGAGGGCATTGATAGGTCTGGAGAGAGGAAGAGTCCAACTGGCAGGAAGAAAACAGCCCTCAGTGTCCAGGCAGAAACAGCCACTGTCCTAAAAGTGGCTGGCATGACATGGTAACCCAAAATCCAGATGAGGGGATGGAGAAGGGTCAGGATGAAAAGGACCCAGAGGGTGTCCTCAGGCTCCCTCTCTCAAGGCTTCTTGCAACTGGTGAAAAGGAGCCATCAGGATGTGTCACAGGGACCAGGAGCCACTGGAACAAAAGCACAGCAGCAGATGATTAATTACTGCAAAAACTGAAAATGGGGAAGAGGAGGGAGAACTGCAGAAGTTGTTTCCCCATTATATTTCCGAACAGAAAGAACGTTTTAGCGCGCGCACAAATAGCTCCCTGGGAAGCACTCTCACTTCCTAATTGTTCATAAATTTACTGACAGGTGGTTACACAGTAGGTATAACACTGTGAGTTTTGGTTTTATGGCTTTCCCTGTCTCAATGTGAAAACCTGGAGAAAAAGGATGCACAGTGAGCAGTCGGGTGACTCCGCCTGGGAAAGGGTGCTCGATGGCTGTGTTTAATTTCTGTGATTTCCCTTCCCTTAAGAGGATCACACAAGGAGTGTTTTAGTGGGGAAAGGCTGTGAAAAGGGAGCACTCAAGACCCAGAGAACGGAAAGGGAAGATGTAAGTGAAATGGAGAACACGTGAGGCCGTGGCACGTCACTTGCGTGGCAGGGAAATTTGACAAAAATCACTCTGTTGACCAAACTGTAGCTTTCAGATGTGCTTAATCCATTATCTCAATAAAATCAAGTCTGATGAGCCTCTCAGACTGGGCTGTCAACGGAATGGGTTCGATCAGAGGCGATAATCTTTGCTGCCAAGAAGCAACATGTTATTAAGACTCTTGATGTCACCTCCTTGTGCCAGCTGCTTCCCCCAAAGACCACATGGGACATCAAGTGTTTATGCAGGGTTACTCTGTGGGTCCTTACAAAGTGTCTCCTGCACCCTGAACCCAAAGATGAGTTGGGACAGGGAAGCACATCCATTTCTGGCTGTCAGCCTGAAGCTGTCTCGCAGGTGCCCCATTTAAGGGCATCAGCCCCAAACTGAAGCTGTTCCTGGGAAGGTCTTATATTGCTGGTGCCTTCAACAGACACAGGGACTGGGGGAGGCCCCAACGCTGTCCTGCTGTGCTTCTCATCAGTGAAGGAGATGGAAAGCACAGGCAAAATGTGAGCTTTCAGCATATTTGCCTTCTTTGTACTGACTTTCTGTACGCTAATGAGACCTTGCACAGTGACACCTCTGACAGCTCCATCCTGCCTGTGCCAGGAGGGCTCATGCAGAGCTGGAGGTGCCTGGGGCTATAGGCAGCTGGGGTGCCGAGGAAAGAGCTCCAGCAGGCACCCGACCCCTGCTAGGGTGACAGTCCCTCTCCCTGGCTGTGACAGCATCACCTGTCAGAGGGCACAGCTGGACACTGCAGCTGGAGAGCTGAAGGAGCAGCATGAATGCTGTGTCTCCCCAGAATAGGTGTCTGAGAGAGGGTGGTAAGTGAGGTGCCAGGGCAGGAGCACAGCGTGTCGTAGGTGGGACAGTGACCATGGAGACTGTCACTGCCCTGCAGAGCACAGAGATGAGATGTTCTCCTCTGCTGTCCCTATGGGGACCTGTCCCCTGAGTAGAGGTGGGCAAGTGGCAGTTTAAAGAGCCTATGGGTATCCATTTGTCATCTCCCCTTATCAGCGTTGTGGGAAGAGGTCTCTTTTAATGGATTAGGAGCTAATGATGTGGAGGAGGGACATCAGTTCATGTGTCAGCCACCGTGCTCATGCAGGCTCTCCGCTCCCAGGCGTGCAGCAGTAATGATCTGGCAGCTAAAAATAGTGCAGGGCCGCAGCGGCGAGTGCCTCCAGTAGGGATCGGCGCTCCGGAGCGTCCGGGGATGAGTCAGCCTGCACGCGGCCGTGTGCGTCAGCGTCATGTGTAGTCACCAATCACGCAGCGCTCACCCATGTGCGCTCGCTTCCATGGTGTAGCAGGGAAGAGGTGCCCCTGCCGGCGTCAACCATCCCTCCTCACACTTGGGTGTCCAGTAGTGTCTCACAAGGTCTGAGCTGTCCCGTTGCTTTTGTCCCTGGATGGGACAACCAGTGCAAAGCTGTCACTGGTGCCCAAAGCAGACAGTAGGACTGACAGTGTTTGGGAGAGTCCCAGACCAGCCCCACAGGGCAATTTGCAGCCCTATCTGGGACCTGAGGAGAGAAGTGGCACCTCACAGTTCCCACAAATGGTGGCAGGCACTGGCACATGCCTGGGTCCCGATGGAGAACATGAATCGGCGCATCGCGCGGTTCAGGTCTCGAGTGGTAAAGGAAGGAGATAAATCACGGGCTTATTGTTATTGAATTTAGTGGCATCGCTTTCACATTCAATTTCTCTCACCGGCTTTCCGAACAAACAAGAAATTACAGTGCAAATGTATTTTTTGGCTTACCAAACCTTCTGCATTAACTTCCCTGTGATTAATATTACACGGGGTTGCCGAAATCCTCCACGGGCTGCTCGTCGCTCCCGCGAGGCCGCGTCGCTCCTCGCTTCCTCAGGATTTATTCTGTATTCAATTTGCTTGTAGTTGTAGACATTTACAAAGAGGGTAGGACTAGGGATAAGGGGAGGGGTGGAGATGGTGTTCTGCCCTATTGCTTTTTCCCCAGCAGCTGTAGGGGCAGAGGGAGAGAAATACAGAGAACCAAAGGTAATTCAGGGAAAGGATGCTGTCAACAGGTAAAAGGCTAAGAACAGTGTCCACAGTCATGCTGGAGGGCTGTGAGGTATTATCAGGGCTGTCTGGCTCAGAAGGGGACCAAGAGGGATTTACAGAGGATGGAGAGCATTTGGACTCCATGCCCATCACCAATTTCAAGGTGTCCCCACCTTGAGTCAAGGCAGCTCTGGCGGGATGTACATGTCAGGGCAGCCTTGCCTGTGCCTTGGCTATACCTGCCTCACGGTATTTACATGGCATGACTGCAGGTTGGGTTAATCCACACAGTCGTGTTTGCCGCTGAACTGACCCTGCCTGCATCCCTGCATGGTCCCAGCTCCCATCTGCTTCTCCCATAGGATTAAGTCCTCCCAAGGCAAAGGCAGTGCATCCTTGAGATGCCATCCTTGACAGCCCAGTCGGTGGGATCTATAAAAATGTAATCAAGGTCCTCAGATGTCCTTCTCCAAGTCCTGGTAACCTCATAGGCAACGATTACTGTTGCAGCAGGGTATCGAGCGGGTGGGGTCTCCATGCTGTCCATGGGTGTCCCTCCACTGCACATCCCTGCAACTCTTCGGGGCATTCCTGATTGGATTAGGGCAGACAGTGACACTTGGGGGTTGGTAAGTGTTGTTCCCCAGTGTGGTACCTACTGGCATGTCTGTGTCAGCATCCTTTGCTAAGGGATGGGCTTTCAGGTTGATGTGTGCACGCATGTGGCTTGGAGTTTTCCAAATGGGAGCACTGGGACCATAGTGGTTAGGAGTAGTGGTAATTTTTTTCCACAGGAATGAAAGTATTTCTGTGCCTGGGAAGGGGGACAGGCTCACAGCTCTGCCCAGAGCACCAGTTTCTGTGTGTCACTTTGTACTTGTGGTTT
>JAOXXN010000290.1:4423786-4468217 GCA_026770055.1 Myrmophylax atrothorax
AAGGACTGTGCCTCCCCAAAGTGTTCCTCAAGTGCCTCCACTCCTCCTCAATACCAACTGACAAACCCACCACCCCTCAAAGAGGGAGCACAACACCCTGTGTGAGCTGAGGGGTTGGGATGTGAAAGGGACAGGGAATAGCAGGGACAGTGGGGAGGTGGGTTCTCACAATGTCTCACCACTGACCTTAACGCTGTCCTTTTCTCTCCTCTGTCCAGGGCCCGGAGCGGTGCACGACGGTGGCAACGCAGCGTCCCGGGTGGCCGCCGGCCTCTGCCTCTGGGCCACCCTCCTCGCTCGCCTCCTCCTCGACTTTTGATAAGGGAGCGGAGGGTCCCGGGAGGCCCCACCGCGCCTCTCCCCCGCCGCGGGCTCTGCCTGCCGTGCCGCCCGGGGACTCCTCTTCGTGGGCCGGGCGATGCGCCGGAGGACGGGCGGCGGTGCCGAGCGTCCGAGGATGGCCCCGTCTCCCACGTGCCGGGATCGTTCTCGCCGCCAGTTACGCTGTACAGACCCCACCACGTGCCACCAGACTGTCACCCGCCACCGCCGCCCCGGGGATGTGGCCTGGCACGGATGGTGCTCCTCATCTCCAACACGGGGCGCATGGAGCCGTCAGGGCGGGTACCGCCCAGAGCCTTCACCGGGGATGTCCGTCTCGTCGTCTCACTAAGCCGCCTATGCCCAAAAAGACCCCAAGGTTGAAGCCCCCTGGCTCTACCTTCAGCCCTCTCTGTCCTGATTGTCAGTTCTTGTCGCCAAAGCTCCTCCCTAAGCACTCCCAATGTCACTGGCCTCCCACCATCTGCCTCTGCTCCTGACACACCTCTTGCTGGCCCTTTTGGAGAGGGTCACCTGACACAAGCAGTTGTCCTTCAAGGGTCATGCACTTCCCACTACTCTTTCTCCCAGCTAACACTGGACCCCTCTGCTTCCTGATAAACCCCCTCACCTTCCCGAGGGTACAAGGCTGCTGTCCCAGAAATGTGAGTCCTGGGATGCCACCAGCCCTCATGAGGACTAGAGACTTCTCGCTGCATCGGACAGCCAGGCCATCGCCCTTTCTTGCTCTGGATCCCTCCTGCTCTGCTGCTGCCCCCCTCATGGCAGGGGCTGCCCTGTGGCTCTCACCCCGATGCGCTGCCGGCACTTTCTGCGGAGGCTCCTCTGGGCTTGTTTTCCAAGCACTTTCCAACCTGCACATCAAAAGCACAGCACCACCAACGCGGGGCAGAGGCTCCGAACGACACAATGAAACACCAGCTGACAAAGCCCTTTTGCTGCAGCTCTCACACCAGTGACCGTCTGCATCTCTGCCTCTCTGAGAGCCCTGAGCTGCAATGTCCTCACTCTGCCTTCTCTCATGCCCATCATGTGCCCCTGCCTGAGGAAAGTCTGATGTGTTTGACCCTGTGGAGGCAGCTCAGGCTCCCTTGATTTGCTGCGCTGGCACAGCAGGGACAGGAGTGGCTCTGATCCTCCCTGCTGTGACACCAAAACGTTTGTACCCAGACTCTGCCCTCTGCTTCTTCCAGCCACTCTGCGAGCTGTCAGTGACTGTGCCACCTCCCTGCATATGGAATTGTGCTCCTGATGGCACCATGCAGCATGGACCCCCTCACCTGGTATGTTGTGGCAGCCCCAAGCCTTCCCAAAGCTCCATGGCCACCCAGAAATGCTTTGGGGCCACTGCCTGGGGATGAACACTCTCATCCTGCTCCTGAAAAGTCACGTCACACCAGACCCTATTCCTGTGACAGGGAGACTCAATTACAGCAAGGCACTGAGCAAGCACACAGAGCATCCCCTTTCTCGACCCTCTGCCTCCCCGTGCCTTGTCCCTTCCTTCTCCCTTCGTAAGTGAGATGACTTAAGAGCATTGGCCACGCACACGCCGTCTTCCCTGTGCAAACTCTGTTACTGCCCAATCCTCCTGCTTTGTGTGGGTATGAGGAAGGTGGGGTGACAGTCCTTAGCACGAAAATGGAAAATAACACCCCAAGCCAGAGGCCATGATGGGCCACCACCCCGTCCTCTATGCAGCTGTGCCCATCCCCATCCCTGCTTTCAATGGGCTTCCCGGGACCTGCTACAAAAATCTCAGTGGATGTTCCCACGCCCCATCCTGGATGTTCAACATGTACCATGGCTGATGGGCAAACCCCCCCTGCCCTGAGGTGGGGGGCTGCCCCGGTGCTGGCCTGACATGCTGGGTTACCTGATGGACGGGGATCCGGCACTGACTGGGTGAGTCCGCGTCCTGCGGTCCCTGCGGTGCTGCTCTGCATCTCCACTGGCATCCTGGGAAGGTAGCACTGGCAGTGATCTGGGTCCTACTCCATGGCCCTGGGCATGTTTATTGAGCGGGGATGGCACCATCTTCAGCCAGCGACACACACATCCCTCCCCAGGTGCCCGCTCCAGCAGTACCCTTGGGTGCAGGAGACACCTTGCCCTGATGCCTTCACTGGTCTGTTCTGCCCCACAACAGCCCCCTGCCGCCTCCCCATGCCCCTTCCTTGGTCAGCCCCCAAATTCTCTGTCCCTGCAGCAGAAGTTCTGCCAAATCACAGGGTCAGAGGCTGTGGCATATCAGAGAGTGGCGGCGATGATGAGACACCACAACGCACACCGAGGCTGGCGGACCTGGCACCAGGGCTGCTCCCATTCGATCCTTCTCCTCCCCAGGTCAGGTGGGCTCCCCTGTCCTCTGCCAGGACGGCATTCGACTTTCTCGTGCCATGTAACGTGCCATTGTGAGGAACGTGTTGGCTGTCTGAGGCTGACCCCACTGGGTGTCACACCCTCTTGTGACCACTGCTCTCCATGATTGGATGCCTAGGAGGTGGCTGGGCACCCAGGGTGGGGGCAGTGTGGCTCCTGGGTCTCTCCTGCTGACGGCCACAACGGCCAGTCTTGAGTTTCTGTCGATCATTGTATTCCAAGGGTGGCTATACTACCTGAGATTTGTGCATGTTACATTGTAGTTGTAACCTTTTCTAATTCGGCAAGAATAAGAGATGGTTGTGATTGTGCAGTGTATCAATAAAGTTTGACGAACTTTGTACCTTCAGGGCTTTGCTTCACGGACCCCACACACCCAAGGGAGGGATGTGGTGCTTGGCACCCTCTGTGCTGAGCCAGGAGGGCTCTAAAATGCCTGGCACCTGTAGTATCACCCAGTGTTTTGTTGGACCCTCTTTTGATTATCCTCTACAATGGTGACACTTTGAGCCCCACAACTGGGGGCACGCTGCTGTTCGGGGCATCCCTCAGCCCTTCCATGCATCTCCCATGGGAATTCCACCCACTCCCATCCTGTCTGCCAATGAGATCATACCTGTTGCAGAGCCCCTGTAGGGAAAGGACTGTCTTCGCTCTCATTGCTCACCTACATTCAGCAGAAGCAGCGTGATCAGGGGCCTCTTTCCCACGAGTGAACCATTTGCAGCATCTTCTCCATCATCTTGCGACCATGCTTGCTCTGACAGCTAAACACACCCCTTCGAATAGACATCTCTGTGGATGATGCACTCTCAAGGGTGGTTTGCCACTGTCGTGATCTGACAGTGCGTGACAGATGAATTATCTTCGTCAAAGGACAAAGATGGCGAGGACCAGGACCAGATCAGCTGTGCCCCTCAGCATCTTCCTGATATGGCCGTAATCTCAGCCTAAAACCACAGGGCTGGGGAGAAGCTGTGAGACCTGCTGCCAGGAGACTGGGGGCTGTGGGAATGTGCCAGACCCATCAGCGTAGCGCTCGCTTTGAGACTTCCCTTCACCTTCCCCAACTGGGAATGAAAAGCCCAGTCCCAAGAGTTTATCCTCAAACTGCACAAGAAGCCACCCTGCTGAGCAAACAGCTCCATCCTAGCACCACTGCAAGTTGCACATCAGGGGCACTTCTGTTGTCCCCTCAAGTGACCCCTGCAGAAAGGTAAGTGCTTCCCAAAACCCAATAGCCTCCCCAGAAAAGGGATCTGGGAGGGGCAAACAACCCTGCCTGCTTTCCTCAATGTGACATGCACTGAGTCCAGTGTGGGTGATTACCATGGGAAACTCTTGCTTTGAGCCTCTTTGAAAAATACTGTTTCCCATCTTAAAATGCTGGTTCTGCTGGGTACCCAGTGCTGGACCTGCCTCCCCTGGAGAGAAATGCCTATAGATGCATAAATGCTCCAATTCATGGCACATCCTGATGCCTTTGCAGAGTACCAAGGAGGCAATGCAGCCCCTTACCACTGTGAGCCCAACCATGGGACACCCCTCCATCTCCCTTTCCCAGGCAAAATGGGATGTTTCTTCATGGCCCTCACAAGGACCTCATCTGCCACATCCAGAGGGATGGAGGCCATATTTCAGGGCATGACCTCTATCCCTCCCCACCACCAAGAGACACCCTTAGCTATAACAATAAATTGATACATACATCGAGATGCCTCTCTAACATCTTTGTCTGCTACTCTGGCACTGGACACTCCTTGCTCTCTCACCTACAACACCAAAAAAGTTATGATTACAGAGAGAAGGTGACAGAGAGAGCCCCCATTACCTCCATACTTACCCCTGGATCCCTCCCTGTATCCCCCAAGCACTGGGGCACTTCCACTACTACCAGGCTTGCTCTACTGTGGCTGGCTGGCCCAGCCTGGGAGTCCCAAGACCTGCACAAAGACCAACACCATCTTCTCTGCCATTCTGCCACTGCGGCCTGTGCCCAGCAGTCCTGTCCCCACACCCATGGTCCTTTGGGATGTGTCACAAAGCCTGAGCACAGTTCTTCCCCTTCCCTGCACTGGTGTCATTTGGACACTGCATGTCATGCCTTGAGACAGCTCCTTCCCATCCCTTTTGCTCTCCCTCTTCTCTGTGCTCATCTCTTTGGTGACACATACTTATCAATAAAAAAACCACACAGAACTGTCCCACCATCACTAACAATCAGCTTCTGATCCTACAAATGTGCGAGATGGCTTGAAGAAGCTGACATCCCAAGGCTGAGGATCCAACACACTAAGCAACCTGCACATCACCAAAAACACCTACCAAGGCAAGGCTCCACAGACAGCAAGTTTCACCTACACCCAAATTCCATCTTACCATGCTTTGCCTGTACAGTGTTTCATGGAGGACCTGGTTTCCCACACTTGCCTCACATCACTCTCCTTCCCACAGGGATTTGCTTTGGCTGCTCCATGAGCATCCCCTGCAATGCTGTGCTGCTGGGGCAGAGAGACACACACTGAGCTTTTGGGACATCAAATGGGGTCCTGTGCAAGGGAACAGGGCACAGCTGTGCCTCCCCATGTACTCACCAAAGCCTTACCTGTGATGGCATTCCTGCTGGGCTCACTGGTGAGGTCCAGGTGCCACCTTTCCAGTGCTCTCCTGGCCCATTGTAATGACTTGGTGCTCCCACCTGTCATCCCCCCTCTGGCATCCATTCCCACACCCCTCCCTGCTCCCAGCGGCGCAAGGGGGGAACCCGGGGCGGCCCTGGCCCCCTCAGCAATGAGCACCACAACCAGACGGAGCGGCCACATGGAACAATCGTTTTAATGGATAGGCAGAGAGAGCCCCCTCGCCGCCCGCCTGCCCACGCCCGGGCCCCCCGCGTGCCCCTGCCGCCGGCCGCAGGGAAGGAAAGGAAATCAAAGGAGGAAAACCGACCGCAGGAGAGACCCCCACCGAAACGGACCGCGAGTCGACCAGTCCCACGTCTCAGCAGAGAGCTCGGCCAGGAGCCGGTTGTTTCACCTTCTTTTCCTTATTTGTGTTGGGGTTTTTTTTATATATATATATATATACACACACACACGCACACGCACACATATACATACACATATATATATATATATATAAAAAAATATAAAACTGAGCTATATAGATCTCCCTCTGTCCCTTGGTTCGCTTTATTCCGCTGCAAAGGGGCCGTGGCCACGCGGCACAAAGCGATGGAGAGGGCCCTGGTGTACCCCCCCCACCACCCTTTGTCCCCGAGGGCAGAAAGACGAGAGGGTTTGGGGACGTGTGGACCGAGACGCTTGTCTGGTCTCACTGAGGACCGATACACACCTAACTCCATATACAGCATGCAGTAATGGCAGCGGAAGGACCCTGCTGGGAACCGTGGCTAGAACTCTAACAAAAAAAAAATTATATATATATATATGTATATTTATATATACTGTATATATATATCCCATAAAAAGATTCAGCGTCTCCCTCCGCCTCGACGCGCGGTGAGTGTCGTCTGTGCCCTCGGCAGAAACTGTCCGGATGACCCCTTTTTGGGCCGGTTTTGGGGGGTTTTCAGCACAGGACTCCTCCTCCTCCTTGCCGGGCTCACAAACCTCCTTGGCTGGTCGCCTCCTTGGCAAACAAACTTCTCTCCGCTTGCTCCCCCTCTCCAGGATTGGGTTTTTTTCCACTTTTTTTTTTCTTTTTTCCCCCTCCTTTTTTTTTTTTTTTTGCATTTCTGTTTTTTAGGAACTAAGAGTTCTAGGCTCGTATCAGAAAATACAATTAATAAAATTAACCATGACTCAGAATCCCTTATCATTCACGATGTCCGCGGATGGTACGATGAAAGCGTGGCTCGACGCCGGTCTCCTTCCTCCCTTTCCCTTCGTGGTGGCGTGGTGGTAACTGTTGAAGATCTATATATCTGTACATACACATATATGTATACATGGGTATATACATATATATATATATATTCTGAAACACAAATGGCGGCACAGTCCATGAGAAGAGGGGAAATCTCAGCCAATGAGAAAACCAGATGGAGGGTCCCATGGGAGGGAACAGGCAGGCAGGAGCGGTGACAAGGACAGGGCAGGGGGCAAGTACCCCATTCCAACAGCCCTGTCCATCCTCTGCTCTGGCCCGTGGCAGAGAACAGCAAAAACGGGGGAAAAGGGGTGGGAGACCCCAAAAAAAAGAAACATGTTGAAAAGAAAAAGACTTAGTCGTGTTGCATCTTCAGCAGGAAGCCTTGGATTATTATTTTTTCCCCTTTTCTCTCCTTTCCAAATTCCTGTTGTGGGGTGGTATTTTTTGCATGTTTTTCTTCTCTCCCCTTCCCCTAGGTGGCCTGGCCGGATACTCTCTCAATTCTTATGATTATTTTCGGAAACGGTGAACACATCTTCTTCTTTTTCTTCTTCCTCTCCTTTCTGCTTGTGCTCGCTGGCCGTGGTCGTCACCGCCGCTACTCCGCGGGCCGGCTCTCGGGTCAAAACTGGCGGGCGAGTTGGGCGAGTGGGAGGACCAGGAGCCACACGCAGCCTCCTCGTCGCCACGCGCCGCTGTTCCCATCGTGCACTGCGCCAGGGCCTGAGGAAGGGAAACGCCCGTGTGGTTACTCACAAAGTCAATAAAACCCCCATAAAATATTAAGTAAAGCATAAAACCAACCAAATCACACTATTTGGGCGGTGTTGCGCATGGTGGGATTGCTCTCCAGGCATCCCTCTCCACCTGTGCTGTGCTCAAGAGCATGGCAACAACCATGTCCATCCCCATTGACCCCACCAGTTAATGGGACAAGGCCCTCTGTGGTCACTCCTCATCCCTAGGTCCCCATCTCAAGACCACTCTCTGCACGTCACCACCATCCAACCTCCCTTAGCCCCCCCTTCACCCTCCTCCAAATTTGTCCCAAGTTTCCAGCCACACTTAAAAGGGAGATAACAGCTTTTGCCCAACACACTCTGCCCACCCCAGGGCAACTACCCCACTTGTGTCCCTTGGGAGGGCACAATAACCACCTGCCCACCCAGCAGAGACACCACCAGCAGCACTACATTGAGGACTTGGTGTTTTGTGCCTCTCCAGAGTCTCTGTGGAACTCATCATGGGCCTGGACCATCTCAAGAATGAGATGGGATGAGAAGGGTGGTCAAGAAGAGGCAAGCCTTTCCTTGCCTTTGGGGATCACAGAGGGTGAGGAGTTCATAGATCAGCAAGGGAAAGGATGTGGAGAATGTCTGACCCAGTGGCTTCCACCAAAACACCCCAGGATAGCTGGCCAAGGGGAAGACTGGGTGGGGAAAAGACCTCAAGAAGGCATCCAGGCTGGTGTCCTGCCAGAGCAGGGGTGCCCACAAGGTCTGATCCACACATGCTCTTGAAATCCCAGGACATGTTCCCTCACTTCAGACTCCAACTAGGGCACTCACTGAGCACCACTACCCATCTGGTCTCGCACCAGTAACAACTCTCCAGCACACTCAGACACCTCACAAATCCAAGCACCAATTCCAGATCTCTTGTGCTACCTCCACAGCCCTCCTGATGTCTACAATTCATCCCATGGGGTGTCCACTCAGTACATCTCAAATGAAACCACCCCAAAATCAAGATGATACCAAGCCAGTTGCCCAGACAGTAAGATTGCATGGTCAGGAATAACACCAGGAAGGGGATCAAATGCCTGTCTATCTCTACCACATCCCAGAAAAAAGGCACTAGAAGCATCCCAGAGGAGGAAGGACCTGCCAGAAGACCCACTGAGGCAGCAACACAGGGAAAGCTGAGCACAGAGACATCCCTGCTTTTGCCCTGGTGATGGAGAGGAAGCAGGAGACCACAGGATGGGGGCACGCATGCAGAGGGCACAGAGCACCACCAGACAGGCACAGTAGGCTGGTGGGGAGGAGACAGGATGGAGAGGCAGCTAAGAGAGCCCTAATTCATCCCTACACCAGTGAAAGCAGTGGGGTTGTGGGGCAGGAGGTCCAAGTGGCTGATGTTGCGGCTTCTGCCGAGATAAGCTGGGGTGGGAGCCAGAGGGGCCCAGGGGAAACAGTGGGGGAAGCACTGGCATTGCAGGGGGCCCCAAATTACTGACCTTTCCAGGGTGTCAGAGCAGTAGTTGTCTCTTCTAAAAATTAAAGAACAAGTGAAAGTTAAGGCAAAAGGGCAATGGAAAGTGTAGGCTCGAGACGCCTCCCTCAGCCTGCCCTCGACCTGGGGCCAGGAAAACAAGTGGGTGGGGTAGCAAGTGGGATGTGCTGCCCAAATCATACCCCCATGCTTTGGGGTCACGGTCCCCCCATCTGGAGGGGAAGTTGAGATGAGCCAAATATGGGCTCCCAGACCTGTCAAAGTCTGCGGTTGCACCCTGAGCAAAAAGCAAAGCACAGGGGCTGGGATTTGAGGGGTTCAGCTCTCCCCTGTGGGTTTGGGGCCCATCCCTTTAGATAACCCTGCAACATCCAAAATAGATTTATCGCCTGGCAGCAGCCTCTGGGAGTGACAGGGAGAAGCAGAGGGCTTGGTTTTTTCCCCAGCTCCACAGAACTAGGCAGTTTCCCTGAACACTCCATCACATCCCAGACAGCACCAAATGAGCCGCTGAATGAGGCGGCAGGTCTGTAATAACGAGTGCTACATGTTAAATAAAGCACTAGTTGACCTCCCTGAAAAATTAGATTAAAAAAAGGATTAAAAGATGAACGCTACATTAGCCTCTTGCACAGCCCCAAAAAGGCTCCTTTCATGGTACCTGCATGGATTAAAACTCCATTTGGGGGAGAAAAAACTTCAAAACACTCGCTCAGCCTCAGGGAAAAGGCAACACTCACACAATTGTCCCCCCAAAACCTCACAGAAGAGACATTTCTTGTGCCACAGGTAGTCCAGCCTTTGCACCCACTTCTTTCTCATCTTTCATCACGATAAATAAAGACATTAATCCCCAGACTGGAGGCATTGATTGCTTAGGGACAGGTGACACACGGGGCCACCACATCACTGGTAATTAGAGAGGACTGTTCCTGGGGGTGCTGTGGGTCCCTGCACCAGGAGATGGGGAGCCCCACATGTCACAGTCCCCTAAGGGAGCTGTCGCCCCCAAGGGGACTTAATTAATAAAGACTGAACAGATCACTCAATTAATGTGGCTTATGGAAATTAAGCGTGGCCAAAAGACTGCGATTTCATTCTCTGATGGGATGCATGGTCAAACCAACACAGCTAAGGGGGTCATAAAATAAACTTGGCCTTCTGTGGGATTCTTCCCTGCCTCCCACCTGGCACTGCCATCACAGCACGAGTCTCACAAATTGCTCGCAGCTTAGAAACCTGAACTAAGAACTCATCAGCAGGGAGATGTCATCTTTACTTTTGGGCTGTTCACCCAGCCTGGATCTGCAGATGTCAAAGAAAAGCCCCTGCTAATTAAGATTTTAACCTCATAAACCCGAAGGAAGCCTCTAGCATCACAGCTAAGGATGTACATGGGGCTCAGGTTACATTGGGCACCCAGCATGGCCACCCTCTGCCTGCAGCACAGACTGAGCCAGGCCTGGGTGGTCTGCAGTGCCAGAGGTGTTGGTATCCCTAAAACATGGGGTTATTGGATCACCAGGAAGGCTGGTGGGGAGAACAGAGATAGTTCCTAAGCAACGCTAATGATGGCTTAGCACAGGTAAATGTTTATCACGTACAGCAAAGATTTTTGGGGGGGAGCAAATGGGCACTAGAATCAATAACATCCAAGGTTAGCTCTGTGTCGGGGCTGCAGGCACAGAGCTGAGCATCCAGATGGGATGGACTCCTCTGTCATAACTCAGGGGAACCTGACAAAGATGCCCATACTGTGGCAGGGGAGGACAAGCCTGTTCTGTGATGCCACCCTGACCTTAGAGCTGTGGGGTGTGGCCCCTGGCAAAGCCCAACATCCTCTGCTCTCCTGAAACAAACTGCTATCCTGGTCCACATCCAGCCCCTCCCCAAGGATGATGAGACACAGACATCACTTCCCAGGGTATCCACATGCCTCCATGATCTGCTGCTCCAGCACACTGAACATCCCAACATGTACTGTGGGATTCACACTCCCAGTGTGCTCTGCATGGATTGCCTGCCCCGAGTCACTCCCAAGGGATCTGGGGATGAGGAAAATGGGAAGGGTCATCTGCTCTACTCCCCTCCAACCATACAACAAGAGGCAAGGAGATGACAAGGCTGAGCAACCCGGTGGCATGGAAGAGGACAATGTTGGAGTGACATCAGGAGAGGATGGAGGTCCCCGGTTCCCACTTTTTCCACATGGTTCAGCTGTGAGAACCACAACCCCCATATCTCCAGCAGGGAAACATCCCCTGCAGTGATCAGGGATGAGATGTGTCATCCATTTCTGGCTTTCGGTGGCCATGAGAGGGATCTGTAGAGTAAAGACCCTGCCCTGGCTCTGCTGCTGCCTGAAGAGTCCTCACAAATGTTGATCAATCACAGCCCTTCCTGGCCATGAGCAGTGTCACAGGGATGCATTGCTCTGATCCCAGCTCTGGCATGCAGGAAATACAGTGCTTGTACAAACCTGGGGAACCTATTCATTCTCAGGTGGGAATGAGGCAGCAAGGACTCTGAAAGCCATCTCCTCCCACCCAGCAACACCAGAGGATGCCTTCACATGGATGTTCTCCTAAGTACTCATCAGAGCAATAAAATGGAAACCTGCAGCCAAATCCTAACCTTGCATCGATGGTGGATCCCAAACACCTCTGACCAGTGACTGACATGGTACATGAATCAGGAGGTAGGTTTGGAAGCTCTCCAATTTCCTGATCTCACCGTGACCTCCAACCCTTGCACTAGGGCAGCAAAGATTAGCAGCAAATGCACATCTCCCTCAAATGACATGGGAGACCCTTTCCACATCTCTCCCACCAGTGGTCTCACAATTAAGCCATTCCCCCTCCCTGTCTGGCTCCCTCAGCCCTACTCACCATAGAGGATCATGCTGGCATTGGTGTTCCCTAACTGGTTGGAGGCTACACAGGTGTAGTTGCCATAGTCCTGCTCAGAGACGTTGAAGAAAGTCAGTCTGGAGAAGAAGGCTTTGTTCTCCACTTTCAGCCCTTTCTGTCCTTCAGCCAGCCTGGGAGAAAAGCAGAATGGAAGAAGGTCATTGGAACAGTGTTAGGAGAGGTGCCTGAAATTTTCCATGGCCCTGGTTGTGCTTGCAAGAGGGGACATTGATCTTGGGAGAAGAGAAGGTATTAGGAAAGATACAGAGATGGATGCTGCTCTGCTGGGTCTCCAGCTGCCAGCCCACACCATCCCCATGCTGACCAGAGGCATCCTCAGTGCTGCAGAGTCTCCACATGGTGCTGGAGCTTGGAAATGCTCACAGGCCAGCAAGAGAACCCAGGAAAGGCTCATTTCCACCCTACGGAAGAGCCTACAGAAGGCACCCACCACAGCAGGGAGGCTTCTTAGCCAGAACAAATGCATTAGCCAAGTGTTTGGACTTCCTTGAAGAAGTGTCCCCATCCTGCTCTTCTCCTGTGGCTCCTTTACTTGCTAATTCCTCATGGGAGGTTCCAGATCCCCCTTATGGTCCCTGATGGACACTGATCAGGGATTGAGCCTGCTCCTACCACTGCTCCACGGGCCCTTGTGATCTGACTTCTGAGCAGACCCTTTCATCTGCCACACAAACATCCTCCTCTTTGTACACTCTGCTACTCCTTTCCTCCCAAACCAGGGAAGGCAGGAGGCCTCAGCCTCCCTCCAGCTTCTGGAACATCTTTTTTTGGCTAAAACATCCCTCTTTATCAGTGACCAGTGTGGCTCGTCCTGTGTTTGGCCACACCATGGTCCCTCTGGGCTTTCCAGGGATAAATGACACAAAAACTGGTTAAAAACGTTTTGCCTGGGGTCAGAGAGAGGTATTTTCTCCAGAGTGAGCACCTACCCTGGGCTGTGCTGCTCCACTCCTCATTCCCCAGCCATGTCCCTGTGCTGTTGCTTTGGCAGAGCATATGAGCTGCTGGTTGACCTAAAAGGGTAGTTTTCACCCCAAAGCAAAGCAGGCTGTCTCTGGGGCCTAGCAAACCTGTCTCTCAACCAACACCACATTTCTTTTGCCTTTCTAAGAGCTGCCTTCTGGCCAAAGTATTTAAAGAGATGACAGAGGTTTCATCCACTCTTAAGTGCTTGGATTTGCACTGCCAATATCGCTCTCTCCTGTTATGCTTCACCCAAGCTGGGATTTACCACACCACCTTCAAACAGAGGCAGGGGCAGCAGCGATGCTGCCATGATGGAGGCTGAAAGAGGCTCCTGGAAAATCCCCCTCCCCAAATGTCCCTCAGCTATTTTCCACAGTGTTAAATATAAAGCCCTGAAATAGGTACTGGCTGTGGATACTTGGATTTGCCCCAGACAAGCACAACCTGCTGCTGTTGGGGGGACCTGCCTTGCTATCCAAACCAGACTTGTACCAAGGGTTATGAGCTGAAGCTGCTGGCACTGGGTGCAGCTCCCACGGGGACAGTGTGTGCCCCCTGCCCCCCCAGTTCTGTCCCCCAAACTCTTACCGCTTGTCATCTTTGTACCACTGGAAGTTGGCAGAGGGGACAGCGGAGGCTTCACACAGCAGGATCCCCTTCTGCCCCACAGGCACCCCAGTGCTCTTCGCATCCGAGATGTACGGTGGGTCTGTGGGAAGGTGGGAAACCTGGGGTCAACACCCAGGAGCCTTGGGGCATCCTATCCCTCCCCCTTGCTCCTCAAGTTCTCCTTTCTTTCCCTGCACATGGGAAGGAGCCCAAATCATCTCTGAGCCCGTGCTCAGCTCCTGCCACTCTGGTGCTGCTGTTCAGGGGTTTTTGGGCTTATGGGGCTCCTCAGCTCTTGGGCATCACATGTGCACTAATGGGGTGACCAGAGAGGGGTTTAGGAGGGTCTTCACCTCTGTCTGAGCATGAAATATGCTGCTCTCATCCTCTCTCATTTTTTTCTAAAGGAAAAAAAAATTCTATTTACTGCTCACTTCTCTCCTCTCCCTGGAGGTTATCAGCACAGCATCTCTCCATGGGCGGAAACCCAGGTTGATGGAGACAGCTGAGGAGGAGGAGGTGGAAAAAAAAGGAGCTCAAAAAGAATAGGAAAATAGGGCAAAACACCACCTGCTCAGAAAAACTGCTGCTGCCTGTCTTGCTCTGGGGCCCGAAGCCTGTGTGTGCCCCATCGTGGGGGCAGCACAGTGACCCCCTCTAGCCCCAGCCCTGTCCCCTGATGACCCCCAGCCACTCACAGTTGACGGTGACTTTGACTCGCTGGACGTCGGGCGCTGAGACATCGTTGGAGGCGCTGCACTCGTACTCGCCCGACTGCTCCCGCGTGATGCCCGTGATCTCCAGGTACTCGTCCTCGCTGATGAAGCCCACAGCTGCAGAGACAGAGGAATGAGTGATGGGGAGGCACAACAAACCTGTGCCCATCAGCCAGTCACCATCTGCAACCATGTCACTCTACACTAGGACATCAATCCTGTGTAACCCAGTCTGGCATGCCCATATGCTTCCCAAGGAAACTCCTAGAAAGGTGTCTGAAGCCACTGGACCTCTGTGGCAGCCCCAGCACTACTGAGAGCATCACTTGCTGGAGATAATGTCCATAGTGTGGGCATGGTGGGCAAAGTGGTCCTTGCCAAACCTGCATCCTGCTAGGACAATCTGAGCTCATCTCTCCTTGGCATTAGCACATCCCTCCTGCTGGGAGGCACCACTGGGCTCACCTGGCTCTACACAAACATCCCTCTCTATTTTTCAGGCTCAGTTATTTCACAACAAGTTTATTCCTATTAGTTGTGGTGCCAACATCTCCCTTCACCTGCAGCATTTAATCCCTGTGCCACCCCAGGCTCATTTCTGTGAGGGCTGCACTTGTCCCCCTTTTCCCCTTCTGAGCTGCAGTGCAGCTCTTGGTTGCACTCAAAGCCAGAAAGATGCAATCAACAGCACTTCCTTCAGTGTGGCATCATTCAGACCCTATTCCTTGCAGGAAACCTCCTCATTTTGAAACAGTCCTGGAAACCCACAGCACTGAGCTGGCCAGACACAGGTGTTGGGGCACAGGATCCTTGGTCCCCCAAAGGAATGGCACAAGCAACTTTTTGCAACCCCCAACAGGAACAACTTCTCCCTTCCTTTTGTTTACATCTCCTCACTGGGTCTCCCACAGCCAGGATGCTGTAATTGCTGCACGGAGCATCTCTGAGCCCAGTGTCACACTTAATATTCCTATAAATTTTAAACGGTAGTCCTTGGTACATATGTGTGGCAATTGGTGTCATATTTTAATTAGGCTTGCCCTACACCATCTGAAATTAATAATAGCTCGAATTACCAGTGTAATTTATAAATTAACATTGCTGCAGCATTAGGAAATAAATTAGCTCTGGACAGCTGTTTCTGGGAGTGAGTGCCAATGGCAGAGAGGCCAAGCACAGGTCCCTGGTCCTTGGGGGATGCTGTGAGCTCGGCCAGCCCTCGCTTCCCACCCGGCTACTGGAGTGACCTGATGGGCCACAACTCGCTGTGCTTGACCAGTCAACCATGTGCATCTTGCTCCTACAAATGCATGCAAAATACACACGTGGGAGGCTCCTGGAAGGGCACACACTGCCTGCATCCCACAGGCTGATGCTTTAAGAGCATCTCTTCCTGTGGCACAGGAATATCCTGGTCAGACTCCACCGCTCACCATGGAAAGCACATAAGGACCTGAGCCAGCACCGATGGCATTCCTGGCTCCACACAGTGACCACCCCAGATACCCTCTGGGATCCTGCTGCTGCAATCCCAGGTGCCACTACTGTCAACTCAAACTAGAACAAATATGCTCAGCCACGATGAAATCCCACCTTGGCTCTCTCTCCCTACACCAGATCTCAGAGCTTCTGCCTCCACATGGCATTCCCGGGACTTCACACATCCACTGCTGCCTTGCACACTCAGAGGAGAAAACAGTGACCCTGTGCACATAAGTGTGTGTGTCCCACTATCCCAAGCTGACCTAACTGGGAAAGCAGCCCTGTGAGCTTCAGAAAGAGGTCAAGTGAGTTTTCCCGTTGATGAATTGTTGACATCCACCCACACCCTTAGCCCTGTGCTGAAATTCCCACCCGAGTGGCTCACGGTCCAAACTGCTGAGCTCATCAGTACTTAGGGCAACTTAAAGGTGAGATATGAAGGCGTTACCCCCAAATCAATACCCTTTGGAGACACACAAATTACAGCATTACATCCAGCAGCCTTGTGGCACTGCAAAAAAAAAGGAGAGAGGGGGAAAAAAAAAAGTCCCTTTTGTGGCTGACCTAGAATTGGCTTCTCTGTAGCACAGCGCTGCCTGCTGATAAAGGAACGACACAGCCGGTGGCCTTCAGATGCTCCGTGCACAAATCTGACTCTGAGTTGTGCAAAGGCTCAGATAACACTGCTTCCCAACTAACCAAAGGCCCTTCCCAAGTTCCAGAGCTCGGGAATTAGCTCTTGCCACAGTCAAGCCATAATGTGCATCCCCGGTTTGATGTGGGAGCAAAGCAGCTCGAGTGTGTTTCATTCCCCAGCAAAAAGACTTCATTACAGTAACTGTGAGGGTCAGCTTTCCCCCTGCCAAAGCTCAGGAAATTGGGGGATGAAGGTTTCCTCTGTGCCTGTGTCATGCTGAAGTCTGAGATATGTGCGAGGTAATCAGTCAATGGAGAGGCAGAACACAAAGTTCAGGGATTCAGGGTCTGTAATCCACGGGATTTCAGCTGCAGCCCATCAAAACAGGCACACAGAACACACCCTGGAGTGAAGCAGAACGCTCTGAGCCGGAGCAGACACCTGGTTTTGCCCTGTGCATGACCTGGTATAACTCACACTCAGATGACAATAGCATTAGCAATACCACCCAGAGGCTCTGGCCAGATCCTGCTTCCTTAGTGCCAGCTACAGCATCCCAAAGATTGAGCTGACACAAAGAATCCCTGCCCATCTGTGGAGCAGGTGACACCAGGGGGTCAGGACACCATCGGCGTCCCCCTCCTGCACAAAGGGCTTTGCAGGAAAACTGGATCCGAAAAGCTGCTTCTCTGTGGAATCACACCCTGGGACCACTTGGACCTTAGGGATGCTCAGGGCGGGGCTGCTCCAGGAGGTCTCCCAGAGGTACCAGTCCTGCTCTGCCTGAACTGATGGTGGGAACTTTCAAGGCTGTCTCTGCCTGAGCACAATTAGGAGGTGAAATATTGCAGGAATTAATGGAGAGCTCTCTCATCTCCTCAGGAGCTAAAAAACCAGCACAGCCAGCACCCATCATTATTACTATTAATACTAATAATATAATACAGGCCAGAAATGGAACAGCCACGGACAAGGCACAAGCATAATCCTTGCTCATCAGCCGAGGATGATGAACTAACCCAGTGCAAGCCGGGGAGATGGAAAACCAGAGCCTGAATCCTTGTGCTCAGCGAGCAGGAACCTGCACACAGACCAACATGGACTATTTAGGACTTGCTCTGCAGATCTCCATAAAAAACCTCAGGGAAGGGGAAACCTGGCCGTCGTGGCAGTGGAAGAGTTGTGGAAGTGAGATCCTGGTCTGGCACGGAGCACCAAGGCAGACCCAGCAGACGGCCAAGCTGTTCTGGGATCCCACAAAGCTCGGATGAGATGAGGTGCGGGCAGATGCCTTGTGCATCCATATTCCTTCCCTCACTTCTTGTTTTCCCCTCCTGACTCATCTCCCTTCTGACTCCTCCTACCTGTTTGCTTCCATTGAGCCTCTGACAAGATAATAACTCACCAGAAAGCGAACACATGTTCCCAAATTAATTACATGCCACTGTCCCTTGGCTCGCTGTTGCAGCCATGTTCAGGTCTCTAGGACACCACTCATGGCTTTCCCTGGCTGAAGGCTGCCCGTGGTGCTATTCAAAAAGCCTCCCTGAACTTCTTTCTTATGTCCATATCAACTCCCTGCACCTCAGAACAAGCTAAGCCAGTGCAGCCCTCCAGGGCTGCAACATTTCTGCTTCTAAAGCCCAAAGGCACAACCTCAACACTGGTCCCACAATGGGGTGATCTCTGGATGCCCAAAGTCCCACCACAATCCCGAAGTGCTCCCCTGTGTTCTACACTCTGCAGCTGCATTTTCCAGGCACCGATCCCACTAGCCAGGACCAGCCGAAGAAAGAGAATATTTTATGGAGATAATTTTATTAAAATGTTTACAACAATGCAGATATTGACATCTGGCTTCAATCAATAGCACAATTTATTGTCCTTCAAGGTGAACATTAAGCCAAGCTGCCCATTAGTCAATATTTACCTCCAAGGTCTATAAATCTTTATACGGGCTTCAGCGGATGTTGACAGCAGCTGATTCCAGATAAGTAAAAGTAAGAGCATGAAACATTGCTCCTTTTGGAGGTGAAATAGTAACTAGTTAATTACAGTCCCTACAGCAATTCTCAACTATCAATTTATGGCTACTTCTGGCAATAAAAATTAACATCGCGCAGACTCCCAGCTCCAAGTGACGCACTAAACCCAAGAGCCGTATATTTCACACGTCACCCCGATGTGGTGCTGATGGCCATCCTATAACAGTTTATAGTAAATAAATAAAACCCACAAAGGTAATAAGAGCAAATTGTTGGCACCCGAGACCTGCTTCACCTCTGCTTCGTGCAGCAGCGGGTGGTTTAGTAGCATCAGAGCAGATGGGGAAGGAGGTGGAGGGAGGAATCACCCCGAATCACTCCCAAATCCCACTCAAAACACACAAGACGCAGCTCCAGGCAGGTGGGCAAACAAGAGCTAAGGCTGCTTTCAGCCAAACTGGGGGATACATCTGTTTCACCTCTTATTAACCACTAATACTCACTCCTGATGGCTCAATTAACACATAAGGAACAAAGTTCAGGCATTTCTAAAATTCCCTTTCCCGTTTTTGTTTGATCAGGTGAGTCACCCCAGCTAGGTCAGCTTCCCCTCCATGCAGCCCCTCTTTCCAGCTCCCCTGTGCTGAATTAAGGGTGCCATGCTCTGGTGGACAGAGACTGGGGGTAATTAACCTGCTGGAAACCATCCAGTGCAATCATTAAAAAAATGATTTTTTTTAAGATTACTCTATCGACCCAGGCAAGCTCCTCTCCTCCTCCTGTGAATATTGCATCCCTGTGCCACAGGCTCCAGCCCATTTCCATCTGTGTCCCCTGCTAGAGGAGCAATCCCTTTAGGAAGCACACCTACATGAGATACAGGGCAGAACCTCCCCTTCTTCATGTTCACAACCCTTCAGAAGAGGGACCATAACCCCAGAAACGGGCACACGGCATATCAGAGTCTGCGTCGTGCTTACACGGGGCCAAGCCGCTCTCTTTTTGAAGTTTCCCGATGACAAGGAAAGAAATCTCTCCTCTGACATGCTTTTCCATGTTAATTAGCGTGTTTCCATGGCCTGATGTTCTGCAAGGCCCCAGGGGATGGTGCTGCCTGGCACTGCACAGCACTCAGGGCTGTGGGAGCTTGGCAGTAGCTCCCTCCACTGCTGCAGCCTGGGGTCCCTCCTCATCCTCATGCCCCAGGGGTAGGGACCACCACCAGTTGTGCCCAGTGTCACTAAGGAGAGGGCAAACATGTTTTCCTTCCTTGGACCTTTTATTAAATTGGATTTGGGGGAACTCTCACAGCCAGTTTTGCTCCTTGCCCTTGTGCGTGGCAGCACAGGCTGTGAGGGAGAGCGGTGGTCATAAAGTCCTCCCCATAAAGTCCTTCTCCTACACTGCTATTTGTGACCCTCCTTGCACATGGACACGCAGTGCTGTGGCTTCTCTTCTCCTTCCAACTACTTTGGGCTCAGAGATCCAATGGTGCCTTGTTTTGGCTCGAGATACAATGGATGACCCTCCCAGGCACAATATTCTGCTGACATTAACAGAGCTGGCTGTTTCTGAGGGTCCCAACCCTGGCTTCCTGTGATGAGGGAGTCAGGATACAGGCACCCTGCAAACACACCCTCCAACCCGGAGCCATCACAAAGGCAGTGGCTCTGCAGCCAAACCTCCATCTTCGCTGCCAGGAAAGAAATTTTCTTCAGCTTCCTGCTCATCTCAGAGCTAGAACTGAGACAGGGCCTACATTTGTTGGTACTCTTGTTCAGTGAATCCCTGAGACCACACTTGGGGCTGGTATCTCATACAACAACTCTAATAGTTAACTATTAAATGCACACATGCAACAGTCAGTGACTAAGACACTGGGACATGTGACTTGCAGAGACCCTCTAGATGCCACCACATCTCCTGGTCACCCAGCTTATGGTTCCAGCCTAGAACTTATATTGTCATCAACTCCATAGGCAGCCAAAGCAAGACAAAGAGACTATCAGAGGAGTAAGGTTAGATGGGATATTGAGAAAAAATTCTTGACTGTGAGGGTGGGCAGGCCCTGGCACAGGTTGCCCAGAGAAGCTGTGGCTGCCCCATCCCTGGAAATGTCCAAGGCCAGATTGGATGGGGCTTGGAGCAACCTGGTCTAGTGGGAAGTGTCCCTGCCCATGGCAGGGGTTTAGAACAAGATAGTCCTTAGGGTCCCTTCCAACCTAAACCATTCTGATTCCCTGCGGTATTCTGGGGACACTTGCCCAGCCTGGTCCCCTCACCGATGCTACACAGCGCAGCCAAGTCTGCTGAGCCGTCCATTATAGCCCCATTGTGAAGAGTTTTTAGCTTAAAAGTCCTTGAAAGTTTCCCACTGTGACTCGTTAAACAAGATCTTTTTCACTTTCCCTCTATTCTCCGCTAACAATATTTATACTCATTTCTTTTATTGAAATCTATCTGCCGCCTGTTCTATTAAAGCCACCTGAGTGGCAGCTCCTATTCTCCGGGAGCCTGCAGCCCATCTATTCTCCAGACAATGAGGTACAAGCAGTCTATCTTCTATTGTGCTTCCTGGCCTTCAGCTCTCAAATCTTCCATCTCAAAAAGGCATGTTGGAGACACCTCCATGCAAAGGATTGGAATCCCAGGCTGTGGGGGCTCCCAGGTGTCAGCCGGGCTTGCTGCCCTCCCTCTCTGGGCGAGCATCTCCAGGGAGATGCTGCTGTGGTCCCCGTGATCCCTCAGGGATGCTTTTCCCCCATCCCTGCACATCCTTAAGCACGGTTCTTTGCCATCAGACGGCTGCTGCACACGCACGGCTCGCTGCTGCCGGGATGTTTGCACGTCTCAGACAACTTATTTGTTACCGGGAATAAAAGAGGAGCATTAAACCTTTTGTTTGCGAGAAGTAGTTCCTTGGGAAATAAATGGATTATGGAAATTAATATTTAAAGAAACAAAACAAAACAACTCGGGGACCAACCACCCTTGAACGAGGCTCTAACTCAGGAGTAAATGAGTCGAATAAAGAATGAGCCCTTTTATTTCAGCGTGAGGGAGAGCTCAGAGGCAGCTCAAGGCTCAGCAAACTGGAGACAGTGACTGTCCTCAGCCTCTCCCAGCCCCTGCCTCCTCCTGGGGTGCTGCTAAGGACACTGAACCCCAAGAAAAGGTCCAGAGGGCACGTGCCACCCTGTTAGAGCAAATTAGGAATGGTTACAGTTCACAAAGCACTTAAGTGGTGTCAGATCTGCAGCACAGATGGGTGTAGAAATCATTAAAGAGCTGCTGTTCCTAATGATACCCCACCCATTATCCCAAGCATGACCTGGACACCTCCCTCCTCAGCCCGTGGAGGTTGAGGGGGTGGTCCTTGTGGTGACACCAGGAGAGGCTGATGCTCAGCAAAGGTTACGACCATCAGGGAGCCACTTCCCATGCAGTTTTCCTGCATCCTTGCAGGAATGTCTGCAAAAGGTACATGAAACCCAAATCCTGAGGCTCTCACAGAGCCAAGCCCTCTCCAGAGAGTTCCTGAGGAGACAACATCTCCCAGCAGTTCTGTGCTCCTGCTTGAGCACTGACACACTTCCTCCCATGCTCAGTCCAAATGAGACGCCCAACACAAAGTCCTCTCTCCTTTCTTTCCTTCCTCCTACTTCCTCCCCGCAATTTTTCCCCCCCCGTAGCTGCTTCCAAGGTGAGAAAGGACAGCGTTGCTGGAATGAAAGATTCTCCTGCGTGCCCTCTCCCAGCAGCGGCCCTAATTCATTTTTCATGGCCCCTTGCAGTGACAAAAGCCGCTGCTTCTCTCTTGTAAGCGTGCGCCATGCAATAAGTCAAAGCTGATGTGCATTTTCCCCCTGGGTGCCGAAGCTGTGCTTCTGATTTAATTTGTCCTGTTGTTTGGCGCTCAGCCTTTGCCGGTGAGTTCCTTTGGAAAGGCGGGAAGGTAAGGCCCCATCCGTGTGGAGGGGCTGCCTGACAGATGGGGTGCAGTGGGTAGTGGTTAAATAATTTGCTGCAACGATACCAAGATGTTGGAGAGTGACAGATGCTGCCGGAGAAAATCGCTCAGACAAACACACGCATCCTGTTTGTGGGAGCGCTGCTCCTCGATTAAATCCTGTCGCAACTTGGCTTTCCTGGAGCTCATCCCATTTCTGGCAGCTTTCTCGCTGGCTGTAGGAGAAGCTGTGGAGCACAAGGCTTGGCAAGGACAGAGGCACAAAGAAATGAGGTTGCTCCTGCTTGGTATCTGCAGGAGGCTTGTAAAGAACCCGAAAAATTTCCACAGGAGATCCACCACATCCCTTCCCAAGCACAGGCCCCTCTGTGCAACCAGCATCGCTCTGCAGGAGAAAGCATTCCCAAACCCTGCCAAACTCGAGGCACCCTGCTTTCCTCTGGATTTGTGTGAAAAAGAGCTGCCGGCTCTGGACTGGAGGGTCCCTCTGGCTGGAAATTTAAACCCCAAGGCTTTCTCTGTAGGACAAGCTCTTAAGAAGCAATTGCAATCCAGAGCGTTAAATGGCTGTAACCTCGGTTAAGCTGCATTTCAGCCGCATTAGGGAAATATCCCTTGGATGGGAAGCAAGTGGCATAATGGCATTAGAGTTAAAAAATAAGCATCAAGTGCTGGCTAAATCCATCCCCAGCACTAGCAAGAAGTCATGGGGATGTGGGAAACTTTCCCCTCTCCACGCATATCCCTGCAGGCAGCTCACAGAAAGCCCAGAGTCCGCCCCTGCCATGGCTTTCTACAAATGTGGGATATTTTCCATCCCTCTTTTTTCCCCTGGGACGCTCTGACCCCACTTCACCCCCTGGAGCTGTCTGAATCATGGCAGGGTGAGACTTGCTGTCGCCTCTCCATCATCTTTATCCCATCTTTATTTTTCCAGACACGCTATTTTCCAGCCCAGTGGCCTTGCTCTGTCCCTTGTGTTTTATGGCACTGATGTCTCCATTTCTGGAGGATCACTTGCAATATTGTGGCTTATTGAGAGAAGCCAGGAAAATGCAGGGGTGATGGGATGGATGGATGTGGGGCTGTAGGGGGGCTGGTGAGGATGCCTTGAGCCTGGTGAGGGGAGATGGAGAGTGGGAGGTCACGCCAGGAATTGCAGGGATGGGTGATACTAGGAGACTAGAAGACAGGGGGAATGAGACTGGACTGAGCCACCTCACTAGAGCCCATCATCCCCTCCTCAGGCCTCTGTGAAGGTATTGGCCCTGCTACAGGAGCTGGGAGGGCAGCGAGAGGCATTGCTTTGCAAGGGAAAAGCCATTTTAAATAACAGCAGTGTGTCACAGGAAGGGGAAAAACCCATGGGCTACAGCATTGCTCTGGCTTTAAATTATACTGTAGGAGAATAAAAATAAAAGAGAGGAAGACAGAGAGAGAGGCCAGGAGGAAAAAGAATTGCCATTGTTTTACCAAGCAGATGGGAAAGTTCAGGGGATCAGAAAAAGACTATTATTATCTTGACTCGACCGAGAGAAGATGGGAAAGGAAGAGGCATTTTTTTCCCTTGCAGTGAGGAATGCTGTGGCTGAAGTCATTTCAGCAAAGAGTCGTAAGGAAACGATGCCATCAGCTCTGGGCAGTGCCCGAATCATCCCCATGGCCTGGACACAGCACCACAATTTGGCTTTCTTTGTCCCATTCCCCTGGCAGTGACACCACATCCTACATCACTATTGCAAGGACGAGGGGGTTACCAGGGCACACATCTCCCACCACCTCCAGCTGCAGCAATGTGCCAGCTGTGCTGCCAGATGTGCCCACTGCCAGCAGCACTGCAGCTGTGGCCCCACCACTGGTCCCACCACCTGCCCAGCTGCAGGGCACGACCACCTGCCCCAACTACCCAAATTCCTGCTGCCCTGCCCCAGAGACCCTTTGCTTTGCTACAAGCCATAAAAGAACACAATAAACACACAATGAATTTCATGCTGGGTGTGTAACAAGAGCAGAACATGATTTTTTCCCCCCTCAAAATTCATCTGAAAAGCCGATTTACTGTGTCTGTGAGAGTGTTGCCACTCTGTGGCTGCTCACTGCTGTTCCTCAGCTGTGGGGCAGTCGAGTTGCTTCGGCTCACCAGCACGTTTCAGCTCCTTGCCCTTACAAGCATAGCAGCATTTCTCAGCTTCACCAGAGACAAGGAAACTCTCTTTCTACTCATGTTCAGGCCAGGGGAAGGGCACAACCTCAAAGCCCACGGCAGCGACCAAGTTCAGATATCAACAACTGATTTACAAGCTGGAGCAAACACTGGCACAACATCTTCCCTGACAAGTATCAAGGTCATGAGACAGGGAAATAAGGAGGTGGAGCAGAGGTCTGCTCTGTTGGAGCATCTTTGCCCACCACATCCACCCTGGTGCCAGTCTCTGCCACGCTCCCAGTTTTCTCCCCTTCCCTCCTTCCTCACTTTGCTCTCCTTTTCCCTCTTCCTCCCTCTGCCACATGGTCCTTTCCTCAGTCCTTACACGTCACCCTGTCACCTTTCCTTCTCTACATCCACTTCTCTCCTGCACCTCTGGGACAAACAGGGGCTGGAAACTTGCCCTGCCTAATCCCATGGCTACTGACTCCTGGGGCACTTAATATTCACAACAGAGAGAAACATTTCACGGCGAATTGGACGCACATTCAACTGGAAATGGAAATTTTATGACTCTTCTCACTCCGCACCGCAGATTACACCAGCTGAGAAAACATGGAAGCAAATGAACAACCTGTGAACTGTAAAGTATATTAATAATGAAATCACAGGCCAGGAAATGAAGGCTTTATTCTGTTTATATTCTGCTCCATTAATGGAGAGTGCTCGCACTGGCTCCGCCCCATTAGCCGGCAATCTGTGCCCCAGGAGGAGCACAAGGACAGTGCAGGAATGGTGGCAGAGGGGTAAAAACCTCTCCCCACTGGGAAGTTTGGCTCCAAGCTTGGCTCCAAGCATCTCCCTGTGCTGCCTCCAACTATTGACAGTGCAGGTGGGTGAACAAGGGGGATATCTTTGGCCTCAGCACTCTGCCCCGTGCAAGCTTGAGAACAAAGTTACAAGGCAAGGAATACAGCAAATGGTGATGCCAGGAAAAAGAACAAATTTGGGTGGAAATCAGCTCCAACACCATCAGGAGCCCTTCAGCAAGGTCCAGCACTGGGAAAACCATCCAATGCAGCCTTATGCACTTTCTCCCTGTGCTGCTCATTCCCATCACCTGCCTGCTGAGGTTTGAGCATCCCCACCTCTCCAGCATCTTTCCCAACCCTCATCACCATGTTCCATCTCACTGGAGATGGAGGTGCCCACCCTAGTTGGGCACTCACAGCCCCAAGGCCACGCTGATGGCCATGGGAGAGCAGTGCAGATTGAGCCAGGCAAGCAGGGCTTGCAAATAAAGGGTCCCAAGGGAATATGGACCCCTTTCACCCACAATTTAGGAATCCCGTGTGCTTTTGAGGAACTTTTACAACCCATATTTGGAGACTCTTTTCATCACCAATTCAAGGGTCCTAGATGTTCTTGGGGACCCTTTTCACCAGTTTAGGGGTCCCTGTTCCTATTATAGAGGCTACAGTGGCAATGCTGGGTGGTCAATTGGACTGGCTGATCTTAAAAGTCTGTTCCAACCTTGATGAGTCTGCGATTCTGTGAAACATTTCAGTGCTATTCCCCCACACACAGCCCTGCCCTTGGCTCAGCAGACCTGGGCCACATGTCAGACAGCCCAGCTGGGCTCTCTCCTCCCCAAAAACAACTGCAGCAGCTTATGCAAAGCACATCACGGGAGCTAAAAGGAGCCAGAGCAGAGTTTTCTATAGCTGCAGCGACCTGGTGTTGACAGAATGGGGACGCATTTCCACAGCTCAGATTTTTATAATAATACCTCAAGGGAGTCGCTGGCAAAGTTTGGCCCAAATATAATTAGTTTGCACAGCTATTAGGGGCTGATAAAAGGTTTTAATTTGTGTGGAGATCTCTGGAATCTCAGACACTCCTGTCCCTTGCTCTTCCCCAGGCCAGCTGAATGGAAGGAGAGTCCCAGGCAGGGAGTGACACAAAGACACACATTTATCAGGGAAGGAGGGAGTTGTGTTCAGCACGAAAGAATAGATGGAAAATCCAACAATCTGACACTGATGGTATGTTGGGTTTTGTCTGCCTCGTCCCACCACACCAAAGAACTAGTAAGACATTCCAATCTTCCCGTGGGGTGATGGTGGGAATGCAGAAGGGATGCAGAGCACAGCATTTGTAACACCACAGAGGGTCTCACCTTTGTGGGAAAGGTAGTCAGTGACCAATGGGGTAAGACAAGGGATAAAATTTGGAGATGCACACAGGGCTTTCTGCTTTTCCCCCCAATAGGGCAGTAACTGGCTGCTTCTCCATGGTGCCATGAGGAGTGAAATCCTGCTCTGCCTCTGGCAAGGAGGGAAAGTGTGACATTGCAAAGCTGCATTTAGGGAATATTTTGAAGCCAAGGAGGTTTTTTTTCCGCCCCTTTTCTAAAGGGAAAGACATCGCCTCATTTGTAGCTGGAAGGGGTCTTGTTATTTTCATACTAAGTTGCATATTTTAAAGGTGGTTATGCCAAATATGTGAACAAATCAGCTCCAAGAGTTCATTTCCACCATGCGGGGAATCAAAAATATTACTTTTACACACATAAAAGTACATGATCTCCCATTGCTTTGAAAAAGCATCAGGAAGGGAAATGCTAAAAGGAGCTACTCATATGGCACACTGAGTTTCAGTCACTCCTTGGGGAAAGCAAAAGCTGGAGCCCATGACGTGATGCCACCAGATTCTGCCTCTTGCTGGGCCAGATCCCACTCCCAGGGGAGCAGATGGGGAACCTGCTGGCACTCAACGGGCTAAATATTCACCCTGATCCTGTCAGGGTCTTGTTGCTGGTCATAGCACATCTCCACACCCTTCTCAAACAAGCCTGGCAATGCCCATTGCCTCCTTCACCACAACCACACGCAGAAGTAGTGTCCATCCCAAAGTCCTGCTTCTCCATGACCATTTCAACCTATTTATTTCACCTGTTTAAACACCCTACATGATACAAACAGAACTGGACCACCACTGACCCTTTGCCTGGCTGATCTGCCCAGCACACACTGATTAAAGGAGTATCAAAACCAGTGGCAGATTTACAGGTTAACGGTGATTTAGTGGAGAGCACCGCAGCCAAATTAATGCCGGCTATAATGTAGTTTACCTCATTAAACAATGCACACCAAGATCCTGTCTGTTGTAAAACAATTGGTCTCTGAAGCCTAGTGTTCATCTTCCAGGGTTGCTGGGAGATAATAAATGGGTAATATTCCGGTGATAATGGTAATGGAGTCACGGCTCAGAGCTAATATTATGGCAAAGCAGTAATTATTTCAACAGTAAACAAGGGGACGGTTGAGCTGCCGACAGGATTGGAGCCGGTTGAAAATGCTTCAGTTAATAGAGCTGGAGGCCAGGCCTGAAACTGCCTCTTGGAAGGAGGACAAGGCGCTCCGCCACTGAGAGAGTTGGTTGAATCTATACCGAGTCACCCAGCCACCAAAAAAGACAGGAGGGATACATGCAACAAGGTGGCGTGGGACAGCATGGTGGCCATCCCAACTCAACCCATCCCAACCCAACCCAACAGCAGAGCCCACAGATCTGTGTTCCATCCTACAGACAGAGCAGGACTAACATCCCTTTTTTGACACACCACTTGTGTTGTTGGCTCACACAACATCTCCAAAAGAGACAAGAGGCAGTGCAGAGACACAAGACCTGTGAAGAAGACAGAAGCAGCCTTACACAAACCATCTGCTCCCTCCTAGAGGTATTTCCCTGATAAAAGGGCCATCAGAGAACACAGTGCTCTGGTCTTCAGTTAATTAGGTGACTTGAGGCAGGGTTAAAAGCAGAGATCTCATGTGACACAGAGCTGATCACAGTGACGGACAAGGCAGCACAGAAGCAGATGGAGAATTTCCCACCCAAGTGGTTCCCTCTTCTCTCTGGAGCCAAGCTCCAGATCTGATGTCCAGCCTACAAATATCCCATATCCTGGGAGGATCCTGGAAAGATGAAGACAGCAAGCCAAGTGCTTAATGGACAACGCTCTGAGGTGTCCCTTTTCCAGGGACAAGCAAATCTTCGAGCTGGATATTTTTTGCAGTTGTTTGTCCTCTTGTTTTAAGCGCTGCCAAGAGCCAGAGAAAATCAATATATCCAAATATACCAGACTTCTCCCAGAGTCCCTTTGCTGCTTTACTGCTGATGTATAGACAGATGATCTCATGAGACCTCTGCCACATCAGGCCAGTGCGTCTCATCTATCTTAAGTGCATATACGAGCTGTGATTACTGCTGCGTCCAAGGGCCTCACGTCTGGAATGTATTTATCCTCCCATTGCTTCCAAAAGACAAGGGACTGCCATTGACTGCCACTGTACCTCTTCCAGGGAAGCCACAGAGGTTAAAGAGACTGATCACAGGGGATATCCGGGATGTGGCAATGTCAGGATCCTCTGAGGATCTCCCCTGTCTCTGCTTTGAAGCAACAAGGTGGCATCTGCCCCTCAAATGACAGCTTGGACTCAGCCCAGGACTCTGCACAGGATCTAGCTTTCAGCACCCAGCCTAATCCTGAGATTAATGAGGGATTCCCACTGCAGAGACCTCTCCATCAAACCTCTCACAAGTAAATACACCATCAAGCCAAACCATAATGTTTTCCTACCCTGGCAGCCACTGTCTTAAGCCTCACACCAAAATCCATCATAGTACAGCAATAATCAAAAACCAATTAGACAAAACCATGGCAGAAAAGTCCATCAAGGGTTGTTAAGGATGACGACTTGGATGCAGCCTCTGGCTCAGGATGTCTGTGTGTGGCCAGGCAGATGAGCCAGTGGAGGAATCCACATGCACTCACCTAGTTTTACACCCTTTCCTTGTGCCCCTGGCCCTGGCATGGCAGGATAACCACACTTGTCTGCCCACAGAGCCCTGCCCCTTATTACTGCTGGACCATGCCTGTTCCTCCTGGTAGAGAGGCTGCTGAGCCTTCACCCCTCCTGGAAGATCCCTCACTTCAGTTCCTTGGCGCATTTCCTGAGCTTAATGGTAGGCATGATGAGTCTTGTGTCTGCAGCACAGATAAATATCCCCTGGATAGCTCAACATGGTGCCACTCTCTCTGCCAGGGCTTTGGCGTCACCCTGAGCCCGGCAGCCTGGGATGCCAAGAAAGCCCAGGCTTCATCTACCACGAAACAAAAACCAGCCTGACAATACAACAATTGCCATGACAACATCAGTGTTACCCCAAAAAACAAATAAAAAGCCCAGTAACTATGGAAACACCTGAGTGACCAAAACCAGGCTAGTAACTAGATGACCTCGCTGCAGTTTACAGATGGCATCGGTACCATGAGGCTGGAGGCTGTAATGCATCCAAAACCTGGAAACACAGAGATGCTCAGCACCTAAGGGTACAAAATGAACGTTCATGGGCACACACAGTGCTGCCTTTCAAAACCCTGAATCCAAGTCCTCTGCACAACTTCCACTGGAAAGATGCTGCTGCCTTCCTGCTGGATGTTATATCCAGACTATGGTTATGCAGATCCTTCTCTACCTCTTTGCCCTTGTCCACCCTGCAGCGGATGCATCTCTTGATTGCCATCTCAATAATTTTGGCCTCACAAGGGTGCAAAGAAAGGATGAAGTTTCCCCATCCCATGCCAGAGCTTGGCATCCCGATACGGTTTCAGTGAACTACATTTTGAAGCCCCAGTGCCTGGCAGCTCTGCTGGCACCTGTGCTACCAGTGGGAGCATTCAAGCCTAGGACAGAGCCTCAAAGCAGTTAAGCCTCCTCTGGAGGGGCAGAAGAAACTGTGACTCCACCAGCTCCCCTTCCTTTTCCAACCTCAGATTGTTCAGCTGCATTAACAGGAGATTAATGGTCAGTACAGCATTACTGGAAGAGGAAATAAAATAGAACAGAGAGTGTGAGGCAGAGGGACAGAGGACAGGCTGTACCACAGCTTGGTTAGACTGGTCATGGGCTCACAAAACCTTTCTCCAGAGCCAGAATTCTGTTTTAGCTCTTTGCAGGAGATGGGCACAGGTAGGGCCAGGCACCATGCAAGGCTCTGGTGATGGAGGCACTGATGGGATCAGCACTTGTGTGATTCACTATCAGAAAACCCTCTTGCTCAGGTTCATGGAACCCTTGAGTTATACCATGAAAATGCTCTCCTTGTCCCAGCTGCAGGAACGTCTCCAGCCCACAAATGAGAGCCTCAAAAACCAGCCTAACAGCTGCCAGAACATGGCAACAACTGCAGACAGGAAAATTCATCAAGAGTTTACCAGCCCAAGCCACTCAACATATTCACTGGAGCAGAGAGGGAACAGCCAAGCGGTCAGGGGAGCCTGGAGTGACTGGAAAAGGATCCCCAGTGAGATCAGTGCCCGAGGAGCTGGGCTGCTCTCGGTGTAAATCCTCTGAAGGACCCAACCACGGACTGCCCTGGTGAGCAAACACTCTTATTTGCTCCATTTCCCACCAAGAGCCATGCCATGGGCTCATGGCTGCCAAGGAAATAATAAAGCCTGTGAAGTGCCTCTGCACAGAGCAGCACTCGCCAGCATGGGCATGGGGACAGTCCTTCAGCTCCCGGTGTGTCCGTGCATGGCACAGACAGCGCTGGCACAGCCTGTCCCCATCCACTGCAGAAACCCTTAAATTATACACCAGCATTCCCTGAACCAATTCCCCCTTATCTCTTTTCTGCACCATTCCAAGTGAGATGGAGGAAGACGGCAAGAAGGAACAGGAGCTCGCTCGCTCAAGACTTCCCATGGGATGAGTAGCAGATCAAGAACTGAGAGCTTTGGGTTTTGTTTGCTCCTGGCTCTCCACATAAGAGTATATCCTTCTAGGAGGAGGGATACCATCCCAGCATCTGCTATAGCATCTCTATGCATCTTCCCTGGCCCTCATTTCAGTCCTCATGCTTCCCTTCCCATCCTCGTCTTTGCTGTGTGTGGTGAATGCAAAATGGAGAAGCAGAGGTTCCCCTTGGTGGCTTGGCAGACCCACAAACAGAGGAGCTCCCCATGGAGATGGGCAGCCACGGAAGTTGTCCTGGGCCACCTCTGGGCTCAGCACCTCCATCAGCAGGAGACTAGGCTCAAGTAAATCTCTGTGATCATTTGTTCCCTTTGAGTTTTGAAAGCAGAATGCCTAATCATGGCCAAAATCAGGAAAGAGCTGCTGCTGCAAATTACACAGCGCCACAGGTAATTTCTGATTAGTTCACTCTTCCTCTCCTGGTGCATCCTCAGTTTCCATAGCAGCTAAGTCCTAAGTAAAATGGAAACATCTGGTTCAAGCACAGGTAAAGATTCCCTGGGGAAAAAAACCTACTGGATGGCAGCAAACACAGAAAATAGTCCTTGTGTAAGACAGAGGCATCAGGAGCCAGGAGCCTGGTTAGAAGAGGATGGATGGTGTGTGGGAGAAGGCAGCAAGGGGCATGGGAGTGGGAGAGAATGGTCCGGGGGGAGCAGGAGGGAATGTGGGAAGGAGAGTGGAACTGTGGGGAAAACAAGATGCATGTGAAAAACAGGCGGTGAGGAGGCTGAGCAAAACAAAAACATCTTGTCAGGGTAGACAAGGGGAAGTGGAGGAAGAAAAGGCTTCAAGGTGGGAGTGCATGGACTGCCTCGACCATAAATGCTGCCTGGTGGTGACATACAGTGACAGCAACTTTGATTCCATAAAGAGACATTCAGGGATGGGGAGGAGCAGATCTGCACCTTGGATTTCATCAGTTACCCATGCACAGAACTTGAAGGAAGCCACCAGCTTGGAGGCAAGACCACCTACAGTGGATAAGCCAACACGTGCACTGGGGGAATGGTTTTTACAGAGGCTCCTGTCAAGGGAAGGGGCTGTGCTGCCACTGATTCAGCTCTCTCTGTGCCTGGGCTTTGGAGAGTGATGGATCAGGCCCAGCCATTCCCTACAGCGCAGACAAATAGCAAAAAATCAATGGAGCTGCAGCGAGACACTGCAGCCATTGCCAGGCAGCAAACAGGGAGAGCAGACACGGCGCCATCCGTCACTGCCGCCCCTGCGCCACCTCCTCCGGCTGCCGGACAGCCTGGCCCGCTGTCCCCGAGGAGAGCTTGTGGCAGTTGTCTGGAACAACAGCCCACGTTGGTAAAACCTCAGGGGAAACACGACTCTGAGGTGGAACTGAAGCGCTTAGACAGGATCAGAGCCAGGCAGTGCCGCTTGGCCACACAGCTCATCCCAGCCAGAGCCCCCGGATCTCGTCCCCAGCTCACCCACAAGACCCTCACAGCCACCGGTGAATAACAGGGCAGCAAAATGCAAAACAAATGCCAAAAAGCAGCTGGGAAAAGGGTTTGAAATTACATGGTCCCGAACGCATGGGAATTTGCTTCCCAGCAGTCACACCCACACAGTTCTGCTGAGGCTTTGCTTACCAATTAACAAGGCCACCAATTAATGCTTCATGTGTTTTCCTGCTCATTTGCACTATTTACAATCTTCCTTTGAAGGAACGTGTAAGAATTGCCTGAAAACTTTTCAAAACAGGGCCAGACAAGCACATTCAATGTGCAGTGGAAGTGCCCTGTGCAGTAACTCCATAATCCTTGTGGGTCCCTTCCAGCTCAGGATATTCCCTGATGCTACAGAGTCTCTGAGCACAACAACCCCAACCCTGCCACCTACAACCACTCCTCCACCTGACCAAAACCATAAACTGTCCTTCCAGACCACCAAAATGGATGTTCTTCCACCAAAGTCAACAACTCCTGGGTTAAGTCACATCTTTTTGGTTCACTTCACCTGCTCTTTGCAACTGAACCAGCCAACAATGCCTCCCCTGTCACAAAAGATGCTGTGCCCTTCCCAAAATATTTCTGGGAACATTTGGTTCTTACCTTTGGGTGAGATATGTCTCCAGGTGATTGTTGGATCTGGTCTGCCCGTGGCTATGCAGGTGAGGCTGACGTTGCCACCCTCATTGATGGAAATGTCAGGAGAGATATCGATGATTTTCGGAGACACTGCAATGACACAAAGAGGAGAAGGAAATTGAAACTGGTTCTACTCCAACTCAAATCTCAAAAGTGTGAGTGAAGGAGACTGTATTTCCATCCTACTTCCACCTCAACAAGCTATGCAGTAGCCCATCAGTCTCATCTGTCTTGGCAGAAACTCACAGGGAAAAGAGGGGGCAGAGAAGATAGGACTGAAGTGGGAAAAAATTAAAGCCAGAGGGGATTTAGTCATTTTAGGGAGGCTTGAGAAGCAACTCCTCAGCATCTCCATGGTGTGTGAGACAGTGCTTCCTCCTACCCTGCTTCCAGCACTCCTTGTGTCCTCTCAGCCATGACAAACCCTTCCCAGCAGAGCTGCATCCTGAGAAAACACAATGCACCCCTTCAAACTCCTGCAGCCATGCAGGATCTCTGCCAGGCCCTTGCAACCAGAGAAGCACCAAGAGGGGCTAGGCATGAAGACAATGAGCCTACTAAGGAGCCTCAAAGTTCTACCACCATGCAAAGCAAGGGCAATTCTGTGGGGATGAAAACCATCCCACTGCATTGGCATTGCCATCATGAACACTCAGGAGAGGGTCAGATACAACGGGTCCTGACCTAAGGAGAGGACACATGTGCAGGACGTGGGGAGATGAGGAAGGGACTGGAGAGGGATGAGGAGCAAGCAGGGAGTGCTCAGCTCCTGCAGCTGTGTGATCAGAGGACACAATGTGGCTGCTGGGGAGGGCTGGGGTTTCCAGGAGCTCCATGGTGAGGCTGTATGAGGAAAAACGATCGGCTGCTGTTATCAGCCTGCACCTGCAGAACATAATAAAGACCATCACCTCCCTGGGTTTATTTCCAGGCTTTCTCGGGAGCCTGGCAGTGCATTGGCACCCGCTGCGGCGCTTTGCAGGAGAGCCACAAATCACTCGCAAAGCATCCCGCTCCTTCCACCCTTCCTGGGCGAGCCTCATCCATCACCCCACTCGGAGCTGCAGCCCAGACCACTGCAATGCCCCTATTCCTGACTTGGACCCCACTCCTGAGCATCCCTTCCCTGCCTCTCCCCACCTCCCACACCTTCCCAGGCTGTGCTGAGCCAGAATGACTGCAATGGCCTTGCACGCAATGCCTCTGCTGTGCAGGTAAGTAATTTATTGATCCGTAAAGCACTCCAAGACGCTCTGGAAGGGATTATGTCATGCCAGCACCGTGCAATAAAATAAAAAATGATGGATTTTTTGTGAACATGATGGTGATTTAGGGTTTGTAGTTGGAAGTGTAGTTAAAGTACATTTTAAGTGGAAATCAAGGTGGGTAATGAATTATTCTCTGTTTTGAAGGGCTTCTGGGAGTTCATTTTTTTTGCTGCTCTGGGCATGATGGCTAATCTGCTAATCATGCACTGGAGGAAAACTATGGATCAGATGCTCCCAAGCAATGGGGTCTCTGGGACAGGACAGTGGAGGGCAGAAAGACAACACCAAAAGAAGCATTAATGTGCACCAGTGTCATTAAGGGGACAGCACAGCTCTCCTGGGATGCTCTGCCCATGGCCAGGTATTCCACTGAGGAGAAGCAATTAATTACAACAGTGCTGTGATTGTCCTGCCGTGTTCCTGCTGGGACTGCCAGCCAAGAAATCCATGTGTGCTTCAAAAACACAGAGCTTATGGACTGGACAACAAAAATAGGCCAAGGGGGTATTGGCACTGTCATTTTGGAGAGGTGGAAGAGACAAGCAGAGACAAGTGGATCACCCACCATTGTCTGGGAAGCAGCAATAGCTTCCAGCTCTAAGTTCCAACAAACTAGAGCATCTTTAATGTGCTGTTTGCTGCATCACAGAGGAACCTTTCTGAAGTTTTTAACTGCTGAATCCACATCGACCCAATCCAGCTTTTTTTGCAGAGACTTAAAAAAAAAA
Organism: Myrmophylax atrothorax; assembly: GCA_026770055.1. Classification (NCBI taxonomy): domain Eukaryota; kingdom Metazoa; phylum Chordata; class Aves; order Passeriformes; family Thamnophilidae; genus Myrmophylax; species Myrmophylax atrothorax. The sequence goes on from JAOXXN010000290.1 coordinate 4,459,006, forward strand.
AATGAAGTCAGACTTTGAGCCACTATCCTGGGACTGCACAGACAGGTTTGCTCCCACCCAGATGAGAGACAAAAATCAACTGACCAGATTACAAAACATAATTAAAACAAAATAAAGGTGGGTTTCATTGATGGGACAAGGGGGAATGGCTTAAACCTTAGGAGGGTTGATTTAGAACAGATACACAAAGTTTTTTACTATGAGGGTGGGGGAGGCCCTGGCACAGGCTGCCCAGAGAAGCTGTGGCTGCACCATCCCTGGAAGTGTTCAAGGCCAGGTTGGATGAGGCTTGGAGCAACCTAGTCTAGTGGAAGGTGTCCCTATCCATGACAGGAAGGTGGAATGAGATGGTCTTTAAGGTCCCTTCCAACCCAAATCATTGCATGATTCTATGAAAAGCAGCTCAAGCTGCTCATGTACCAGGGAAAAAACTCCAGCAAGTCTGGGACACTCTCAGGGAGATGCAATTTACTGTGTCCCATCTGGAATGAAAAGAGGCAGGACTGGCTAGGAAGCAAACCAGAGCAACAACATCATCAAAGCTGTTAACTAACCCTGCAATGAACTATGCAGTGATAGGATTTAACACAGTGGTTATGGTATGCTAATTAAATGTTTGAATATTTAACCACACGAACTATTCCAAACGTCTTTCTGGAGACGGAACAGGTGTGTTGTAAGGCTTTTACTACACTGGGGAGGGAAATCTTAACAATGTAATCCAAGAATATATTTAGTATTATTTAACAGTCACCACTGCTTCCATTCCCTCCTCATTAAAGGACTTGCACCATCAGCTGGCATTTCTGCAGTGCTGGGGCAGAGGAGACATTTCCTATGCCGAAAGCAGGACGCAGATGGAGCTGTGCCCCTTTGGGAATGAATAAATAAATGAAGCTAAGTAAATGCAGGCTTCCCAGGCGGGAACCCTCTCCTTGCGGGCAGTCCTTTTGTGTTCAGCATCTCTCTTGCTCAGAAGTGATTAAACATGGCAGTGTTGGCCAAGCTACTCCAGTGACACAGCACAGATTTCCCCAGAGGCAGGATGGTGGTTTATTGATCCAACTTCTTTTCCCCTTCCCTCCCCATCCTCACCATGGTGCTGGGGGAGGTCTCTGGGCTGCTATCAGCCCTCCACAGGTGCCCAGGGTGTGCCCCTGCTTTGACTCCTCACACACATGGAGTCTCCAGGACAGAAAGCAGCTTGCTTAAATATTTAACCAAACCATATGGCGCGTTCCACGTTGGAGGGTGTTCAGTCAGGTGATATATGTCCTTACGGATACAAGCATATGTGCTTGCCTCCACAGATACATTCCCTGGTGCACAGACACCCTTCTGCCACTGGCACAGACAATATCCCTGCTATGCTTTCACCTCCAAACACCCGCTCTGGAGCCAACACAGGTGTGCAAAAGCTCACGTACCTCAAGGCATCGCCACGCACAGATCTTCACATCCTGGGAATGCTGCAGGGCTCCCCTGGCATCTACACCACCTCCTCTGCTGCCTCTCCTGATCCAACTGATCCCTGATAACTCCTCCAGCTGCCTTTTATAGCTTATCCCAGATTACATAAACATCCACAGCTTTGCCTCCTCACTCAGGCCCTGCCATCTCCATCATGATCACCTGCCACCCACCCTCCCTGCATGCACTGACCCTGCTGCTTGCCTGGGCTTTCATCTCCCTGACACACCTGGCACCCCAAATTTCAGGTAGACATCAGGCAAGGAGTCCCCTGAGTATGAGGGGAGTGTAAATGGGGAACAACCTCTCCTCCAGAGACTGGAAAGGAAACCTCAGGTGAGCCTCACCAAGCTGGTTGCCTTTTGAGGAGTAATTGTATTTTTTGGCCTTAACTATCTCCTTTCTACCCACTTATGGGAGCCAAGGAAGTTATGCAGAAACACACCTGTAACCTTTGCAGATCTGCAAATGTGGAAAGTGTGGGGCTGAAGCATAGCAGGTGCTCACCCCAGCGAAGGGGACTCGCAGCCCCCAGCACAGCCCGGGAGCGAGCGGCTTTCCCGGTAAGCCTCGCAGTGCCTGCTTCCCCTTCATAAAACATGCAAACCTCCATCTTCCAGCACGAGCAACATCTGCTCCAGATCAAAGGGAACAACAAAGAACAACTATAAAAGTGTCTGGAAGAAAGAAAAAGAGGGAGAGTCAGACTTGCGTTCTGCAGGCGATCTGTGATGTGCACTGGCAGCTTCCTGAGCATCAGCCCGACGCTGCTGCTGCTTTAATAACAGCTTCTTACTGCTGTCAGCACTGACTTCCCTGTGTTTTACAGAGTGTGCTACCACGGGTCCTGCCTCTGGGATTCGGCAAGGGCAAGTCCTGGGTATCATTCCAGCAATGCTACAAGTCAAGCCGAGCCCCCACGCCAAGATTGGAGGGGTCTGCCAAAGCCAGCTGGGACCCAGGAACGAGGCAGGGACCCCAAAATCAGGCTCCAGGTTGTAACCAGATCCAGGCTGGGAGAAGGTACAGTGCCCTGGCTGCTGCAGTGCCAGGCACTTCCATTGTGCCTTCTCCCTCTGTGTTCCAAAGCTTTCTGCTTTTAGGGAGCAAATTTAGAGCCCTGCACCTTCAATTACAGGTGTGTTATAATGGGCTTTTAAATCAGTTTGTGCTGCTCTAACACAATTATAATTAAGGGAAAAGCAGAGAAGGCTTTGTCCTTCCACCACATCATCCTTCCATGGTATCAACCCAGCTCACGAGCCATTTTGAGGATGTCCACAGGGTGTGAGGAAGGGCAAACACAGCCTTAGAGCCTGCTAGGTCACACAGATCTGTACACAACCCCCTTGTGGGTGCCAATCCTGCCCCCCGGGGCTGCCTGGACCCTGCGTTGGCACCATCACCGCCTTCCCAGTTTGGGCACAGCTCTGCCCAGTGATTGATCCCCTCTTCACAAACCTTGCAGCAGGCAAAGCTATGAAGAAAGGAGGCTGAAAACGAAGAGGACATACATAACGACCTTAATAAGCAATTAATAAATAACTAATGACAATTGCTCGTTTTAAAGCGAGGCGTAATGAGATGTGTCATACGGCACCGAGATGTGTCTAAATGATTCCCCAAGCAGGTTAACAGCTCCTGTTGCAGCAAAGCTTGGAGGACATGAGATTTTTTACACCCGTCTCTGCAGCAGGTTATACGGCACAGCATCACAATAATTCAGAGGAGGAGGGGGGAAACAAGACGTTCCCAATCATTCATTAGTAAAGTATTTGTGAATGTGGGTATAATTCACCACATAAACAGCAGGGTTTCTGCAGACAAACTTTACAGCTAAGTGCCAAAAGGGAGCCCAATCTGATTCCACTTACGACAGCATAAATCAGCAATACTGCTGCAGTCAACGAGGGATACACCAGAATAAACATGGCACGATACGAGAGGCAGGTCTTCAGCACAAGGATTTTTCTCTTGACTTTTGGATGGGTCCAAGTCTCCAGCCTGGATGAAGAGTGGCTCCCTAAGGAGTCAGGGTGCTGGCTCACAATTCACTCCCCTGCTTTCAAGACTCTGAAAGGATCTGCATCCTTTTTCCTACCACAAAAAGGAAAAAAACCCCTGACACCAAGCCCCACACCTGTGGGGACCTGTTATGGGTTCACCTAGGTGGGCAAAATGCCAACTGTCCAAGACAGGACCCAAACTAGAATTTGCTTACATGACTCTTAATAAGCAGCTTTAAGAGGAGGCAGAAACTCTTGCTCAGGTTTGGAAGAGTTCTGCATCCATGTTACAAAGCCCCAAGGAAGTCATGGCACTGCTCTGGGCTTCACTGCCTCCTCCAAAATGAGTCCAATGATGATGAATGAAAAGGAAATAAGAAGAAAGATGTAAAAGTAAAGTTTTTGTTTTATTATCCATGAAGAAATGCAGCCAAACAAGGAGTGTTTGGCAGTTCAGCTCCCTGTCTAGACAGATCTCATTTTCAACTCCACACACGCCGCACGGATCTAGTTTCCAGTTTTTGCACCCCAAGCCACCTGGGATTCCCCCTGCAAGCCAAGCAACGCCTTATGAAAGGCAGAAAATTGAAGGATCTTGAATCCTTAAGACACCTGCATCATTTTTCCAGCATTATTGACACCTCTCCTCGAGGCACGACAGCCTCTCTCACAACTGCCTCCATGGTGACCATCAAAATGACAGTGACTCTGTCACACCCTACTCAGGGGACACAGGGCTCTCAGCTCCTCTCATTCCACTGGGTGCCAGTGAAGACCCCTGGGGAAAAGTCCCTGCGTGAGAACGAGCCACATTGTGTCAACAGCACCCCAGAAAGTTTGAACGCGACTTGCGGTTAATACAAAGCTTGTCAAACTCATCACCTCAAAATGCTGAATGTCTTTATTAGATTTCTTTATCTCCCCCCGAGATTGGAGGGACACACCGAGATGATTCTCGGAGGAGATGTCATCATCCAGAAACTAATTAAAGGCTGCGCAGCAAGTCGGGCCACGCGCACTCTGGAGAACAAAACGCATTAGCAACCCCAGTCGAGGAAAATATTACAAGTGAGCTTCAGATCAGAAAGGGCGAGAGAGGGATCTGACAGCAGCTCTCCTCTCCCTCATCCCCACACTCCCTCGTCCTCAAGAGCTGTCCCCCAGCAGAAGCTTGGGGTTGGTTGGGACCTGAGGGATGCAGGGCAACAGTGGATCTTTCCTCCAGTGGGTCACACCCTCAGAGAAAATCATGATTTGTGGAATTTCCTTTTTTTTCCATGATAGAAAAGCCTCCTTTGCTGCGGGTCAATAGGTTGCAGAGGAGGACAGATTGATGCCTGCTCTGCCACAGTGCTCCTGGGCAAAACCCTTGGTCTCACTGGGTCTCATCTCTCCATCAACACAATGACAAGGATTTCTCATCCTTGCAGGCTCATTAAAAAGACACCAGCATATAAAATTGTAAGATACTCATAGCCTATAGCAACAGGGACTGGAGGTGGGGACATTTCTGCATGAGGACAGTCCTGCCAGCCATGGCCTATGTGTAGGTAGAACTTACCCAAGATGAGGTGCACAGACCTAGTTTAGGACATGTTATCTCAAGTGGGGAGGTGCCTATAAACAGCCCTTCCCAGTCAACCTGGAGTCTTCCATACCAATGAACAGCAAGTATCCATGACATTGCTCATTTGGTTCATCAGCACATGCTGTCCTGCTAAAATTCTGCACAAAACCTCAGCTCCTCTCCCCTAAACCAGCCAGAATGGCCATGTCCCACCCTCCTGCTCTCCACTCAGCCCCTGGAGAATGGGAGGGCTCTCCCAGTGCTGCCCCCCAGCTCCCTGTCCATGAGGAACGGGCATCACGCTGAGGACTGAGCTCTCTGAACAGCTCCTGTGCCACTTTACTCCTGAAAAGGGACCTGGCAGGAACAAAGAAGCTCAAACATCCTTTCCAAAGATAAATCAGATGCTCTAATGCAGCCTGCATCTCCAATGAATGTAGGGCAGGTGTCTCTGAAGTGAAGTATTAGTTAAAATGATGCTCTTTAAATTACATTTCGGCTATTTCAGGCAGACAGGTTGTGTGTGGGTTGGGCTGGGTTTTTTTTTATGATCTATCTAGAGGCTTAAAAAGACACAGAGAGAAATAAATCTCCCTTCCATTAAAAACACACTATGCTCTTGCATATTTGTTCTTATCTCGGCGCTCTCGCACTTGTGCTCCCTCTCCCTCGGCTCGAGCACAAAGTAAGTGTTTATGATTACACTTTCCACACTAACACTCAGCTAATTCGAGGAGCCACCAGCCCGTGCACAGGAGGAGCGTGGTGGGTCTGCCACCCTCGCAGGGGGATGAGCTGCAATTCCCGGAATGCCACACTGGACATGATGGCTCTACTTCAAAAACCAGTGAGATTCATGCTGTTAATGTGGAACTGAGTGAAAGCCCCAAGTTTTGATTGAATTGAAAGTCTGCTTGGACCTTCAGTTTATCCATGCCCTTTTTGCCTCATTTATGTATTTACATCCCTCCAATGCCATCACTGCCTATGCCCAGACAGCCCCTTTCCTCCTGTCCTTCCCGAGCTCCATCTCTTTCAGTTATCTCTTTGTGCTCCAGCCAGAGACTTTACCTCTGCTTGGCCTTCTTCCCATCTTTGCCTTTGATTCCAGTGAAACATTAATGGATCAGGCAGAGAGCACAGTCCTGTTCTTCTCTGATTAGGTGATCTGAAGGCTGCTACTTATGACCAGGCCCTTTGTTTGCCTGGGAGAACAGAGGGGGAGAACAAAGCTTATGAAGTGGGAGGTCATTAAGATATACCAGTTCAAAATGAACCACAGGTGAGGTGATCCATGCCTCCACATGCTGCCACTCCTCCTCTCCCTGGGGGAACACATCCCTTGTGACCCTTCCAGCACTCCAACAGAGGCAGGTCCACCTTCCCAAAGCTGCCAGGAACAACCAGGAGGGAAAATATCAACAGGCCAAGGTCCATGTGATGATGCTCACTATCCTTCCCACGCTTTTAAACGTGGATTATCCCTATTGTCAAAACACCCTGGTGAGATAAGGGAGCATTATTATTGCCACTTTAGGGATGGAGAAACGAGACCAAATGGCACAGCAGTGCCTGTTTGGATCAATGGTCTGCAGCACCTGCTTTTCAGGCTCTGTGGAGCTCAGAAAACCATGGAAAAGCATAGTGCCAGGGCAGGCATTTCCAATGGTTTGCATGGGGTGAGAGGACCATGGGTAAGAATTAACCATCACAGAGACACAGCAGGATATCCATGTACACAGAGGGACTGGTAAAATTTCAATACCCAATTTCAGCCCAAAGAAAGTAATGTTTGACAGAGTGAAAAGCAAAGGAAAAGGAGGGAGCGATGGTCCCACAAGGAGGGATATTGATGCGCCTGGAGAACGTGGGGGCTGTTCTCCTTTTCCATTAGGACTACTCCTCCTTTTCCCATTTCTCCTAAATAAAGCCCTTGAGCCTTCTTCTTGGCCACACTGATGCCTATGAGAACACCAGAAAAGCCACAGGGAGTTATCCCCGCTAGAGCATCCTTAATTTCCCTATTTGTCTTCCCAACCTCATCATGAGCACTGTCTATTCCCCACGTGCTCCTGCTTTTCATGGAAGGACTATTTTTACCCCATTCTTCCTATGCCTCTTTTTCCTCCCATTTAATCATTTGGAGGCTTTTTATCCACACTTTCCTTCCCTTTCTTTCCCCTTCCCCTTTCATTTTTAAAACCTGTGGTTCTCCGATTCAAAATCATTACTGTTTTTAACTTGACTCGAGCCTCTTAATTAAGTTACTTTCCATTATTTTTTATCTAGTCCATTTGTCTCCATCCCCCTCACCCTCCCTCATTCTTCCTTTCCTCCCCAAGGCAGGCTGGGTATGAAATCTTACATTTCCATTTGGCTTACAATCACTTTGAATTTTTAAATGCTATTAAATTGGATCACACCAGTCACTGGACTGGAGTTGTCGAGCTGTGATATTTACTCGCGCCAGTCAAAGGGAAATGAAATTGTGGCTGTGCAGGGGGGAGGCAATGGGGGAGCACAGATTTATTCTGCCTGTGGTACTTGCAAACAGGCACAATCCCTTCGGATTTTTCAGCGAGTTCAAAGGAAACTCTTACGCTCAACCATGAATGTATTGTAATGTCTTTAATAAATCAATTACTTGTTGGCAGGGAAGTGTCACTGCATCTCCAATCCTTGTAATCACCTCAGCCTTGCTGTGTTTTAAGTGCAGGAAAACCCACGGAGGGACACAGGGAGCCAGAGGCATCATCAGTGCAGGGCAAAGGGGAGAAAGCACCACTTTGTGCCAGAGAAGGCCAAAAGGTGCAGAAGGAATTTGCATCAGGTCCAAACACACACAGAGAGTGATCCCCAGCACCAGGATAAGGATATCACAGTGTCCTTATCCACCTGCACCTCTGTGTACCACGGAGGGACCCAGCCAGCACTGCATGGAGCTCACCCTTCCCAGGGCAGCTCCTGGGATGCAGAGGCTTGGAAGGAATGACCACAACAGGCTCACTGGAAAAGGTGGTGCAGTAATAGATGCCTATCCCAGGAATTCAGCCCATGGCAATGGGAGCAGCCCTTGTTCCTGTCAGCCCAGGGCTGAGCATCCCTCACTATATTGCAAAAGCGCATTTTCCCACCATCACCAGGAGCGACACAACCTTTTGCTGCACTAATTCAGGCACTGAGTTTTGTGCTCCTGCTTCAGGAGAGTGCTGTATTTCAATTTTACTAAAAGAGGCCTTTTCCACTTGAAAATTTGCTACAGAGAGCAGGATTTGATTACAAAGCAGCCCTGGCCAAATCCAGCCCCTCCTCCTCCTCCTCTCTCTGCCGACAACATCCTCCCCTCCACAACAACAATCATCTGAGCACAAACAGACAACGGAGCTTTTCAGAAAGTAATGAACTCTGGTTGGAGCCAAGGCAGGAAGGGTTTAATGTTCAGCACAGAAAGCTTGGCGAGGCCATCAATTATATAGCCCTGCTGCTGAAGGAGTGAAAAAAAAGAGAATATTTCAGACAGACTTGGCCAAAAAGAAAAGATAGGGAAGGAAATCACTGTGAGAGAGATTTAATTCCACTAGCAGAGAGAAGTGTTTGCAAAAGAGGAGGAGGATCAAAGGCTGAAGCTCTCGGGCTGCCTGCGAAGAGGAGGGATTACAAGGAGGGCAAACCACAGAGAAGACATCTCTGTTGATGCCTTGTCTCAAGGCTGGTCCAGGCATGGAGAGGCCTGGGCACAAACTGGGGAGTTTTTTGGCTCTGGGAGCTCAGTGATGGGGGGCTTTGGCAGAGAGGAGAGTGGACTGAGACCTGCTCATCTCATGTAGGACAGCAAACCAACACAGGGTCTGCAACCTCTACTGCCTCATCCCAAATCCTGCCCAGATGTTTACAGAAGGTGCTACCAAGGAAAGGGAAGATGAAATCTTTTGGGCATCTGTACAGCTGATGTGATGGGACCAGTATCCTAGACATGAAATACCACAGAATCATGGAATGGTTTGGCTTGGAAGAGATCTTAAAGATCATCTTGTTCTACCCCCTGCCATGGGCAGGGAAACCTTCCACTAGACCAGGTTGCTCCAAACCCCATCCAACCTGGTCTTGGACACTTCCAGGGATGGGGCAGCCACAGCTTCTCTGCCCAACCTGTGCCAGGGCCTGCCCAC
>JAOXXN010000290.1:4468317-4487809 GCA_026770055.1 Myrmophylax atrothorax
CCAGAGGGTTTGGAATGCCCAGCTTTGGTCACCCCCACCCAGGGACAAACTGGGCCCACCTGCTCAACTGGGACAGAAGTCTATGGCAAGTTCCAAGAAATAAACCCCAAGGAGCTGCCCTGCACTGCAGGAGGACACCACGGTCAAAATAAGGAGACATCCCCCCCATCCTGTGCCTGCACCCCAACCCTCTCTCCTTTACTCAACCCCAGCAGGGAGATGCTCAGGAGGGGGCTGAGCCCTGACCTGCTGCTCAGCTTAGGAAACCAAAGCACAGCCACTCCAAGTGCTGCTTCCTGCTCTGCTTTCACTGCTGCTCTCAACCCCAGCGACCCTTCCAGCCCTGCCCTGCCAACACACAGCAAAACAAGCCACTTGACAGGCTCCCTCCTGCTCCACAGCTGCTTTTCCCCAGCAAAGGAAGAGCAAGGGAAGCACCAGCTCTCTGTCTAAAAGATGAGGAGATATATTCCAGCTGACATTCAGCACTAGCAACGTTTTATGAGCTTTGGAATCCAGTTAGTTGGACAATATTTTACTTAACTCCGGTTTCGATTTGAAAACTTGACCTTCTCCAAATGCATGTCTGTGTCACATTTCACTTGGCTGAGTGTGCCAAGTACCTGATTATTTATATCACCCCCCCCCCCCCCCTTTTTATTGTTGCCCTGTTATTTCTTCATTTGTACTCTTCAAAAATCAGTAAAAAGATGGGGCTCTTTAAACAGACTCCTGGGGCTCTCCAAGGTGGGTGTCACGCATGGCAAGGGGTAAATGACCTGGAGCAGCTCTCCTGGCCAGGAAGGCTGTAAATCAGGACATCAGCAGCCTTGATCCTTCTGATATTGTTGAGGGATTGGAAAATTGCTTTCCACCTTGAAGGAGGGATTTGGATGCCAAGATGCAGATGAGAATCCCTCAGGATCTGGAAGTGGTTCATGGGGGAAAGAAACACCACTGATGGTCATGGGAAAGAACCAAGGATGGACCAAGACATCAATTCCAGCTCTGACAGCAGCAAAACACACAGACCAAGGATGGAGATCTCCCAGAGGGAAGGGGAGAAGTGGAGAAAATACCAGAGGTGGAAGATCCTGCAGGACTCCCATGCCAAAGTGTGAGCAGTGGGTGACAACAGTGACACAAAACACCAACACGGTCACTTGGCTGCTTTATCCCCTCCTTGCAAATAGAAATATTGCAGTCATGAGGCTAATTAACACTCCCAAAAGATGCTTCCCACTCCACCTCCCTGCCTTACAGACCACAGGAAACTTCTGGCTCTGGTGTGAGCTCTGCCCACCTGTCAGCACAACCAGCCTGTGGTGGGCAAATAGCCCCGTGCCCTTCCTCACCCCTCCTGCCCAAAGCAATCCTGGGTGAGAGGAATGTGTTTTAATAAAGAAAATTGATTTCGTTTGGTTTATTCATTAACGCGTCGATCAGGAATGATTTATGGCCACAATTTGCCAAATTATTTCTCTATTGATCAGCCCAGGTTTGTTTTCTTGTAGGTTCAGTCAATTAGAGGGAGTAGCACTCAGGTGGGTAAATTAATCAGCCTTAAGCAGAGCCCTCCCAAGGAGAGAGGATGGACAGAGTCTGGGGCTGATGCAAAACCTCACTGAGCAGCTCCACTGAGGTGACACCTGTCCTTTCAAAGAGCCAGGAAAGGTGTTCAGCAGCACCTCATTCCCAAGGAAATTCCCATTCCAAAGATTGTTCTGCTCCCCATCATCAGCAGAGTGATTCAAACCAGCCAGGCTTTGCGTTCAGCCCTCTGGGCTCGACTTGTCTCATCTCAGGATCCCAGAACGGTTTGGGCTGGAAGGGACCTCAAAGCACATCCAGTCCCACCCCCTGCCATGGGCAGGGACACCTTCCACCAGCCCAGGCTGCTCCAAGCCCTGTCCAGCCTGGTCTTGGACACTTCCAGGGATGGGGCAGCCACAGCTTCTCTGCCCAACCTGTGCCAGGGCCTGCCCACCCTCACAGCGAAGGATTCCTTCTGCATGAGTGTATGGGTCCACCTGGAGCAAGAAGACCTCCCATCCTCTCCCCTGTACCCAGTGTGTCTGTGCTGATCCCTTCCAGGGATCCAGTCATGGACTAAGGAACAAAACCACCTCCTTTCTGAGGGATGGGGTGAAGGGATTTCACTTCTGTCTCACACCAGATGAAGAAAACTCAAACCAGAAATATTTCAAGATCATTTTTCCATGTCTTGTCTGAAGGACCACATTTCCACATCTTTTCCAAAGATCTCTGCCTTTTTGTTTTCCACTTCCCACTTCTCCTACCCTTTCTCCTTTCTAAATCTCTTCCTTCTCCATTGCAGCACCAGAAAAGAAAGGAAAATGAGATCACAACGCTCCTGATGTTTCCATGCAGCTCCCCTCTTCCCAGCTTCAACCTCTCCTTCAAAACCCAAGCAAAACACTGTAGAAAAAACCCACATTTTCCACCCAGTTCCCCCCCTTCATTCTCTGAATGACCCCCACCAGCCTGTCCTCAAGCCTGGGGATGTTTAGTGGAGGTTTTCTAGCCCTTGGAGGTGGCAGGGCTGGGCTGCTCTACAGCAGCTGTTCCCTTGGCCTCTCCTTTATCTCCAGCATTGTGTTCACATCTGCTTCCCCCTCTGCCTCTTTCCCTGCTGCTGGGAGCCTGCTTTTAAATCACTGCTCAGCACACCAGCTGCCAGGCACAGGTTCCATGCCCCGTTTGGATGGAGGATCCAAAAGCCATTTGCAAAACTCCCTCTGTCTTTTTTTTTTAATTTTCTTATTTTTTTTTTTTAATCCTCCTGAACCTGCCAGCGCTGCCACACTGCTTTCCCCTCCTCCCTTTTGGCTGCAGAGTTCTCTTGGCTCTGGAAACATGTTCAGACACCTGGTTGCTGGCAGCATGGGGTTTGGCAGAGGCTGGCTCATGCAGTTCTCTGATAGGGAAGGGGAGGCAAGTGTGGGCCAGCAGGACCCACCTTGGCTATCAGGAATGTGCTGGTGGCCACTTGCACCACTCCTGGCTTTTTGGTGGCTTTCCTGGTGATGGTGGCAATCACATCACCCACATCCCTCTGGCTTTGCCTGCAGTTTTGGCCAAGGCCATTTCTGGTTTTTTGAAGTAGAAAAGCACAGGCTTGTGCAGCATCGCCCAGGAGCTGGAGACACATTTAGGACAAAGCACTGCCAGCTTTGGCTCCCTCCCTCGGCAGAGTCCTGCTCCTGAGCATGGCAATTTTGGCAGAACAATGCAGCAAAAGCCCCAGGGAGCAGAGCTGGTCACTCCCACCCTGCCCACGCAGTGGATTCAGGCAAAATTCCCATTCCAGATTGCAATCTCCCCATGCTACCAAAAAACCAGAGGGCAATATCCTTCCTGCAGCCAGGAACGTACAAAATTCCCTGCAAAAGCTTGGCTGATGCCTTCCCAACCTCCTTTCACTCCTGCTCTGTGCAGGATTGCAAGCCAGGATCCCCATGGAGGCCACCTTCATGGCAAAAGCTACATCAAACAGACAAAAATCCCTTGGGAAGAGCCCTTTGCTTCTGTCCTTTGACTCCTCAAGCCTCTGCAACAGGTTTTGGCTTCTGGACTTCCCTCCGGAGAGACTGGCCGGAAAAATCAGTTCTAAAGGCCAAAAAGAAGAGCCAGATTAAAGTATCAACTCTGAATTTATGCTCAGGACTTAAGGTTTAATAATACAACAGAAAATCAATATTTAATAAAGCAAATGATGGAGAAAAACAGTGAATGGGAGATGAGCCGCTGCTCGTGTTTTCAAACATGTAACCCCCGGAGGAGCCGGCTTGGCAGGATGGATGTGGAACCAGATTGGCACAAAGAGCTGGCACAGAGGATGCCTCAGGTCCCACTGATTCCAGCTCCGGTGTCCAGGGGGGCTCACAAGTCTTTTATTAAAGGACAAACAAGGAATTACTGCAGTGGTCAGAGTCCAAATACCCATGGAGAGAGATCAAACCCTGAGGCACGAGGGGAGCTGAGCAGCTGCTGCACTGAACAGGCCCAGACTGGGGCTGGGCTGGTGGAACATGGGCAGGGAGCAGCAGAGCACCCAAATTCGGGTTTCAACAGCAAGAAGAGCTGTCAAGGGATGGGGATCTCCTGAGAAGCCAGGAGGGAGCACAGAGGCTCAAAGCAGAGGAAAAATCCCTGCCTGCAGGGTAAGAGAGGAGGAGGTGTGGGTAGTTCAGGTGGGCAAGTGAGGCATCGAGCCTGGCTGGCAGGTGTGGTGGCACAGCAAGAACCCATCCCTGGGCATGGTAGGGTTGCACCCCTGGGCATGGCAAGCACACATTCCTGGGCATAGCAAACCTGGATCCCCAGGCACAACAACTGAGCATTCCTGGACATGGCAAGTGTGCAGCCCTGGGCAGAAAGGGCACATCCCTGAGCATGGCAAGGCTGCATCCCTGGGCACTGGAAGCACACAGCCCTGGCCTGGGCAAGCACACCTCTCTGGGGGTGCCAGGCATGGACAGGATGAGGGAAGCTCCACAATGTCAGGGACAGATCAGCAGCTCTGCCTCCCTCCCCTGGAGGCTGGAGAAAACTGCAGCGAGCCCCGCATGGCACAGAGATGTCACCTGCACCTTGTCACCCCACTGCCTGCACTAAGACTGTCCATCCCTGCTACAATTCATGCTGCCAGCTGGGAAAGAGGGGAATTTTCCCCATGCCCACCCCGGTGATGGCAGGTGCTGCCTGGGGTGCACAGCTTGGGGTGCACAAAGACCTCTGTCCCACCTCACAGAGTTTGGGGACTCTAGATAAATCCTATAAGCAAAGGAGACTCTCACTTGCACAGGAATAGGTGCCCTTGGATGAAACCCCCTCCTCTCACTCCCCACGTGTGCCGGGTTCTTGCCTGGCCCTGCAGCACAGCAATAATTTGTAGCTTGCGCCGGGATCCTTCACATTGAAAGATGACATATAAATATAAAATGTTATCACTCCATAACAGCCACATGCTATAAAACGCCGGGCAGAAGGATCTGGAACTAGATGGAGACAGTGCTTTAAATCCTTCCCTGCAGAGTTACTGCCGCTAAAACAACAGATCTGCTCCGAAGAGCTCCAGCAACGGGGGAGGGGGGAGAAGAGGAAAGACCCCGATAAAAACACCACAATTGTGGAATTAGGTGAATAAAAGATGGGATTACAGCGTGACCTCCCCGTGCTGACAGCCCCAGGGTAGCAGCAACACCGACACGCTGCTGACGTCTCCTCCCATTCATCCCCTGCTGTGATTTTCGGTGGATGCTCCCTGTTCCTGTAGTAACAACAAAGCGCTGGTACCAGTGTTACACTACAATGAGTTGACTCTGCTCCCGTGGTTACGATAACAATGCTGTTACTGTAGTAACATTACAGAGTCGAGGTCTCACTGTTCTACCCTTAATTTTATTGTCATAAGATTAAATTGCAATAATGTTATTGAGCCACCATTAGCGTTGCCATGGCAACAATAACATTAAGGTAGAGCTATCACATTACAGTGGTCCAACCGTTCCACCACAAATATTTTAATGTAGTAAAACAAAAGAGATTACTGCAGTAACATTAAACTGCAGTGACCTCATTAAACCCCCACTGGCTTTATCAGGCTGAACAACGCTCCTCTGGAAACCGCACGCGGCAGCGGGAGATGCCCGATGTGCATCCTGGGTGCTGCTGTGCCACCCCTTTGGTTGGCAAACCCATGGGGAAACAGGGGGACTCATCACGCAGCAGGAGACCCACAGACAACTCCAGTCCTCCATGCTTGGAGAGCTGCTGGCACAGAGAGCCACTGACCTGCTGGATTCACTTGTTCTGGAGAAGGGATGAACAGAGTCAGTGTTGAATGGCTCTGGGTGAGGAGGGTGACCTCTCCCTGAAAGCCTTTGGAGAAGATGGGTGAATGGGGATAACAGGAGCTCGTGTGCTCAGAAAGGCTCAAAGAGAAGCAGACTCTTGTTTTCTAGAAAAGGGGTGATTAGAGCGTGACCTCCACGGCTCTGAGGGAGTAACACAGAGAGTTTCACTGAACTCGCCTCAAAAGCACACACAGCTGAGACAGGAGGATGGAAATAGTGGAGCCATGAGAGAGGGTGTTGGAGGTGGGAATGCCCCAGCATCAAGGCACAGGGCAGCTGGGTGGGATCACAGAGGGTTCAGGTCAGTGCTGCTCAAGGGAACCCAGCAACACAAAACTATTTAGTGGTTCATCGGGGCAGACAAACAGAAATTGGCTACAGCCTGGATGTGTGTGAAAAATAAAACCAGGAAGGAAATAAATTTGGTCTGAGTGTCCTATGAATCACTGGATCTTCCTTCTCCTCACTTCACTCTCCTGCCAATTATTTCTCCTTGGGGACAGGATACATCCTCCCATGGATTTGGCAGTGCATGGCCTGCTCTCATCACTGGGGTGCCAGGCAAGCCCAGAGGGTGCCTTGGGGAAAATGGGTTTAAACTGAAAGCAGAGGTTGATTTAGATTAGATGCAAGGAAGAAGTTTTTTATAATGAGGGTGGCCAGGCCCTGGTACAGGTTGCCCAGAGAAGCTGTGGCTGCCCCATCCCTGGAAGTGTTCAAGGTCAGGTCAGACAAGACTTGGAGCAACCTGGGACAGTGGAAGGTGTCCCTGTCCATGGTAGGGGATGGAATTAGATGAGCTTTAAGGTCCCTTCCAACCCAAACCAGTCTGGAATTCTATGCCTTCCCTTCATCCCTACCTCTCCATGACCAACTTGCTCGCTTTGTAACAAGGTTAATGCACTCAAGCACTGGTCACATCCCCATCCTCTCCTTCTCTTTGCACCAGTGGGCTCACCCACATGCACTGGGAAGAGCAGCATTGGTGGGACATATCCCTGGTGGGATCCAGCTTGCCTGGCTCCCTCCAGCAGCAGCGTGGACATGAAAGTGGGGCAGCCAGAAGCTGCAGCAAGGGCAGAATGTGAGCCCAGAGCCAACGCTCTTCCAGTAAAGACTCTGGAGTCTCTTTTCCCCCCTGCTCCCGCCCCACGATATAATTGCTAATTAATAATAACGTTTAGCTCTCAGATAGCGCATTCCATCTTCAAAGACCTCTGTCGACATTAATGAATTAATCCTCATCAACCCCCCTGTGAAGTAGGTGACAATTATTATCTCTGCCTCACAGATGTTAAACTGATTTGCAAAGAGGTCAAGTGACTTGGGGGAGGCTGGAGGGAGCCTGGCCGGGTACGAGGCCACTCCACAAGGGACCATGGACAAGCACAGCATGGAGAAGCAAGGGCTGGTAACCTTGAGGGGGGAGACAGGGAGATCCAGGGGTAGTAAGGGATGTGGGACATCAGAGATGCTCCCAGGAGCAGAGCAAAACGGGATAAAGAGCCAAAAACTAGGACAGTGCGTGAGAGCGCGTGGGAGACCTTCAGTCCTCCACAACAGCCCTGATACAAAAGGAAAAGATGCTTTGACAGAGGGATGGTGATTAGCAACAAAAGAGAGCTGGGAAAGGAACACATCAGTCAAAGGAGCCGAGAGCACCGGCAAAGCGAGGGAGGATTTCGATTTCGTGCCGCTGGTTTCCTCCCCTCTGCTGGTTTGGGGAGGCTCTCCCAGCTCCCCACATGCCTTTTAGAAGGTATTATCTAAACCTGCTTTTCCTTCTAGAAGGAACTGTTGCTCCCACAGGGCGAAAGGTGTGTACACACCAGTAAACCCACGCCAGACGCAGGGGAAACATCTTGTCCCACGTGAAACTCCAGCTCATGGTTTCAGATGTGACCAAAATGTACACATCCTCTGGGACTGAGCTACCCAACAACCCTGGGCAAATCCCTTTGCTCCCAGAACTGGTGGCTTTGGTGGCACAGGGGACAGGCCCAGCCCCACAGTATGATGATGATGACTGCAGGGACTGAGCCTTCCTCCCAGCCCCTCTGCTCACAGGGAAGGTGCTTGCCCTGCACCAAGGCAGGGAAATGGCCACAAAAAGTTCTCCTTGTTGTCCCACGAGTGAAAGGGGCTCGTGGCATCAAAGGAAAATTAATTGGGTAGCGTGGTGGCTGAAACAAAGCCGGCTCAGGTGCTCCAGCCCCACTGTTGGCTTTATCTTGCCCACACACACCTTGGCAGTGCTGCTCCCAGCACAGGGAAAGGTGCCACTGGCAATGCCACCTCTGCCCCTGTCACCCTCTGCCACCTGTGCCCAGAGGCCCCCCCACTACTCCACCGAGCAGGTAATTAACTCCCAGACAAAGGCAGGGATTTGGAGATTAACCTGGGCTCGGGAAAGAGTGGGAAAACTCATTTACACCAAACAAAAGGGGAGGGGTGATTAGTTGCTCCAGTGACAACAGCAAGAGCCAGATAGGGCCAGGGAAACTGATAAAGAAGCGAGAGAGAGCTAATATCCCCCAGTTGCCTGCTTTTTGCCTTTTTTCCCCCTCCTTCTTTCTTTCTTTTTAAGCACTAAAATTCCACCATTTTCTATCATGCAAATTCGTGTGCCTAAGTGAGATTAAACTCTGGCAGGCGCTGTGCCTCCTTCCCCAAGTCCATTTCCCGCGCTGAGATAAGGCCAACTTCCCTTAATGCATCTTACAAGGCAGTGGGAGTGTTTCGCAGACACACATTGGAGACGGCTTATTATCAATACAAATAAGAGCTTTCCAGATATCGGCCTTCTCCTGCCCCCTCCCCTCTCTCTTTTAAATCCAGAAGCCCAGAAAACAGCTTAAATAGCTGAAGTGTCCTGCAGGGAGAAGGGGGAGGCTGTGCCTGAGCTGCTGCAAGAAGTGGGACTTGCTAAGGAAACCAGGATAGGATGCAGGAGAGGAGAGGAAGGGAAAGCATCACTCCTCGAAGGTCAATGGGGCTTAAATCCTCTTTTTTACTTTGGGTTTCCACCTCTTTTCAAGTACAGAGCTTGTCTATTGCAAGTGGGGCTTCCCTGGATTTTGTCTCTTTGGAACTTACACCCACAAACACCTCACCCTTCCCAGGGTCCAAGGCAGACTCCTGCAAACACAGGCACTGCTGCTTCCTGGTGCTTCATCTGGTCTTAAGGCAACTCCTCCTAAGAAGGAATGAGTGCTGAAGGGGTGGGACCACCTTCCAGACCCTGCTGATGACATGGATGCTCCCTGAGCTGCTCATTTTAGGTCCTGGAATCTGGGAGAGGAGATCCAGGTGCTAAGAACCTCCTTGTCCTTCTGGCAGCTCTGTTGTTGGCTCACATCTACTTGGCATCACCAGCCTGACCCCATTTAGAGCAGTCCCCAAAATAGCAAGTCTGAACTTTGATGCATTCAGTGCCAAGGGTCTGTTGCCTCATTCCCAGGCTCATTTGTCCCACATTAGCACAGAGGCACCGACCTGCTATTCCTGGATCAGTGGCAATCACCTTTTCCCTTTTGTACCAGGATTTCAAGACTGCCAAGTGCTGCTGAAAGCCTGACCGATGAGGAAAAGTGGGAGAAAGAGAACTTGGATGGTTTCAGAAAGAAGTTGGCTACAGGATAACAACCTTCCCAAAAGCAAAAGGTTATTACAGAGGACACTGATCAATTGTTCCCTACTTCCTCTGGGAATAGGCTGAGAAAAACTCCACTTCATTTGCAACAATGAAGCTTTAAGTTAGATATTAGCTATACATTTTCTAATTATAAAGGTAGCGAAGCAGTAGAATAGATCGTCTGGGGACACTGAAGAACCTGCTTTGTTAAAGATTTTCAAGAATAGCTTTCACAAGTGTTTGGCAGCGATGTCTCTGCCTGGTCGCAGGGGGATGGGTTAAATTAGCTCTTGAGGTGCCTTCTACCCACCTATTTTGGGATCTTGGCCATCAATAGAGCCAACCTAGAAATGAATGTGCAGCAGAGTGGTCATCCTGGGTTCTGGGTGTTTCCAGCTGATTCTCTCCCACTGCCTTAGGGGACTATTCCCAATCCTCATTCTCTAAAGAAAACGTCTCCCACTCCTACCCCTCTCCTATTTTTTGCTCTTTCCCCCATATCACTGCTTCCCTCCAGCAGCCCTTGGCCAACTTGATGCCCCAGAGCTCCTCACTCCCTCCATCCACGGCTTGTTTCCCAGGGATATCCCCTAAATCTGGGGACAAGGAGGGATGCTCAGCATGGCCTGAGGGTGTCTGGACTCTGGCCGATATGCACCCATCCTGCTTACCTGGGGGAGCAGCAGGATGCTGAAATCCTGGCTGGAAGAGGAAGAGCTCCTGCCCCCCCTGGAGCCAGTCTCTTTGGAGAGCACAGAGTGCCCCAGGGCACGACTTAATTGCATCCTGAGAGGCTGGAGTGCTCCTGCCTCCAGAGCTGTGCCCCCAGGCCCTTTCCTAGTGCAGCAAAGGGAAAGTCAGAACCTGCTTAGAGCAACCTGAACACCTTCCTTTTTCTGCCTGCACCTGGACTAACCCTGTTTAAAAGGCAACACCCCCTCTCCCACCTCCTCTCGCTGCTTCTCCTTTCCTATAAGACTGCAGGAAGGGGCAAAAGCTCCCAGAGCCAGGTGCTAAAGTGGGCACACCCCTGGAATTTGGTGCTTTCCTGGGACAAGGGACAAGGATTATTCCAGAATGCATATTTATAGACCCCATTTTCCAAGGCAGGAAAAGTAATCCAGGCACCCCAGTCAAATCTTCATCAAGGCCATTAAGGCAGGTTTCCCTTTAATTGGAAATGATATTCACTTTCATGTCCTGTTCCGAGAAAGGGCTGGGTGAGTGAAGCAATAGCTCTTCAAATTAGGGGGCTCGCTCTCCAGAGCCAGAATTTCTGCCGGCAGCAATGAGGATATTCAGCATATTATAGGACTGAGCCCATCACTGAATCCTCCTGTACTTAACTGTACCACTGCAAGGAGTTAAGCTCTGACCTTTTCTGCCAGCCCCCAAATATCTCTTCCTAATGATAAAGCAAGACACGGGAGGGATGGACCTGGATGTCTGGTGATACAGGAAATTTAGGTCAGGAAATGGGAATCAGAAGAGAACAGACAGAAATTGTCCTGCATCACCCCAGCATCTGATAGCGACTTCAGAACTTGCAGGTGATCGACTTTGGCTTAAGAAACTCAGGCAGGTAATAAGAGATTGCAAGATAAACAGCCAGAACTCGGGCTGGGAATGCATCTGCTTCCTCTCCACGGTTAATGGAGATGGAGAAAGTCCGGCTCTGTTTAGCTGGCTTGACTGCCCAAAGAGCAAAGGGAAAATGAAAAGGGAGGGAAGAGGGAAAACAAATGCCCTGGGTTTGGGTTTTTTGCCCCTTTCTATTCATTAGGCTGTCAATAATGCTCAGGCCTGGCATATCGACGGCGGATTAGCTCAACCCGACTCTGTGTACAAGACCAATGCCTTTTTAACCCAGCTTGTTTCCAAATCAATACACCCATCAGCATTCAAAAATTAGCCCAAGACGAGATTCCAATACTCAGGCTGGTCTGTCATGTTAAAAGGGCTCCTGGCCAAATCACAGAAGAAGCAGCAGGGAAAAAAAAGTTGCTAGCAAGGGATTAGAAATTTTCCATTAATCTTCCCTGAGGTTAGGAGCTCACCAGGCCCCATATGTCCCACCATGAGGCTCCCTGTTGTCCAGCACACATCCTGCCACATGGAGACAGGAGCTTATTCCATGAACACCCAGCTGCTTGACCATCACCATGCTTGTCTCAAGAGTCCATGTGTGCTCACACACTTGTTGAAGAGCGCATGTCTGCACCCACTTAGCCACCAAAGTGCTCCAGCACCCCATGCTGCCCCTCCTCCTCCTGCTCCCAAAAGTATGGAATTTCAACACACAAACACAAATTGTTGCTAGGCATACAAACCCCCGCAAAGCACACAAATCTGCCAGATCTGTCTTTTCCCCAAACACAAGTTTTACTTCAAGTAATGCCTCCAGCATGGAAAACAAAAACCCATCAAAATACAACAACAAAAACAGCAACATGAGTTTGCCAGTGACTGTGTTGGGAGGCAGAGCTGCCTGTATCAGAGCCCTGGGATTATGCCAGGGAAGCTGGATAAACGCACTGCCCAAGCTTCACTGCGACACTCCAAGCCTCTTGGTCAGACTCTATATTTGCACCAAGTTGTGTGGGAGCAATGGGAGGAGACACCTGGACAAAAGGAACAGAAGCCAAAGCCCCAAGCCCAACCCTCCCATGAATTCCTTTCTTCTTACCTTGCACAATGAGATGGACACGTGATGTCTTGGGGTGATTGTCTGTCTGCACAGAGCAGGTGTAGGGGCCCTCATCGTACACGTCCACATCCTGGATCTGGATGCTGTACTGGGTTTTGGTGTTGGCCAGGAGCACCACCCGAGGGTCCAAGCACCACTTGTCATTGCCGGCATAGAGGATGCTGCTGCGGTTCAGCCAGGCCACTCGGGTGACTCGGTTGTCCACGGAGCACCTGGGGAGAGGCAGAGAGGTGACCCATCAGTGTGCTGCTCTTGGGTGCTCTCCCTCCCTTCTCCAGCCCTCCTGGTCCTCTGGGGACTATTTTTAGCTTTGCTGTCAGCAGCAGTTTCAGAGACCAAGTGTTTTCAGTGTCCAAAGAGGACAAGGTCAGCACTTTATGTGCGTTGCTCAGGGCACAAATATCCATCTAAACTGGTGGCTCCAGAGTTTTGCCCAAGAGCTTCGCACTGTTTTCAGACACAGGGAGGTCAGAGCCTTGCAGTACCAGCCACCAAAGCACCTTTCAATCCTCTGTTCCCATTTACTTCTTTGCAAACACAGACACAACCAGAGCTGAGCCAAAACCTCCACCCTGAGTCCAAACCACTCTCTTTTTGGGAGGCAATGAAGGTTGTTACCTCCTGCCCAAGCCTATCACTTGTCATTCTCTCTGCAGACCTTCACATCCCTGCAGCCAGCCAAAGAAATGCAAAGCAGCACTGGGAAAGCAACTTGTGCTGCTTTAGAAAGGAGCAGGGAAAATTTATCTCTGGAGAAAGCCAGCTCTGACACACACCTCTAAAGAGAAACCTTGAGCATCCAACCATTTGTCCCCTCTGTCAGCCCTTCCTTCCCTACCCATCAACAGCTTTGCTGCACCTCCCTCACTGCACCTCAATCCAGCTGAGAGTTTCACTTGTTGAGGGATGTTTTGGAGCAAGAATGTCAAGGAAGACACTGGTACCTTCCTGGGGACAAGTTGTCTCATCTTGTTCAGCCTCTTTTTGGAGGTATCTCTGGCCCCAGTGGTTTGGACTCAGAGAGGCCAAATAACCCAGTCAGCCTCAACACACAACATTTGGAGCTTTGGGGTGATGGACTCCCATGAAAAGACAACATGAGAAGGGTTGTCTGTAGCCCAGGACACCCCTGATTTGCCAGTACCCAATTCCTGTACCATCCTCCCACTCTGGTGTGAAAAACATCTGATAAATTAAACAATTTTACTGCTGTTCCATAATGATATTACGATAATAATAAATTAAATGTGAGCAGATTTTTATGATCTACATAAAAAAAAGCAATAGATTCAGCCTGGGCTGAACACCAAGAACCTGGCTCTTGCTCTGAGCTGCATTACAACTTGAGTAAAAAACCTGAGAGTTTAGTTGCTCAAGTTGAATTAAACTGGAAATTTCTTCCCAGAGGATGGGTTTAGTCTATTGAACTCCAAACCTCAGCTCTGCTGGTAGCTCAGACCTATGGGGCACGAATAAAATGAATTGGATATTTGGTGTTTGGCTCTGGTTCCATGAAATAGGCTCCTGTGGTGGTTCTTCTGCACAGACACAGGGGTGTCCAGGGCTGGGTGATGAGAAACCAGACGTGGCTTGAATTTCTGAGGCCAGTGCCTTCTGCAGACATTACCCTTGGGGACCTGCAAGAAGGCTGAACTAAAAATATATATTTCCTCTCTCCTCCTCCATGCCAGTTTTCTCTATGAAATGCATCAGCTTGGAGATCCTGGGATAATAATGGAGCCAGACAGTGTGCAATCCAAGCATTCCCCCTATCATATGGGCATTTAAGTGCTTTTGAAAAGCAACGGGGCTCAGGTAACGCACGAGGCAACAGTGAAATAAGTGCTTTTGCCCTTCACAGCACCCAGGCACAATCTCTTTCTTATCACCCAGACACGCTTCCCTGTCCCTGGGATCGGCAAGCTTCAAGCTGCTAGTTGATATTCTTCTCTGCCTCTGAAAGCTCCTGAGCCAATATATATATATAAAATAATAAAGCACTGAAACAGGTCCTGGGAAAGAGGTGCTTTGACCTCTGGAAGCGCTGGGCTATTTGGGGGATGGCAGGTTGTGCTGCTGCCTGAGCTCCTTCCAAGCACTGTGTTCAACCTGCTCCTCCTTGCACAGGCTCCAGTCGGGGTCCCCATGGCTACGGCTGGTCACAGCAACCCAATGCTCTTCCAGCCCCTCCATCTGCTCCCTTTTCCCTCCTCCAGCAGCTCCTCTCTCCAGCAGCCCAGCACGGGGAGGGGAAGCCCTGCTCTCCCACACACACAGGCAGCCAAGTGGAAAGCCTTTGGCCAGGAAGCCACACTCCAGGCACAGGTGGGGAGCAAAGACACTGCCAAGCCCCCCTTCCCACCTCACTCCTGGCAAGGTGCAAAGCTCTGGGATGCCTCCTCCACCTTGTTGGAAGTTCTCACTTTCCCTCTTGCCCCACAATGGGCCAGGGAAGGAGGGAAGGGAGAGGTCCTTGGGGTGCCGGAAAATAGTGCTTGCCTCCGAAAATAAAAACAATTAAGCACAGATGAGGTAAATTTCTCTCAAGATCCTTAATTCTTGTCTCATTCCTGCAATGGCAAGGACTTCTCCTCCAGGAAGATGAAAAACTGCTGTCAGCCAGCACAAGGAGGAGGTAGTACTGCTCTGGATACTGCTCCCTCTCTCTGTTGTTTCTTACCCAGGAAACCCAGAGTCCCAAGCCTCAGGGTTTCTCCCCTGGGAGATGGGAACACTACTAACTCACCACTGCTGCATCATCCTGGGGGCAGGCAGGGCTGGTCTGCAGAGAGATGCAGCTCCTCATGCTGCAACAGATCCCTGCTACCAAATGACCACAAATTTGGGCAGTTTAGGAGTTAAATGCACTTCCAAAAGGCAAGAGCTGCATGTCTACATCCTCCCTACCTCTCCCAACCTGCTTGTTCCTTCCTTTTCCCCACAGTCCCAGCTAAACGACATGTGAGGGTGCAAATGGGATACAGGCTGGTGCTGCCCTTTCCAGATCCGTCAACATCTCCCACAGCCAAAACTTCTTGGCTTTGTTATCCACCTTCTTTCAGCAAGCTGATCCTTTAGGGACTGGCTGTTCTCCTCCAAACCATCATCCCCACAGCCTGAGGGGCTGAGATTGTGCAACTAAAGGGTCCCATGGATGCAGCCAACAGTCCTTGCTGCAGGGACACCACTCAAAGACAAATCAGAACAGGAAAAGCAGTGCCATAAGGATTCTGCCACCTTAGGTGACACAAACACAAAGATGAGCAGGGATGAAAATGCCAACAAAGCCCTTGGTGGGGACAAACCAGCCCCACAAACAAGTAGCAGTAACAGATAAGCAACAGGGTGCTGAAGATGAGCGCCCTGACCACTGATCCCACCCGTGCCTCACCCGGTAACCTCCCTGCAATGCCAGCACAGACACAGATGGCACATGCCAGAAGTGACATGCCCTCCTGAATTCCTCTCTTTGCTTTCACGAGTTTGCACACAGCAAATGACGGGAGAAGAGGTGGGCTGGCAGTGGGGGGAAGGTGTTTTTTAATTACTGAAGTGCAGTAATTGGCACACAACACTTTTTTTTTGTTGCCTCTTATGCAGATTGCTGGTGTTCCAGAGGGCTGGGCTGGAGAGCACAGATTGTCTCAACCCAGCAGGACACACAAGAAATGAATAATGTTAATTAGAACTGAAAAGAGCTCAGCAAAATTACCAACCTGATTGCTGCTTTCATTGCAATTATAAGGGTACAAGCTCCATCATGGGGAGGCAAGGACAGGGCTAAGCCTGTCTTACCCCAGCCAGTGTGGTGGCCCAACCTGGGCTGTGCCCAAGCTGGCCCTCCCCGAGCTCACTTCTCCTTCCACCACCACCTAATTTTCACAGCATGCCCACGGTGGAGAAACCACTTTCCCAAATCCAAACCACTCAGTGGAGTTTCACAACGGCACTGACCCACCACAGAATTCTTCAGATTTAAAAGACCTTTAAGACCATCAAGTCCAACCAATAACCCAGCACTGCCAAGCCCACCCCCAAACCATGCCCTTAAGTGCCACATCTACTATCAAGATCCATCAAGCTACCATCCTTAGATGTCTTCCCTTTTTCTTCCCAGTCTAACTCGGCAATTCCCAGACAACTCTGGATTTTGAATCAATCCCTTCCACACCAGCAGTGCTATGTCTCTGCTAAACCAAGCTGGAAATCAGGAATAAGCTTGGGGTTTGGATTAAAACTGGGTGCAAATCCTCCCACTGAGGCTGGGCAAGGAGACAAAGTGCTCTGGCCCTGCCTTGTCTCCAGCATCTCATGTCCCAGGCATCACCTTTCAGCCTCTGCTTCACCAGCCAAGCTATAAATGACTGACTAAACCAGCCACTGCCGGAGGCAGGAGCTCCATATCTCAGATTTATTTCTGTGATTATCACATTTTATTGTTATTTATTAGGATTAATTAAAGGCTGGGCTGCAAACAACTCAATCCCAGTCAGGCACAACTTCCTCACTCTCACAGACTTTCCTATGATGTTTAGAATAGTATTTTGGCCACCAATTCCTGAGCAAAGGGAAAATTGGGGTCAGACTGTGCAACAGGCACTGCTCATGACCCCATAACGCTGGGATGAACACACCATGGACAGCCCGAGGTGTGGCTATCACGTAGAATGTGCTCTGGAAGCTTTTTTACTATTAAATATCAAGCCAAACCTCTCATTTTCATAACACAGTCTGGTTTCCCTCTGTTTGCTGTATTGGGTTAAGTCATGCACCAGCAATTTCTACCAGTCCAGCCCTTCTTCAGCAGGATTTACAGCGTCTGCTCCCTGTCCGTGCACATCCCGACTGGTTCGCTCGCACACACTCACTGCAGCACCGTCTGCTCACACACCTCAACATCCCTGCTGGATTAAAGGGCTCTCTAGGCTTGTCCTGCTGAAAGCCCTGAGTGGTCACCAAGGGGCAGGAGGCTCAGCCCAATGGCTGTGTTTGGGTTCTTGGCATTCCCCTCCTCACCTGCACCCCAGAACCACCTCAGCCATCCCTGCCTCCACTGCAGGATCAGCTGGAGGGCATCCCTTGAGCTCACGCTGATGTGATGCCACCAAAAATACAGCCAGAGGAGATTTTCACAGCACAGGGTGGCTCACAGGTCTGAAAAACCTCTTCCTCACACAGGGAGCCTGGTGCCTGCCAGGCAGGAGCTGACCCAATGATTAACTCAGCAGCAGGGTCCAGCAGGAAAGGGGGGGCCCCGCTGGGGCTGGCGCCTTCCTCCTGTTCCCCCTGACAGCAGCTGGAGCATCTCCAAAGGCTATAGGGTGAGGAGGTGCCCTCAGATCAGCTGCCACCCCACTGCTTCTTCAAAACCACACTGAGCTGCTCAAAAGCAGTGCTCAGACATGAAAAATAAAACTCCTTTGTGCTTCCCCCTCTTCCCTGCCCAGACAGTTTCATGCTGATTGTTGCAGAGGGAGTCAGGGCTCTGGACTGGGAGGTCCTGCCTTTCTCACCTGCACATCCCTGCCCTTCATTCCTGCCCTCTGCAAGGCTTTAAAGATATCTGGCACCTCCCTGCCAGGGAGTGTGAGTTAACTCATGTTTATAAAGTACCTGATCTCCTCAATTGAAAGTTTATACATGCAAATGATTCACACTAATTACATTAATAATAATACTGGGCTCGAAAAGATCTGCCTTGGTTCACTGCCCGGGATTCTCAGAGCTGCAAACAACTCCCAGTGCGCTGCCTTAGCCACAGTTATTGGCAAATGCCAAGGAAACAGGAGGAAACCGGACTGGGAAGGAAGGAAGGAAGAGCTGCAAAAAGAGCTGGAGCTCCTGCTGATGGAGCAGCCACAGATCCCATGAGCCCCTCTGTGTGCACCCTGAAGATCCTGGGAGACTCCTGTGCCGGCACCGAGGGCTGGTGCAGAGCAGGCAGGTCGTGATGCAGCAGGCAGGGATGGCTTGTCTGGAAAAGTCTTTATCTCTCTGCAATGCAGCAGTGCACCAGCACCTTTCCAAGTCCCGTGCTCGGCTCATCCAGCCTTTCTATTTATCCTCCTATTGTCTCTGCTAACAACAGGGCTCTGCACATCTATAGCATCTTCCATCTCGGCATCTCGGCGCGTGCCACAAAACATCAATGAGGGCAGTGGCTCCCAGGCCGCATGGCAAGGAAGCGTGTCCCTCATCTCCAATCCCACCCCTGTGGCTGACCCCGTGGGGCACTACTGGAGCGTGCTCCTGGCACATCTGCTTGGATGTCAATGGCACATCTGCTTGGGTCAAAAGCGCCAATGGCACCAGGGAACAGGGGTGATGCCACCACCAAAATGCCTGTGGGCAGCTGTGCAGGGACACGGACGGCTTGCTAATGACATGGACCCCTCCAGGGAGCTCCTGCACCACCAGGATGCTGCACTGATGTGCGGGACATTTATTTCTCAGGGTTTTCTCTTTTCACATGTTCCCAAAGCCCAAGTAATGCTTAGGGGGCTCCTGGGAGCCAGGAGGAAAACAGATGAGGGTGAAAGCCCCGGCAATCTTCCAGGGTTGCTTACAGAAAGATCCTCACTTCTGCTGGGAGGGCATCAGCCCAGGCTCTGGCAGCTTCAAAGAGAGGCGTGGAAAATGCCACAGGAAGAAAATAACTCCGTAATGATCTCATCCTCTCCCCACAAGTGTTACAGAGCAGTTTAAACCCTGGAAAACAAGGTATCCTCATCTGAAGGGGCATGGAGAAGTCATCTCCAAAAAACTGCAGGACTGTCTCCCTGCTTGGGACTTTCCTCTAGAAAAATGCTCCTCCAAGCCCTGGGCTGAGCCACTCAAGCCACCCCAACATCCCCATCCTTCAGCCCCTCTGGCAGCTCCTGCTCTGCTCCTCCCGGCTGCACTCCCAGCAGTTATCGCCGATCCCCGGCGCTGAACTCGCTCAATTATGAGCCGTGCCCCCAGAATAAATCCTGGTTCTGCTTTGCCAAGTGACACTAATGGCCCCAGAATAAAGCGATGCCATCCACCCCAACGGGAGGCAGAGGAGCGCGTTTAACTGCGCACACAGGCAAGGCACTGCTGAGCTCAACTGCACTGAAAATGGATTCCAAAGGAAGCGATGCACTTAACTTATCACAAGTGGGAAATTATCACTGAAGTGGCTTTTCCTTAGAAGTTGAGGCACAAAACAGGAGCGGCGAGGGGTGAGCGCTTTCTGCCAGGGCTGTGGAGAGAGCAGGAGGAGGGAGCTGGGGGCTGCTGAGGGATGCT
>JAOXXN010000290.1:4498894-4509530 GCA_026770055.1 Myrmophylax atrothorax
CTCTGACATAGCACTGATCATGGTGAGAGAGCAAAGCTCTGCTCTTCCTCCTTCACCACCACCTTGGGGACATGGTTTAGTGCTGGGCTAATCATCCTTGGACCCAACAATCTTAGAGGCCTTTTCCAACATCTGTGGTTCTATGGAAGTGGCCACCATGACAGCCTGGAGTTTCTAACCCCATCAGGACAGGACAGGGCCAACCACCCTCACCAGGAATCCACCAGGCAGGACCAGAAACCTCCTCTCTGGAGAGGAGACTTATGACTGAACTATTTCAGAACCAATCCCAAACCTCCCCTGAGCACAGAAGCAGGAGCAGAACATCTCAGTGTTACCAGAAACATCCTATAATTTTTTTTTTTTTGCACAGGACTCACAATGGTTCAAATTTGGAAATTAATTATTCCCGAAACAATTATTTGTTGTTGAAAATGTCATCTCTGCTGGAAATTTAAAAAAACCCAAACCACTACACAGCATAGTTTCCCCTCTGTGCTGCCACACTCAATTCAAAATGGATATATAACCCTGCCCAGCTCTCCAAGAGCCAGGATTCAGATTAGGAACCAGTGTATGCGGAGAGAATGGGGCAGCTATAACCTGGGTGTACAAGGTCTCCTCTTCAAAGAACACAGGGCCAGGATCATAAACCAGAGTGCACAGCCCAACAAGAGACATTCTAGAAGGAAATGACACCACCTGTGGAATTAAAGCAGCTCTCTTTTTTTTTCTGATTCTAAAAAATATTTACATCCAAAATAGATGAGAAAAGTCTAGTGCCAAGAAAATAGGGGATTTTTATAGATCCCCTTTCTGCAAGAAATTACCAAGACAACAAGTCACTAAGTTCTGAGAAAGGATTTGACATTTTTCTGAATAAAAATAGCACCTGAAGTGGCATCACTTAGGATTTCACCTTATGGGCAAATGCTGCTGAAGCAACCAGAGAATAAAACCCTTCTCATGGGTGGCAAAAGTCGCCTGTGGGTTCCCACCAGGGACAACTTATTGTCTCCACTGTTCTATAGGATTTCACACCAATTTCCACAGAACGCTGTTGGTCTTGTCCCTGTGAAGTTTCATTGGAATTTATTTACCATAAAGGAATTACAACAAGCAGGAGTTGTCTTGTTTCAAGGCGCACACACATCATCAGCTCGGAGCAGAACAATGACCCCCCCATGGTGCCATCCGGCATGGTGAGGGGTTTTAGGGGATTTCTGGATTAACAGAGAGCCAGGCTTTTTCTTTTTTTTTCCCAGGTGCAGCCACTTGTGCTGTGAGATTTGCCTATAAAAACACACTCCAAAAATCCAACCCACTGGGATACTGCTGCTGAATGCAAGAGCAAGAGGCATGGGGGTGGATAAGTACCTGGTGGGAAGGGACCACCTGGTCCAGGCAAGGATGCATCTCCCAGGGACACATCCTCTGGCACTTTTACCTTTAATTTTTTCTTTTAAAAGAACAAAAACCACCCAAACCCCTCATCAGACATGCACACAGTATCACACCATGAAAAAAGGAGACCAGAGGCCAAGAAACAGAGGGGAAGGCTTGGACATGGAACGACTGAGTGAGGACACTGGGATTTTGGATAAGCATTATGACCATGACAGCTTCCTGCATTTTCTACCTCCAGCAGCAGGAAGCCCTGAGGTGTGTGGAGAAAAGCAGATGATGAGGTGTTTCCAGTGCCACAACCACTGCAGACCTTACGGGAACGCTGCCACCGGCTACATCCCATCGGATGGGGTCCGAGCCCTGCCAGGAACACAGATCCATCTCCTGGAGCTGACAGCAGGATGCAGCCCAGCTGCATCTCTCCTCTCTGTGAGAGATCCCATCTCCACAAGCCACGTCCTCTCTTCCCCATGACTGCTAATTAACACCTGACCTGTTTGCTGCCTAACGATCCCCTGCCACATCCCAGGCGTTGACCCAACACTGCCTCCCACGCCTTGGGATGCTCCGGGCAGGCAGATGGACAGCGAGGAGGAGGAGGAGCAGCACAATGCTGGAGAAGCAGGAAAGGGAAGGAATGAGCCTTCTGCCAGAGGCTTTGAGCATGGCTCTCCGCAGCTCCTCCGGCGAGGCCGAGCTGTCCCAACACACCGCGCTCCCTCATCCCTGCCAATGCTGAGCTTGACCCTCTTTATCCAGATGGCCCAAACCTTCCAAGCACTGAGGCTCCTGCAGTTTTCCAGGAAAATGCCCAGTGGTCTCATTACATCCAAACCCTCCTCCTGTACATAGCCCAGAAAATCCACTCCTTCTTCCCTGTGCATCCAAAAATCAGAGGAAAACAGGGGGAGACCAGCAGGGAAAGGTGGGGATTTCATCTCTCCAGGGGCTTTATTTCTCCCCCTGTTTTAAAACCTAGAATACAAATGTGTTTATTTTTAAACTGAAATTCAAACTAATCATTAGCAGGAGGCTTTCAAGTCAAATGTAGGTCATGCAAAGTGATGGGGGATAATAGCAATTGTTTCAGCTTCAGGAAGCACATAAGTAATGGAGACTCCCTAGTTGTCCAGCTTGGTTAAGCACTTTTAACACAAAATTGGACACTTTTTTGACTTTTATCCCTTGCCTTCAGCTTGATCACCCTCTTCTCTGACACCCAAGGAGTGCTGGATCAGTGCTGGGGTTCCCACTCCAGAATCCAGCAAGGGTTTGCAAAGGGCTCACTGCAGAGGGTTGAAACACACCCCCCATTCATGTTAAAGAACAAACTGGACCTGATAAGCACAGTATTTAAAAATAATAACTAAAATAAAAGACAAGAATGATGGAGACTTCAAAAACAGGGATGTACATGTTACGTGGCTCCTTAAAACAGAGCTGGAAGGATGGTGAGACCTCCCTCCTCCTCCCTCTCAGCCATCAGAGCCGACTTAAGTCATTGCACAAATGAACCAATCTTTGTGTCCATTTCTGCTTTAAGAGAAGCCTTGAAACTAAGAAAATCTTGGGATGTCAAGAGCTGTGAATGCTCAGCAGCTTTTCCCCAGTGCCAGGTGCCTGTGGGCAAAGCCAAAGCCCAGGAAAGTGAAACATGGAGTTTACACGTAAGAAAATGTTTGGCAGCAAGAAAATCTTTGTGTTGCACCCTGTTGGAAGGAGCAGGATCAGGAGGGAACTTCTCCAAGCCCACCCAAGTGCCTGAGACAACACAGAGCAAATGTAACCTACTTGCAGGCAGCTACGATCAAGGCAAAACTCAAAGACTGCCAATTAAAAACACAGAATGATTTCAAACAACAAAGAAATCCATGGACATTGTTTGATCGTGCATATTCTGTATGAGAAGAAAGAAATGGCACAAAAAAAGGAGGCTAAAAATAGGCTGGATGCTGTGAGCCAGATCCTCAGCCCAGGGAAGGCAGCGGCTTCGGGGAGTTATGCAGCTTTACTCATGCAGCCGTCATTGTTGCTGAGTTCTGATCTCTATTCAAACTTGGAAAACGTTTTCTTTTCCTGCAAAAATACAAGAATCTCCCCCCGCCCTCCCAATCTTGGAGCTCATCTCTCCTAAAGCAGCTCACATGATGATGATCAAAAATAAGCCCTCCAAGCCTAAGCTCACTAACATTCATTTCTCTCCTGCTAATGCTGGACTTCTTACTGTTAATCCTTAAATATATCCTTAAATAAGAATGACAGTACCTGAAGCACCTAACAACCCTGTATCATAAACAGAGACAGCCTCTGCATTCCTAATTTAGTTTGCCACAGAAGAGCTGACACTAATCCCAGATCCTGAGTCCCGGATATCTCCAACGCAAATGCCATCGCCTTGCTCACCTTGACATTACAAAGCAGCCTGAACTTTCCTTGTCCTGCTCAACTTTCAGCTGTTTGTTTGTTTTTTTCCCTTGTTTTGTACAAAAGCTGACCCATGTCAAACTCAACCTCTGGGGCAGGGGATTAAGTGAAAGTGTCACCTTTACCCTGTGTGGCTCATTTTTCAAAGAGCACCAGCCAAGAGTGATGCCAGGGGTGGGAGACTGTGGATGAAATCCCTCTGCATCAGACAACAACCTGTTCGTGAAACATGATGTCTTGGGCCCAAATCTCCTGTAAGGGCTCACAGTGTGGTGAGTAAAAAAACAGGAGAAATGGACACAATCACAGTGGCTCATCTTGGCCACTGCACCAAAACCCCTCATTTTTGCAATTTCTGTATCTAAAGCTCCAGTTTTCAAAAGGCTCCAGACCAGCACTGAGAATCAGGCATAGAAATCATAGAAACCCCAAATGGTTTGGGCTGGAAGGGACCTTAAAACCCATCTTGTTGCACCCTCTGCCATGGGCAGGGACACCTTCCACTAGACCAGGCTCATCCAAACAGTTCCAGGCATGGGGCAGCCACAGCTTTTCTGAACAACCTTTGCCAGTTCCTCCTATTCAGCCCAACTGAGAGCAATGGATTTGATCCCAAAATACCAGGAACCTGGGTAAGTGTGTGCACTTACAGTGCAGGAAAAGAGTGCTTGACATTTTGCAGGGGCTCCAGAAAGAAAGGAGAGGCTTTACAAAGCAGAGCTTACCCGTCATTCCTGGGTGAATTTTCATCTTCTTCTCCAAAAAGGCCATCTGAAAACAAAAGGCTACAAGGAACTGCAGCAGGAACTGAAACAGTGATTCCACGCAACCTTTAACAGGGCAAGCAGAGAGGAGGAAGGATTTCAGCAAACTGCAGCCAGGATTTAACTCCACACCAAGTTTTGAGGCTTTCAGAGTAATTGCTCCCATCAGTGAGGGCAAACACGATGCAGCTGCAAACCAGCCAGGAGCCAGGGACAAGAAATACCACCAGAGCAGTGAGAAGAAGCATCAGGTGCCAACAATAAGCCAGGCACAAGCCCTAAACTTTACTGCAAGCCTTCATAGACCTGGCCAGCTCCAAGCTGGAGAAGAGAAGGTGCCAAAGCTCATCATCCTGTCATAGCCATCAGCTGTGGCCCCACACCGTGGCCGGGGATGAGCAGTGTCCCTTTGCAAAGCATCTGCTGCCGAGGTGCTGCGGTCAGAATAACAAGTCGGAGCAGGGGCTTTGCTTCTGCTTGCTGTGGATTTGCATTGCATAAGCTCTGGGCATCCCAGAGCTCAGTAAAGGGATGGGGCTTTGCAGGCCAAATTGGCTCCGCTGTGCTTTAATGTATTGACCCACACTCTGCAGGGTGGGGTGTCTACCAGGGGTTTTGGGAGGCTGACACCCCGACATCCATGTACTGGGGAGCATCCCAGACCCATGCTGGTCTCGGTGCCCTCCCCACTGACTTCTCACATCATGTGGATAACGTGAGCATGTCTTGAATGGCAAAACAGGGCTTGGCATTGCTTTGCCTCAAAAGCTTGCTTTGATTTTCATCCCGTGGCAAAACTGAAAGGATAACGCCTGCCTTGCTCCCAGGTAATTGCAGAGATTGGGAGTTATACAGTGCTTGCTGCAAAGCATCAGGTCTTCCAGCTCAGAAATGCTCAGATTTAGAGACAGACGGATGCCCCCAGAGCTTACACCTCTGCAGGACACGACAATCACGCTCCAAAGGGCTGGTGCAGCTGCACAGAAGAGACACGGGTTTCCAGTTTGATACCTATCACAGATAAGCAGCAACTGCAGGCTGGGAGCGGTTCACTTTTCAGGCTTTTGCTCAGAGCTGGGATTTTGCTTTGGGCCCATCCTCAGCCAAGAGTGAAGTGGAACAAAATCACTACAAGAAAGCATTTGGCGTCTCCGTTTCTCTGGACAGGGTCTGGTTCCCCCCGTGCACACTCCGGTGGCTCAGGAAAACAAAATCCTGCTCCTTCTGTGAATCAGATCCCACACACAAATGGGAACTGCCAAAAGGCTCCAGCACTCACCAGCAATTTCTGCTGGAAGGAGGAGACTCAGATCTCAGTATGTCTGTGCTATATGCAATTCACTTCCCACTTAAAGACTTAAGAGGGAATAAGGGCACTGGGCTGTGTTTGGCTTCTGCTGGACTTGTTTTCCTCCTTGGATGGAGCACGAGGAGCTTTGTTCTACCCCATAACACATGAGGATAATTCCCAGCACTGCCAAACTTTACAATATGACCAAGTACTCCATAACCTCTCTTATTTTCCTTTTAAGCCCCTGCTCTGTCTCATATGTGGTTACACAAGAGCCTCGGCTTTCATTAAGGAAAAATAAACCCTTGGTGCTCCTCACTCTTCTCCTTCAAAAAACCCACCAGAAAACCCCAAATCAAACAAAAAGACCCAACAAAGCAACAAGGAAATGCTTCAGAAACCACCTCCACTCGTCAGACACACGGTTTTAGAAGCAAGGCTCTGGATTTGGAATCTGTGAGCTCTGCCGTCCTTACTCCACACTGCACAGGAGCCCCTAAGAACAACTCTCGGGCTCCTTCCTGTCTTTAATCTGTCTCAGCAGGCACAATAAACAACTACAAATGGAATAACAATATCAGAAAAGGAGGCTGGGAGGAGTGGAGAGGAGATGCTGTAATGCAGAGGAGGCCTGAGATACCGGTGAAGGCTTTTAAGAGCCACACATGATAATTATGGTGTTAAAAAGCTGTCAGTCGAAGGGCTGGATATTAAATGGAATTGGCTTGAGATGACAGGGCTGAACTGGATTTAAAAAAATTATTTATTAAAATGCTCTGGATACAAATTAATGTTCTTAGTTCAAAATGTATTATTGTCTCTCTGGCTTTGATCTGTGGAGCACTTTGAGCAATGAATGGGAGAGGTTGTCAAATCTCCCTCTGCTCTGCTCTCTCAGTGACTCCACATCCCTCGCTGAGCTGCTGCTTTACAATTTCCTTCAGCAAAACCTTCCCTTACATCCCCAGGAAGATCTGCACTGCCATGGCCACTCCCTGTGTTCTGGAGTGAGCCTTTGGGAAGGAAGCACTGGCACCCAGATGGGGCAGTTGGCCAATGCTTGGGATGGATGGAAAGCTTGTCAAAGCCAGGGAAAAGGCCAATGACACAGTGTTTGAAACAAGCTTGGGATCAAAGAGGTTTGTCCAGGGAAAAGCACCTTTGGGAAGGACTCGGCTCTCCCCTCCTGCTGATTGTAAGTGGCCACTTGGTCTAAGCACAGCAGTCTGAAAGAAAATAACTGACCTATATAGTCATTTGGGCTCTATCTTGTCCATAGGCTTTAAACTGAAGGAGAGTAGGTTTATACTGGATATTAGGGAGAAATTCTTTCCTAGGAGGGTGGGCAGGCCCTGGCACAGGGTGCCCAGAGAAGCTGTGGCTGCCCCATCCCTGGGAGTGTCCCAGGCCAGGCTGGACAGGTCTTGGAGCAACCTGGGCTGGTGGAAGGTGTCCCTGTCTATGGTGGGGAAGTTGGATTGAGATGGTCTTTAAGGTCCTTTCCAACCCAAGCAGTTCTATGTATCTTCCATCAGTGGCTCACATTGCAGCTCTGCTTGTTTGCTCAAGATCTTTGGGTGGCACACACTGCCCCTCAGTTTCTGGCTGGCAGAGTTTTCTTCTGACATCAAGCAGGTGATTTGAATTCTTCCTAATTACTCATTTCTCGATTAAGAATCCTAAAGTTTTATGGGGCTGTTGTGCTGATAGTTAACATGTGTGAGGGACTCACATGTTGGGATTGTGGGTCAAGAAGGCATCTTGACTCGGGAAGAGTAACATCCTTAGATTTTGAAGTGCCGTTACTGTGGATACACACAGTAAATGGGTCAGGAAAACCCACATGACAAATATCCAGTAAGTATTGGTGAGCAGCAGATACTTTTGCAGACACGGAAACCAATTCAGAGGGCAGCAGACAGCTCAAACACACGAGCTGAGATAAACCCAAGGCAGAAGTTGACCTGCCTTGATCACAATCCAAGGAAGACTTTTATCATATGTGTTTAAACAAATCCCTTTTGCAAGTTCTGACTTGTGTCAAGGGAAAAATATATTTTTCCCCTGCAAGTAAAATCTTACAGTTTCTTCTAAACTCGCCAGTAAATCAAGAAAAGCCAGAGATCTCAGCTTAGCAGCTGCTGGTCTTCATTCTCTTTGCTCAGTTGGAAGGGGGGGCTAAAATTTGTAGGGGCCTGTGCTTGTGCAAAGCAGTAGGACCAGAGCTGCACATGGACCATAAAATGCAGGGGCACTTTGAGGAGGCAGGTTGGCATTTCCCAAGGTCCCAAAGCGGGTGACATGCCCAGGAACCTCTCCCTGTGCAGGGTGTGATCTCTGCCTGTGGTCCCACTGACTCCAGCAGGGCACCACCAGCACCCGCAAGTCAAGGACTAACCTTGCTCAGCAGCAGATTTCAATGTACTTTGATATAAAATCAGCCCCAGGACACTCTCAAACAGTGGCATGGAACCAGACCAGTTGCAGAGCAAGATCCAAGGCAGAACAGAAGTTCCCTCAATCCAAGGAGCCCAAAAGGCCAAAGACACAAACCCCAAACCACACTGTTACTTCTTGTCTTCTACTACGAAGACTCAGTGGAGTGCAGGGAGTGTGGAATGGAAGGGAATCATCTTTGCAGATGTAATGAGTTCCTCCAGACAGCAGAGCTGGTGTCTGCAAAAAGGTGTTCAGACACAGTCACCTGAATGGTCTGTGTCACCTCTGGTCTGTGTCAACAATATTGTGACCAGGGCAGTGACTGTCCCCCTGTACTGGCTACTGGATGGGCCTCACCCTGAATCCTGGGGGCAGTTCTGGGCCCCTCACAACAAGGGCACTGAGGGGCTGGAGCATGTGCAGGGAAGGGAACAGAGCTGGGGAAGGGACTGGAGCAGCAGGAGGGGCTGAGGGAGCTGGGGGGGCTCAGCCTGGAGAAAATGAGGCTCAGGTTCTGGCTCTGCAATCCCTGCCAGGAAGGGGGGAGCCAGGGGGGGTCGGGCTCTGCTCCGGGGCACAGGGACAGGAGGAGAGGGAATGGCCTCAAGCAGTGCCAGAGGAGGTTGAAGATGGACATCAGGAGGAATTTCTTCCTGCAAAAGGTTGTTCAGCATTGGAAGGGGCTGCCCAGGGAGGTGGGGGAGTCCCAGTCCCTGGAGGTGTCCAAGGAACCATGGGCATGGCACTCAGTGCTCTGGGCTGGGTGACAAGGTGGGGATCGGTCACAGGTTGGACTCGATGGTCTTGGAGATCTTTTCCAACTTCAATGATTCTGTAATTCTATGAAATAATCACCACTGAAATACAGAAATGGAAGAACAACAGCACAACCCTGCCTGTATCAGCACAAAGTCATCACCATGGTCACAACCACGTACCCTGACCTCAGGTGGGCAAGGACCACGTCCATCCCCTCCCATGCCATTCAGAGGGTGTGACCTCTGATACTCCACCCCTAAGGCAGGGTTCCATCTTCCCAAGGTTACCCCAGACTCCTGTTTGCCCACCCCATGGCTCATGCCAAGCTGGGTACACTCAGACTGCAGAGCAACCCTCTGCAGAGTGTGGCTCTGTCAGGGTCAGGCGCTGCCCTCGAGCAAACTCCCACTGCCTCCGCCCCAAGTTCACAGCTATAAATAGGGGCTTTCACGAGGCAGTGCCTGCAGAAGTCCTGGCACAAACAGTGTGGAACACTTTGAATGAGCGGGGTTTGGTGGGAAGAGCCCGCTGCCCGCCTGGCTTGGCACACTGCACAGCCCTGTTTGGGTTTGGACACTCAGATATGCAGCAGAAGGAGCTGTTGCCCTGGCTGAGGCCGTGCCAGCTTATTTCATAAGTGACTTAGACAGATGTTTTAAGGATTTATGTAAGGTTGGCTGAAGTCAAACACAGGTGTAAGAGATGAAAGGGGAATGGGAAAAATGCACTGTGATGATCATTTTTCCATTTCTCTGGTTTTTTTCCCCTGGCTGTTGATTCTAGTGCCCTTTCCATGCAATGTCTGTGCTGTGAGTCACAGAGGGGGAAAAAAAAAAAGAAAAACTATTTTTATTTACTACCAGTAAGGAATGAGGTTTTACACAAAGCTGTGCTGTAGCTGTGCTCTCTTCTCCTGTTTCAACTACCCAGATTATTTTTGCTCACAAAATGTGCTGAGCAGACATTGCCACTCTGAGGAAGGGGAGAAAATTAAAGATGTAGAAACTCTCTGCAGTCTGCTCATTATTTGCCTTTCCCAGGATGTAATACATGAGCTTCATGCCTGCCTGTGCCAGCCTGGCTTCTAGATATTTCCAGTGGTTATGGCATAAGCTTTCACACCTTTTTCTGTGGTTCTGGCACTCATCAAGGTGGGCCAACAAAAAGCAATCATGTTGTGGTTCTTTAAGAGTCTTCATACTTAACTTCCAGCCTTCCCCAGGGCACTGCACAGGAATTTTGTCTGTGGAGAGAAAGTACCACCTCGCAGCAGGTTCTCTGTCCCAACCCCACTTGGCACCCACCAAGGGGAGATTTGTTGCAGAGGGATAGAGAGGAAAGAGCTCTTGGAGTCCTGGATGGACCAGAGTGGGTGTCCTGGAGCATCCCTCTCCAAGGCAGTGTGTATCCCGGCGCTGCTGGTGCCTGTCCAAGCAGGGGTAGCAGGATAAACACAGCCCAGCCCTCTGCTTTTCCAAATAACATGGAGCATCTCATCCCAGCCTGCTAATGGGCTCTCTGTTGACTCTAAACTTGCCTCGGGATTAGGCCT
>JAOXXN010000290.1:4518086-4529075 GCA_026770055.1 Myrmophylax atrothorax
CATCCCAAGGCCATGGAGTCTTTCTTGATTGTCCTTGGACTTCTTGCTGCAACTTCATTGCTGCCTATTACCAGTGACATGCCAGGAGCTGCTCATTAAACACAGTCACTGTGTCTTGAGGGGGGGAAAAAAGGTGGGGGTGTTCCTTTTTTATTCCCCTTGAATGTGGCTTTAATGATTTTAAATCCCTTCAACCCAATTACAGCTCTGTATCCTGATTAGAGACTGAGCTATTGTGCACTGGAGCCATTATCTGGCGGCCCATAGAAAAATTAGTACCTGGAGAGGCTGCACTGGGAAATAAATCTTTTCCTGACATTTTAGGACCAATTCTTGGCCAATTAGAGCACACTTTGCCTTGTAGGTAATGTGTATCCAAACTGCTCTCCCTGCTGAAAAGGCCAAGCAGAGAACAAGTGTAATCCATGCAAAAGAGGAGGAAAAATCACCCGCTGCCAATGAACTCGCCAGTGCTCTCTGACAAGTTATGTTCACACTGCAGAGAGCTCCCTCTGACCCCAAAGCCATGGGGCACAGAGCAAATAAAGCTGCTGATCTTTGTGCCAACAGCCCCATCCCTCTCCTCTCCTGCTGCTCTTCAGCCATGGGATGGGTGCACCCTCTGGACCAGCTCCTCAGTGTCTTGGCAAGGTGGGAAAAGCCTGGCTCTACCTTAAAGGGGAATTTTGAAATAATCAGCAGTCCTGACCACCCCTCTAAAAGAAAAGAGCTGAATGAAGAGCTCAGACCACGGCAGAAATCAGATGCCACCAAATATTGACCATCCCAGCACAAAACCTGAGCTCAGCAAAGACCCAAACCCCTGAAGTTCCCCACCCACCACCAGCTCTGAGACAGAAACTTGAGCTACAAAAGGCAACTGTGCATTTATGATGTATCTACACTTGGTTCTACAGCGAGATCCAGGCGAGCAGCCCTGGCTGTCACTGGCATAGCAATCCAGCTGTGCAGGTACTGATGGCACAGCTGGACCCAGCCAGTCACTTGGCAAATTAAATCAGTTCCTGGCACTGTTTTTTAACACCTTCCTTGCTCTCCCACCCGAGGAGGCAGAGGGAGAAGGGATGGAGGTTCTGTGGGATCATCAGCACTCAGGGAAGCTCCAGAGGGAACACACACACACACACACAGGATGGATCACGCACAACCCCGCTGTGGGGTCGAGTTAATGGTGCATGGGCATCTTGATGCAACTTTTTGTCTGTTATAATACTAATGGTGAGCAGTTAAATTCATCCCTGGTGAGAAGATGATCATAGTTAATGGAATTAATGCAAGGTTTTAATTTGCCTCTTGCTGCTTGGTCCCAGCAACTCCCCAGCCTCCAGCAGAAGCACCAAAAAAATGATTTTTGATCTTCCCTCCCCTGATACTCATGTATTTCTCATCCCATTCACCATCTGGAGGTGGGAAAACCCACCAGGCCTCCTGGCTCTGCTGCAGGACTGATAATCAGGAAACCTGGTGCTGCAAACCCAAGCTCACTCTCATTTCTGGGGCTGAATTTGTGGACCTCAACATATGGCCCAGCAGGTTCTGGGAAAGGATTGGGAGAAGAAGAGGTTGGCGGCTGAAAGCTCACCTGGCCACAGAGGTTACAGCATCTCCTCTTTGTGCAGGAACACCCAGGGAGCCACCAACCCTTGTGTAAATAAGGGAGAAATAAATCAACACAGCCCAAATTTTGGGATGCAAACTCAAAAGCAAAAAGGATGGAGGCTGCTGGAAGCACTGCAAGTGTCTGGGATGACTGAGCCATCAAGGAGCACACGCAGCATGGAAAA
This sequence comes from Myrmophylax atrothorax, assembly GCA_026770055.1. Classification (NCBI taxonomy): domain Eukaryota; kingdom Metazoa; phylum Chordata; class Aves; order Passeriformes; family Thamnophilidae; genus Myrmophylax; species Myrmophylax atrothorax. The sequence continues at coordinate 4,519,892 of JAOXXN010000290.1, forward strand.
AAAAAATAACATGGAAAAGCTGCAAAACCAAGTCAAGAACCAGCCAGGAAAAGTCTGATCCAAATAGACTGGAACAGCAGAGAAAGGGGGGAAAGCAAAACAGTATTAAAAAAAGCAGCGGTGTGTTGCTGAAATGAGATTAGAACAGTAACAGGTTCACTCCCATGCCAGCTAAATCCCCATTAAATCAGATTAATGCAGATGGTCTCTATGTAACTGACCAAGGCGAGAGATCAATATTGTTGTTTCACTGGGGGAAGGAAAAAACTGGTCCTGTCTGACAAAAACACATCATTACTCACCTACAGCAACCTGCACCTTGCTCAGGACTAACCATATCAGGTGGGACTGGCTAAAACAGACCACCAGAGATAGGATCTCCCATTAACCTGGAGGAAAAAACCCTGAGTTTTTTCCTTTCTTTGAGGGAGAAAATCTGAGGTTTTCCCTTGAAAGCTCTTGTGTCCTACAACAGGGCACTGGCTGGGAAGTCTCCCAGAATCCACACTTCTAATTCATCCAGAAATTTTCCTGTATCAGCAACACAGAAAAGCTGCATCCCACCCTAAGTCACATCCACAGTGACATTTTCTATGATTCCCTACTCTGACTAAACCTGCTCCCACTTTTTGTTGTGGACAGAATTACCTTTCCCAGAAGGGCAGGTGGGGGCATTGCTACAACTCATCCCTCCCAGACCTCCAGATCCACCAAGTGAATAAAAAGGGAAAAAAAGAGGATGGAGCACGGAGGAGCCTGGGATTATTGTCTCCTGGAGCCATTATCCAAGGCCTGCAGCACAATTAGCACCTGGAGAGGCTGCACTGAGATATAAATCTTGGTGACATTTCAGGACTGGTTCCTCGCCAATTAGAGCACCCTGGCTCTCATCAGCAGGCTCAGCTCCACAAAGGCCAATCCCAGAGGATGGGAAAATCCATCTGGAGTGAAGGCAGAGCTGTGCCAGGAGGAGTGGAGCTGGGCATCTCCCCTCCCAGTGCTCCTGCAGCACACCAGGCACTGGGAATCATCTCCACTGGCTGCCCAGAGCTCAAAAGCCCAACCCAAATCCCCAGCCCAGGCTTTTCCCAGAGTCTGGAGAAGCACCCAGGAGCTCTGGCTCCCTCTCTCCCCATCTCATCATTAGGGATGGATGAGATGCTCTGCAGAAAGTGCTGGTTTTGTTACTCAGTCCTGGGTTTGCAAAGGGAGAAGCACCATGAACACACCAATTCCTTGGCTCTTTGATCTGAATTTTAACTCCAAACTCTGTTTAAAACAGTCTTCCCCCACAACCTTTCCTTTACATTTGCTTTATACCAGCCACAAACCTGAAAGCTCAAAAGCAAACAGCAGACTGCTTTGGTTTTACTGAGGCAAGAGAGTGAAATCCAGTCAGAATATTTTCCCTGATTTTAAATCCACTGACATTTTGAAACATTTTGTTTGTGAGCTCAACTCAAATGATTTTTTTTTTATTTTTTTGGATACCATCAATCCAAGCACCATCTCCAACCTGACCTGCTTTTTCCAAGCTGTTTGCTCTGCCCTCTACAAAAGCAAAGTTCTTCATCCCTCCTCCTGTTCTAAATTGCTGCCTCCAAGTGCTCCCTCAGGGTGGATCTCTCATGGATCAGCATTAAATCACAGAATCCCAGAATGGGTTGGGTTTGAACAACCTTAAAGCTCATCTTGTTCCACCCCTTGCCATGGGAAGGGAGACCTTCCACTACATCCCAGTCCAACCTGGCCTTGAACACCTCCAGGGATGGGGCATCCACAATTTTTCTGGGCAACCAGTGCATGAGGAGGCTGAACTACAAGGATTCTGTATTTTTATAGCAATGATCCTGATTTCCTACCTTTGACATCCTCCCATCAAACCCACAGCACTGCGGTTTGGGCTGGGAGAGGTTCAGGCACGCAGAGCTCAGCCCTGCTGTGGAATCCCCCTTGGCGCTCACAAAGCTAAAAATACTCATAAATTGCTTCCCCAGGTAGTGTTCTCCCATCCCTCGGGGGAAATCAATCACAGCATCAAAGGGAAGGAGCTCCAAAGGGCTCCGGCAGAGCCGCACGCGCTCCGAGAGAGGCAGCAGGTGGATAACGGCAGCAAACCCTGTAGTCAGCAACCCCCTCCCCAGCTGGGTGTTTTGATCTTCTTTCAGTGGTTTTGTTTTGTTGGATTTTGTTGTTGTTGTTCTTTTTGTTTTGTTTTTTAATTATTTTTATTTTTTAAGTGTTTGGGGTTTGGTTTTTTTTCAGATTTGGTCGGTAGTGTGTTGCAGAAATCTCAAATTTAATTTAATTAGCACCTCCTCCCTGCCTGGAAATGGCTTTTCTTTAAGTCTGACAGTTCCATCCTTTGGCTACCATCACCTCCTTCTTCCTGTCTTTCTAAGGGCTCTGGATTACTCTTGTTCCACACTTTATCTGTGCTCCAGCACCAGCAAAGACACACTAAAAGCTGCTGGGATGGTGAAGGGATGCAGCAAGGCAAGCGAGATGGGGAGGAAGCAGCACACATTGTTTTTTCCTTCTCTCCATCCAAAAGAGATGCTGATTGGATTCACTTTTTAATTGTATTTATTCCTTGGCAATCGGTGATGGACATGGAAGCCACAGTGACACTGAATAGAAGGCGGCTCATAAAGACCAGCATTCAAATCCAACCCCTGTGTGGGTGCAGGTGCTGTAAATCAGCATCTGTGCATCACAAGAGCCTCATTGGACAACATCTCTTGGGAAAACCCTCCATGGACAGTGTTAATAGAACAGGGAAGGCACTTAAAATCCAAATATTCGCATTGCTTTTACAAGCCCATGTGTGTTGAGGATACAGGTAAAGTTCCCAGAGCAGCAGCTCGACTTGCAAATCCACTTGAATGAGCACAAAAGGGATAACCTCCCTGCTCAGGTATCCTTTTCCCCCCAAAAAACACATCCATGCAACCCCCTCCTTCCTGCAAGGGGCAGAATTAGCCTTGAACACATCCCTCCTGCAAGCCAAGAATTTGTTAGTCTAAATATACACTAATTACACATCACTGCAGAGAGCAAGAAGACCCTGCCCGGCCTCATGAATGCGCCTTGATTGGCATCGCATGCTCTGCTGTGCTGTGTCCTAACAAGCTGTGGTGTGTTTGCTGATGGGAAGATGGGCTGGCTTTGGGGGCAGCATCAGGCTCGGGATTAAAGTGCATGGAGGCTCCCTGTGAAATCAGCACAGACCTCGCCTGCAATCAGGGACACTGAGGTTGTGCTTGTGATTAGCTCAGAAAAACATCCCCATAGGGAGGGGGGCACTTGCAACCTGCCTGTGTGCCTGTTCTGCAGTTATGGAAGGTGATTTTTTGAAGCAATATTTGATTTCTCGCTGAGAAATGGACCTCTTAAATCCTTCTGCCTCAGTTTTGAACAGGTCTGGGGAGCTTGATGTTGGGGATGAGAGCTCGCAGGTGTCTGATGAAAAACCTGTGTTTCTAGGGGGACAAATTGAGTATTTATATTGTCTGTTTTAAGAGATTTTCTTAAGAGAAAGGGAAAAGAAAAACCTGTCCCACTTGACCATGCCCTTGGCTTCAGCAGGCTGCTATTTAACCCCTTTGCCACTCATAGTATTTTACTCTGGGGTTAGTAGAGTCAATTTTAAGTGTTGTAGTCACTAGTAAGTGTTACAACCACGTATCACAGTGACTGTGGAGCTGGTAAGAACAATGCTGGGATGGATTTGCACTGGGAAGCAGGACAACATGAGATCAGGGACTGAACCCAGCACAGCACAATGGAGGGAAGGGACAGCAAGCCAAGACAGAGCCTGGATCTCTCCATTCCCAAGCAGAGCCTCCTCCATCAGATACCTTCAAGGCTCTCCAACCAGCACCTAAAATTAGCAGAGGGACAGGTCATGGGCACAACAAGGGGTGACAGACCGGGAGCTGATGGAAACTTGTAATAGAGGAACTTATTTATTCTGCAGGTGACAGTGCATTGGAAGAGATGAACCAGAGAGGGTGTGGAGTCTGGATGCAATTCTGTGCCATGTGCTCTGGGATGACTCTGCTTGAGCAGGGAGGTTGGACCAGATGTGGTCCCTTCATACATGACCCATTCTGTGATTCTGTGACATTCAGAAAGCAGAGACTCACAGACATGACCAGTATGAGCAAAGTAAACACAACTACATCTCTTATCTTCCTCAAGCAACTTGGAAACATGGTGCCCTCTCTTCCCTCCTTCTCCCTCTGCTCTCCAACCTGTGCAACATCCCAGCAAGCCCTGACCCTGCTCTTCTGCTGGTGATGCCCATCCCACCACCTGCAGTTCGAGCACACACACAGAGCACTGCACTTTCTAAATATAACCTACTACCTTGCAATTCCTGACTGTAAGAGGAGGACTGGAGCTGTATTGACTTACAGAGCCCACACAGTTGGAATGCAACCCAAACAAATCAATGGCAGATTTAGCCAAATAAACTGCTCTAGCAAGCTGGTGACTCCAAGACCTCCTTGTGTTCACTGGTCTGGAGACATATTTAACTGGAATGCCCAGTGGTTTGCAGGTCGAGCAGCTTTAAAAGCATCAGGCAAATTAATGCAGTGACAGGACAAGGGGGAACGGCCTCACACTGAAAGAGAGCAGGTTTGGATTGAATATCAGGGAAAAAAATCTTCCCTGTGAGGGTGGTGGGGTTTGTCACAGGTTGTCCAGAGACGCTGTGACAGCCCCACCCCTGGAAGTGCCCAAGGTCAGGTTGGACAGGGCTTGGAACAACCTGGGATAGTGGAAGGTGTCCCTGCATGAGATAAGCTTTAATGTCCCTTCCAACCCAAACCACTTTGGGATTCTATGATAATGTTGGTTCTATGGACATGGTCTCCACATCAGTAGAACGTGCAACCAGATGCTGTCCAAGAAGTCTCCCCAAACTTAAATTACTTCATTATTCAGTCCATGTTGGGATCCACCCCCAATTATTCCCACTTCCCGATGATAATCTAAGAACGAGAAAGGATTGGTGACACTGTTCTGGGACTCAAAGCTTTTGGAGAAACACAAATGGGAAACTGAGACTGTTGGGGAAGAGGAGATACCAGGAAAGACAGATACTAAAGGAGAAGAGGGAATAGAAGCAAGTGTAGCTCAGCTCTTCCAGAAAACCCTTTGAAACAGCAAACCCAGTCACTTTTTGCACACCATGGCTCCCAATTTCAATTTTCAGTTTAAGAGCCGAGGCAGATGTTGGACTATTTGCACCCCAAAACTGTCTCCCTTCCTCAGAGAAGTCAATCCTCCCACACAGACTTGCAGACTCTGCCATGGATGGGGTCAGGCTGCAACAGTCACTGTCCAAGCACCGAACAGGTCCTTGAGCAGACTGGATCTGCTCTTCCTGTATCTTTGTGTCCAGGGAGCAAAAATATTTCCCACACAGAAGCCACAAATCAAACAACCTGAGTACTTGAGGTCAGCTTCTCCAAACCTTTTAAAAATATATATATTATTAAACAGGCACATGTCAACAGGGAACGTAATTTGGAAAGAAAGACCTGAAATGTTTGTTTTGCAAAGTGGTTTTGGAAATGGACATTTTCCAGGCTTTTTAATTTTTCCTTTTCTTTCTGTCTTGGCTGGAACTCTTCACCACATTTGGCAGGGCTTCACAGATGGCGCTGGCCAACCCACAACTGAATTTTTCAGAGAATAAGCTATTTGTCCAAATGAAGAAAACATGCCCAGATTTTCCAGGCTCCAACCCTCTCCCACGCTGCTCTCCCTGCCACTGCAGCCCTTGGCTCACACTCCCCATGGGATGATGAGTGCATGGAGGAAGGCTCCTCGGGAGAGGTGAGGAGTGATTCCTTCATCAGGAGAGGGATACAGATGGACAAAGAGCATCCCTGGCAAGGAGAATGCCCTGCAAGGACCATCCCTTACAAGGAGCATCTTCTGCCATGAGCAGTGAATGACACAGAAACACCCAACACCTCCCTGCCATGACCTTCCTGTGGGAATGAGGGAATATTTGCACCCACAGGGCTGTTTTCTTGCTGAGCAAGTTCTCCTGGTCTCTGCTGCTCACAAACATGATGCAAAGCTTGGCCTGGGTGCACAGGAACGGTTGTGATTTGCAAGTAAACAAATGTGCTGGTTAAGATTTTCTCTATCGCTGGGCAAATCCTCTTTGAGTCTGAGCCTCTGGAAGCAGAGCCAGTCCAGGAGACTAATCCCAAGAGCTCCTATTCAGCAAGCTCAGCACTGAGGCTGTCAGGGGGAGGGATGCTCAGGAGATGCAGGTGCTCAGCACCCAGGGGGATACATCCCACCAGCATGCCCTGATCTCCAAGCACCTCCAGGAGAGCAGGGAGATGTTTTCTTAGGGCACTTAGGGACCTTTTTGAAGAAAAAAGGAGACAAAGAGCTGCCACTCAGCCCCTGTGCAGGCAGGAGAGGATGAACATCCCATTTTTCTGTAAGACAGGGATGCCAGCTGCTCCCTTTCCCACTGCAATGCCACAATCCCAGAACCCTCCTCACACTGCAATTCCCCACTCCCCCAAAGCCATGACACCACAGCCTCAAAAGGACCATGGGAATGGTTGCACAGGAGAGCAGAGGGGCTGTGACTTGCCTTCCACCTCTCCTCAGCTCCAAGACCCTCCAAAGGACAAAACACCCACCACACTTAATCCCAATCTCCTTAATGAAATAACACTCAGCCCCTGATCCCCAACTAGGGAAACCAGGAGTGTTTATCCATGCCTGGGATGGGAAGCGTGGATCCTACACACACATGTTGAAATCCCCACTTAGCTCAGATTCCCTGCACCTTCAGGAACAAGACATAGAAATGATGGTTTGCACAAGTATTTAAGGCCCTGGAAAAAGCAAGCAGGCACCCAGAGGGATTTTCAAAGAAGACATGAGTGTGGGGAAAGCCTTTATGGAGCTGACCCTGAGCTCCATCAGCCCCTCAATCCACACCAGCTTTGTCAGGAGCAACACATTAATGGCTGATGAACAGAGCGAGGCTTTGATGGAGCCGGGTGGGAGTCACACATGGCTGTGCCGTTTGAGCAGCTGAGGAACGAGCTGTCGGTGTTTGCTCACAAACAATATGCTCGTCAGGATTTGGCCTCATCTCTCAACTAGAAGATTTCCTTATGGAAGTTTCTCCACGGGGAGCAACGCTACAGAACACGCACGGCAGGATCAGTCTGGCAGCCAAAGCTCCCAAGGAAAAGGCATGGCCAGTGCTCCAGACACCTCCTTTCCATCAATCTGTCTTTCAATAAGCTAAATATTGCTCTAAATAATTAAAATATCTTCCCCTCCTTCCCTTCAGTACCCTGATGGTGCTGTTCCCCTGCTGGTTTTGTTCTAGCAAGGGCCAAACAGAAGTTCTTGCATGTTGGGTTTTTTTCACTTTCATTTTCAAAAAAAAAAAAAATCAACTAAAAATCTATTTCTGGTTCTTTGTGCCTTTGCTTCCTGACAGGTTCACACCTCTGTTGTCCCTTCAGAGGATGCATCAAACACTTGTGATGTGCCAAGTGACCTGGAAGAGGCTCCAGCTGAAGCTGTAAGATGACACCCAGTGCTGGAGGAGCAGATGCAACCCCTTTCTCCCAGGAAGCCCAATGGAGCCCCAATCACCTGGAGGGGAGGGCTCCCAATTTTATGACTGGCACAACGCACAGCCCAAGGGTGATCATGGCAGGCAGCGAGCAAAGTCTACTTATTTTTTAAACCTAAAGGACAGGTACAACTTGGCTGTGGAGCCTGAGCACAGCATGAGCTCAGCCTGGAAGGAAAACACCCTCCATCCCACAGCAGAGCCCCCCAACCCCACCTGCAAAGTCAATTTACTGCTTGGCTTTATTTGTTGGGGAGAAAATTCTCTATCCATGAAGTCATGTGGGGAGGAGGATCATAAATTTGCCAAGCTGCTGCTACTGATGCCTCCTCAGGGCTGGAGGGGTCCCTGTGCTGAGGAAGCCACAGGAGCTCCACGTTGCTCTTCCAGTGTCTGACCAACTGTGGAGAGTTTGCACAGTTTGGGAGGAAATTACCTCTTCCAACTCATTCTTGCAGTTGCCAGCTCTTCCTTTTAGCCCCCTGCCTGTGCTTCTTGGAAGACCTTTCCCCATAAAAGCAGTGGAGCAGTGATTGTGACATCCAGGGACCTCAAATGTTGCTATTTCCAGAAATGTCAATAAAAAAAGGCAAAAAGATGGTCCTGTGAGTGCTGCAAAATTCACCCCTTGGGGCTGCCTGCAATTAATCTCAATTTCTGCAGCTCCCAATCCTCCAGCCCCCTGGATCCAGCCAGTGGCTCCTTCAACTTCCAATTTACAGTGGCAATGGTGATACCCCTCAAGCTTCTCCTTGTTTAAGCCACAAGATGGGTTTTCCTCCAAGATATGGACTGGGAAGCCAAAGGGACCTGGGCAGCCCGAGGCCATGTGCTGTTCCCCTGCCCCTCCCTGCTGCTGTTGTGCAGCATCCCATAATGTCATGTCCATTTGCAGATTGCACTTTATTGGTTTTTATTTGGCAGCCTCGCTTGACTCTGCCCTTTAATTTATCCATTATACATCCTGATTAATTGGCCGATAAAGCTCTGTCCAGTTTTTTAAAACAAATTCCCAGTCCATTTGCTTTTAGTGGAACTGCGAACAAGCAGTTTAACTCATTACATTATAGCACTCGTGCCTGAGGTCCCCTCTGGAAGCAGATATTTCAGGATCATACATATGGAACACAGCTCTGATCTGCATTAATAATCCCTCCAAGGGCTGGGGCTAGTTAAGGAAAGCTCCCACTGGGTGGGAACAGACCCTTCCTCCTGGTTGTTCTTTCCCCAGGAGAGTAGAAACCTTTCTACCTATGCAATGATGCCAAGTTGCTCAATAGTTCCCATAAAATCAACTTTTGCACCTCTTTTATTTTGGCTGAATTCCCCTTTCAGCTGGCTGCCATACAAGTGGGGCAGACCCGGCCCTCGGCGAGTGATTTACACACAGTGATTCTGGGGACAATCATATTTTAAACGCAGCTGAGAAAGCTGGCTTTTGCAGAGAGCCAAGAAATAACACGGAGCAGCTCCGGAGCATGCTGCAACCCCACCTGTGGCAGGCTGCACTTGTGCTTCTGGGACAAAGTTTTGCAAACAGCCCGT
>JAOXXN010000290.1:4539708-4569087 GCA_026770055.1 Myrmophylax atrothorax
TAGATAGATAGATAGATAGATAGATAGATAGATAGATAGATAGATAGATAGATAGATGGATGGATAGATAGATAGATAGATAGATAGATAGATCGATCGATCTCCACCTTTTACAAGTTAAGGAGGAAGAGGCAAAGTTTCCACCTCTCAGTCTTCCATCTCCTACCCCAATGCACATCAGCCCAATCCCAAACATCTCTGTTTGCCCCAACAGCTCTTGAGGGCTTTCCAAATCTCACCAGATCTCTCCCAGCACTAAAGCAAACCCTCCTCCAGGCACAGTTCACCTCCCAAATCCCAGAATAGGAGCAGTTTGCTGCAATTCCTGCTCTCTGCACCCTGCCCAACCCCGCTCAGCTTCGGATTGAGTGATCAACTACATCACTTCCAAGCTGTGGATGGCAAACAGGGCACATCATTTAAGGCTTCAAAATTTTTTATTTTCATTCTTTAATTTTGATTTTCTTCATTGCTGCCTGCTGGCCTTCCCTTTTTTTTTAATAAATCAGAGCAATCACTGAAAAGGACAAAATTCCAGCTTCCCAGAGTGGGAAAGGCAGGCAATCAGAGCCAGTGGAAAGGACACGCCAGGAGGTCAATGAAGATGGGAAATAACATTTACCTGCCTGGGGCTCAGCAAGCCCAGGGTACTTTGCCTGGCTGTTTGAACAGTGTGTGCTCCTCCTTCCCTTTGAGTGCAGCGAGCAGCTGGTCTCTAAGTAAGGGAACCTGAGGATAATAACTCTGGGATGATCACTGGAGCAGCCTCATGGTGCTTTGGTGTGATTTCTGCTTGCAAAGTCCACGCAGCTGAATTTATACACAGGGGGTGTCTTAATGACTTGTCTCTGTCCACCATCCACCTCCATGCCAAACTCCAGTGATGTTTTAAAGTCCCTGAGCAGCAATTTGTCCCCAGCCATGGCTGGCAGCTCTGCAAGGGGCAGGGAGGAGGCTGGACACAGCACTCTCCTCCTGCTGCCCTCATTTTGCACAAAATATTAAGCAGAAAAAGGCAGTGGCTCAGTTTGCCACCTAATTTCAAAGGCTGGTGCCTCCAGCTGCCTCTTCAAACCACCCTTGCAGAGGAAGGAGGCTTCATTTGGCATTTGTTTAGCAAGAAAAAGCATGAGTCCTGCAAAAAATCCATGAGCAGGATGTCATAACTATTTACTGCTCACCCACACGGGATTGCTGCTGCAGCATTTTCCTCCCCAGCTCACACATCCCATTCCCAAGGAATCAGCGAAGCACGATACATCTCCAGGGGAGAGACACAGGGAAGGACAAGAGGGAAAACATCTCCAGCGAGAACACTATTTGATTTTAAGTGAACTCTCTCATCTATCCACACAAAGAGTAACCATTATTCTCCAACAGATTGGAGGTATGACATGGAAAAATCTCCTCCTGTCCACCTTTTCCTATCTCAGCACGAGGCCTTGGAGGGAATGAAAGCTTTTGCCTATTCTGGCTACTACCACCATAGCAGAGCAGATGGATCAAACTGGGCTACCAAAGTGCCACCTCTCCCTCTACTCATCCAGAGCCCAGGACCTGGATAGTTCCATAACTCCCAAGGAGCAGAATAAGTGGGATGTCCTACAGACTATGGTACATCAAGACATACAGGGAGCAGTAACACCACCTGTAGCCAGAATGACTTTCTCCCAGCCCTGATTTCCCTCATCCCCCAGCCCCAGCTGTGGTCAGTATGTCCAATTTCACAGCTGCTCAGTTCCAAATTGGACTTGTGCTTCCCAGCTGTACTCCTATTCCTGTATTTGTTTGCTATCACCTTTAATTAGGAGAGGTTTCGTTGCCTGGCACATCCAAACCTCTGCTCCAGCTTCTCCAAAACTACCTTCCTCTCCCACTCCATGCTGAGAGGTTTGAAAGCTTGCAGACACTGCCTTGGATCCATCTCCTCAACTCCTGCCCTTCCAGCTGGGAAAAGGCAAGGAATGAAGGCACACAGACCCCCAGCCCAGTGATGGGCACCTTGGCCAGGTCTCTCCCTGCCTGCTCTTGCCGAGCCATGATGCAGAACTGAGCTGGAGAAATCAAAGCTGATTCCAATCTTATTATCCAACACGGCCCTATCAGCTGAGACAGCGACATTTATCACATTAATAGGAATGATAGAAGAAAACTGGGATCCTGTCCAACAAGAGCACTTTATCACATGTTGCACTGTCTTACAAATCCAATTATCACCAGCCGAAGGTCTTAACGGCCCTCCAAGAGTGGCTCTGGAAATCTTAAAAGACTATCAAAGCACTTGTCCAAGAGCCTGCAGCATCGTCTTTGCCAGGCTTGGGAAGAAGCATCACGTCCTATTCAGGAGACTGTAGCAGCTTCATCCCAGAAAAAGGGGACAGTTATCACTAGGAAATTCCCACCATGGCATGGGAGAAGGAAGGACAAAGCCAGGTGCAGCCAGCCCAGCTAGGACACAAGGAAGGGAAGGCCAGCAACGGAGCAGGGATGAAAGAATTGCCTTCCCAGGGGTGTGGGACTGCCTTGGGATGCTGCTCAAAACCTGTGGGATTTATCCATCCAAAGCCTGAGGTACCACCCAAAGGAGAGGCAGTAGGAGTTTGCTCTTCTCCCTGGTTTTCCAGATCAAGGAGAGCAGCAGGAACAGACCTCTACAGGCACAATCCCAGGGGATTTTGCAGCTCTCTTGGCCTTTTGGCCTGTCTCTCTGTGAAAAGACTTGAGAAAAGCTTTTCTCAACTCTCACTGAATAAGGAACAGTCAACCCAGGACCAATCCTCTTACTTCCCATCAGCTGCAGTTACTAAGGTTGGATCCAGTTTGATCCCAAATGATTTTTTCCCCCCATTTTCATTACTGCAAGAAAAGCAAAAAAAAAATTCCTCTCCTTTCCCATTGCTGTAATGATTGCACCTTTAATAATTTATCCACTCCCCATCCTTACTCCCTTCCTTTCCTTGCCATTACCTAAGGATATTTCAGCATTCTTCCTTCTGTGCCACTTCAGCTGGTCAGGAATGACAACCAGGAGAATTTGTCACAGCAGGACAGGCTTTTCATGTCATTCTGCTCCACTGAGCAGCCAGAAACAACAGCTTAGTTTTGCCATCTCTCATCCCACGCAGTCATTCTGCTATTCCCCAGGGCACACATGGCATGGAGACACCTCTGGAAGGTTAAAGCATCTGGGCACCATTTATGCTTCATCTTCCAAAGGCTCCTTTGAGCTTCAGCAGGATGCTGGGACAACAGGAGTGGGAAAGACAAGGTGCAGGGCAGTGGAAAATCCCAAGAGCAGCACCAGAGGAACAAATTCTGCTCTTTGTGCTTTTCTAGTGCAGGGTTGGTGCGGGTAAAATAGGGGAGTGTTTGCTTAATTCTGAGCTGGCTTCTATGAGAGTTGCTGGGAGCCTTGAGAAGGTTTGGAGGCACCTTGTCCCACCTCAAGGAGGTGGCAGCCCCATCACCCTGGGTGAGAAGAAACAGGACAAGTGTCCCCTTGGGTGCTTGAGCTTTTGAGGGGCCCTAACAGCTCTGCCAATGTCTGTCCTTCATCCTGTTGCCATCAACAAAGGCAGATTTACAGGATAAAAGTAGAAAGCAGGACCAGTTTTGTTGGAACAGAGGCAGAGGTGACACAGACTCAACCAGACAGGGCTAAAGCATCCCTTGGATCCTGCCAGAGAGAGATGGTCCATGGTCAGGGCAGGAGATGGGGCTGTGGAAGGGACATATTCTGTATCTATGTCTGTCTCTCTGCAGTGCTGCATCCAGCTCTGGCATTCCCGGCACAGGAAGGCCATTGATCTGTTGGAGCAGGTCCAAAGGAGGCCACCAAGCTGAGCAGAGAGATGGAGCACCTCTCCTATGAGGGCAGGCCGAGCACTCAGTGATCCTTGTGAGTCCCTTCCAACTCAGCATATTCTGGGATATCTATAGATGTAGCACAGTCCTTCATCAGACACCGATTTTACGGGCACAGAGGCCTTCCTGGAAGGCTATTCACCATCTTCCACATGCACAGCAGGCCCCTATAATCTGGATTATTTCTGCCTGCAGAAATAAAGCTGCCACAAAACGAGCTTTACCCTCCCGAGCCCTGCAAAGAAGAGCAGCTGCCGCCTCCCATAATCTCCGTCGGCGCCACGATGAACTAATGCCCCCCAAACCCACAGAGCCAACGTGGGAATCTCTCTCCTCATTCCATTTCCAGGCATTACTGCTAAATAAAGCAACAACCAGGGAAATTACCCCTGTTCTCTACAGGGTCCCCCCTTTTGTGGCCGTGGCACAAGAGAGCAACGTGCTTATCCACACCTGAGCGGCATTACCAGTGCCGGGAATGAGGGGTCTCCATCGTGCTGCTCGTACATATTTAAAGTGATTTAATGCTTGTCATTCATTATTAACCACGGTTATTAGAAGGATGCCTAGGAACACATGGAGAACGGGATCTTTGCCTGGCTAGACACTGCACAAACACTGAGCGGAATGAAAAGATCTCTTCTAGGAAAAGCCCTGCTCTGATGAAACAGCAGCACTTGCAGGAAATGTTTGGGGGATTCTGGAGGACGGGGTAAAAAGACACACATATTTCATAAAAGCTTTTTCAGTTCTTAATCCTGATGTATTTCATGGCTGTGTTGTCCCAGCAGGACCTGCTGCCCTCTTCTCACTCACACTGAGGTGGCCTGGGAGCCCCTATGAGGGGCAAAGGCTTCACTGAACAGGATGAGATAACAAAAATGCTCCCTCCCTCCCAGCATCCCCCTCCAAAAGACTCCTGGCAGGGATAAATCCAGTGAATTCACAAGGCAGTGGGGAGAAAACCACACATTTGCAAAGCGCTGTCGATGTTCAGGGCATTAAAGAGACATTTTAATAAGCACCATAATGGAAATTTATGTCAGGGTCCACAAAATAATACAGATGGTGGTTTATGCAGCCCTTGTATTTAAAACAAAGTAAATTATATGATCCTAAAACAATAGATGAAATTATAAAGCATATAAAGAAATGGAACATATCCAGCTTTTTCTCCAGCAGTACAGGAAGGACTCAGCTCTGCATCCCTGCACCAGCATCCCACCACTGGATGCTGCCCCTTACAAATCACTTTGGGGCCTTCACTCATTCTTAATTAAAACAAAAAGAAGCTCCCAAGGCTTGGATAACAGGAAGGACCCTCTCCATGTGGTGAGGAGTGTTGGAGGAGTGGGGAGATGGAAGTGAGAAGGGGGAAAAAATAAAAGAAACTACCAAAAAATAGGATATTTGAAAGTGCAGCTTTAATCTTTTCAGAAATGATGGGGATTTGGTAAAGCAGAGATGCACATCAGACACCCTGGAGGCACAGCCTGAATTTAACACAATTGTCTTGTCCTGGCACAGCATCTGTGACCATGCCAAGAGGAGCTCCAGCTCTCCAACCCTTTTCTCTGCCCTGGGAAGGCTGAGGGACCTGGGGGTGGATTGAGAAACAGTGGAATCTATTGCAATTCCCTACTACCTATTTTTCTCTTGGTAAAGTATCTCCCACATCCCTTCATTTTGCACAGCTGTGGAGGAAAAGAGGAGAAAAATCCCAAAGCTCAGCCACAGTATGTTTTTAAGCCTCTTGAGGTTTTGCTTGGCTTTGGGGATGGCAGGAGGTGCCTGGGCTGGGTGTTCGGTGCAGTTTGTTTTCAGCCCATAAAAGCACTTACCAGGTGGATTTTTTTCCATTTTCACAGAGCCCTGTGCACTGATGCTGAAAGCTCTGCTAAGAGGAGCTGTCAGGGCACATTATCCAGAGGGGCTGATGCCTCTGGAGGAAGGAAAGTTGAAACTATGAGCGAGAACAAGGAGAGGCGACCACCAGACAAGATGTGTGTTAGAAGGGAGAAGGACACAATCAAAAAGGACATGATCAAGAATTTTAAAATCCATCTGGAGATTTGCTGCTTGGTTTTGGATGGACTGACAGCACCCCAGGCTGCTGCTTTAGCAGGCAGGGCACTGGGATTTCTCCCTGTGCTGCAGCCACCAGCCAGTGGCATTGCCTCTGGAAAGGTGGGATTTACCCTTCCAGTGGGATTTCTATTACCATGTTGTTCATATCAATGGCAGCTGTCTAAGGTTGTCCTGTAGCACGAGTCCTCCTAATTCTCTTGAACATCTGGCACTGGTTTGGATGAGTTTCCCTTGGAGATGCTCCCTGTTGATCCCTGATGAGGCTGAGGACCTTTGTACCCACCGAAACCCCACTTATGGCTCCACATTTTGGTCAAAGAGATTTTATCCTGAGCACACAATTGGTCCAAGTAGCAACGAAACAACATTTTCCAAAACTCCAGGCCAGGTTGGACATGCCTTGGGCAATCTGATCTGGTGGGTGACACCCTTGCCCATGGCACAGAGCTCAGTCTGTAAGGTTCCTTCCAACCCAAACCATTCTGGGATTCTATGAAAATTCCCAGTGCACTCTTTTGGAACTCCTGCAACAGCCAGGCTCAGAAATCAGCAAAACCAGAGCTGGTGCTACACAACCACAACACCCTCAGCTACCTCCTCACTGAGGCCAAATTCCAACACCCCAAACAAGGATGGAGGGGCACAAAATTAGCCACCCCAAAGCAGGCTGATTATCATGACTTGTGCCTTAGACAACCACTGCCAGCCAGGCAGGACACAGCAAGAAGTACCAAATAACCCACTTTGGGGGATATTTGTTGCAAAATCCCAATGCTAAAAAATCAGTTTGTGGCTTGAAATGGATTTCACAGCCCTTTTGGATCTGTTTGTTTGTTTTAATTTTTATAAGCCTAATATAATCATGGAGAGAGTCAGTCCCTGTGTTATGTGCTCAATCCCTGCAGACCAAGTCAAGGCATGAGACAGAAACATCCAGGAGGGAGCACAGCAGCTTGTCAAGGGAAAAAAAGTTAGCAGAGCACATCCCTGGGGGAGGAGGAGGACAGCAGAGGTGTCTCCAGGACTCAGCTCAACCCTGCAAGTCACTGTGGCTTCCCCCCTGGGGCCCCTGTCATCCCTCAGCTCATTTTACACCGGTTCAAGGATCAGCAGCAGTAGAAGTCTGGGATTTTAATGCCTGCAGCCTCAGCTTTCACCTGGCAGAACTCTGAGAAGCTCTGAAAGCCCTTCTTGAAGGCTCTGAAGGTCTCCCTAATTGGCACGATGCAGCAGGAGCAGAGGGAGGCTCAGAGAAGGTGTAAGAAAGCTGGTTTGGGCACCAGAAGTTCTGAGGGTGGCAGGACTAAGCCCTGTCCTGGCTAATTAACCCCTGAATTTAAGGAGTGTGTTAGTTTGGCGTGGAGACCCCAAGAAATGCAAGCAGAGCACAAACTGCAAGGCTGGTCAGTGAGCAAACCAACCCTTTGGTGAAGCTGTGGCTGCTCCATCCCTGGAAGTGTCCAAGGATAGGTTGGATGGGGCTTGGAGCAACCTGGGATAGTGGAAGGTGTCCCTGCCCATGGCAAGGGGTGAGACTGGATCAGCTTTAAGGTCCCTTCCAACCTAAACACCTCTGTGATCCCATGAAATACCACCCAAAGGAGCCATTTACCCTTTGCTTCTCCAACCACTCATCCCTCCCTCCACCCTTCCATGCCACAGGACTTCCCAAAAGGGATCAGGAACTGGGAAATGTCTTTGACAAGAAGCAAGGTGATATTATTGGCATTACTGAGTGATCAGAACGACTGGCCCAACGAAGTCTTTGCTCTAATCCATTTATTTTCCTACTTTTAGAGTTTTGATCTCTTCGACCTATCGGATACATATGGATTTCTACCGACCCAAGCAGGCATGGAAGGGAAACTACACACCAGGATGAATTTCTACACCGTGCTGCAAACAGGGGAAAGATAAGCAGCTCAGTCCTGAGGAGCTTGATTTGGGGAGATAATAAATTAGAGCTCCCGGGCAGGAGGAATTGAAACATCAGGGTCTAAAGACCATCAACGCTGATCATCCAACAGAGGAATATTCATCTCCTCCTTGCAGGCTCCCTGAGGTTGGCTGAGCATCCTTCAAAGTAAAATCCCACAGACCTGAGTACCAGGGACAGCATTACCCTGACAATGTAAACACATTAAGGACGCAAAGAGTTACAAGCTCAGATTCTGAGTGTCGCAATCACGGCCGAGCTATTTAGCAAATAACGTGGAAAGAAGACATGATGGATAAAGACGAAATTAATGACTGAACTGGTGCTCAGTGATTATCAAGAAACTAGTGATGAGGACCTGATTACATTCACAATGGATAATAAAGGCTTGCCCCAATCAGTAATATATATACTCAGGGCTTCAAAAGGACTCATTTCCAATGCGGGGGAAAATTATGGGAGAAATTGGCTGGAAGGAAAAATGTCAACAGAGAAATGTGGGCTCGTAACACAAAACTTATTAGAGAGCCAAAAAGTCAGGACTCCGCAATCCAAAAAAGACAATTTTGGCTAAAAGCCCTATTCTTATTGCTAAAGCAGCAATCAAGCATAACACAAAAATAAAAGAAGAAATAGACAGCAATCAATGTGCATTAGGAGTTATGAAGTGCATTGATAAGGGAAGCTAAAAACACCACGGGGGAGGCAATTGCTGCCTGGCAGAACCACGGAGGGGGTGGTTTAACAGCACTAAACCCAGCCTAGCCCAAGGCAAGCAGTGCCTCACCCCCAGCCTCACCCAAGGCAGCTGGTTTCTCTCTGCTAAAAGGCAACATCAGGAATGAATCACCTCTGAGACTGCAGGACACTCTCTGCAATTCCAACCAGGACATTCCACTCCTCTGCAGCTCCGTTCAGAGCAGTGGGTACAGGGATAGTTCCCATCCCCATGGTTGGTGTGTCCTTCATGCAAAGCAAACAGAGCACCCAAAACCCAGCCCCTCTGTCAACAGGGACAGATCCAGACCACCACCCCAACAAACAAACCCACAACCATCCCCAACGGCATAAGCTCAGCACCTTTGTCAACAGGCACAGATCCAAATCACCACCCCAAAAAATGAATTCACAACCATCTCCAACAGTCTGACCCCAAATCCCCCCATTTTGACTCATATTTTGACCCAGAAATCTCCATCCAAATGTCAATCCAAGCCTTTTCCTGTGCAAGGAATGAATTCATCCCTAACCAGCACGAGGGTGCAAATCATTTGGGCTGATGCCAACGCCACAGCACTAACACTGGGAAAGGAGGGGCTTCCCAGTACATTTTGTCTTAGGAACCCTCAATCAGTTTTAGCTCAGGTAATTACAGTTCACCTCCCCAGCTGCTCAAGCAGAGGCAGATACCCTCGTCCTGCACGTCCCTGAGCGGCTGAGCTGGAAATGCTGCGCACTGACAAACAGATGTGCCAAGCCTGGATATTATTGTAACGTCTTTCAAACAATTTGTATCCCCAGAACGCTGGTAAAGAGATATTGTATGGCAAATAAATTAAAGCATTTGGCCATAAATCCAGTAATAGAGAGAGAGAGAGAAAGAAGCACAAACACTGGAGGAGAGAGAGGTTTTAAACGAGATTAAAGAAAGATGGAAATCAACAGGAAAAGAAGGAATCCTGAAAAAAAAAAATAATATTAAAGAAGCAGCAAGGATGTGCCTTTCTGGGATTTGTGGATATGGCTCAGACAAAAGGGCAGCCCGTTTGTGCCAGTCTCATGAAAAACTCTGAGATGAGAGGTTAAACCTCATAAACACCTGGAGAAACAGTGACAGTGGAAAATAGAAAAGCAGGGGAGGTGAGGAGGGTGGGAAGTTGCTCCACGCCCTCTCCTGCCTGGCTGAGCTGCCCCACTCACACCTCAGCCAAAACAGGAGGCACAGGTAGATTGATCACTCACACTACTGCTGCTGTTTGCTCCTGAGTCCCTGAGATGGCTTAAAAAAACATTTTTATTAAGCCAGATGGAGAGAGGGGGAAGGGAAAGAAGAGGGGGGGGAGGGAGATCCATCTATGTGCCAGGTGCCAACAAGGGGGAAGGAAGAGAAAAAGAGAAATCAAGCGTGGAAAATAAGAGAAAATGTAGTCGGAGATATAAAGCCTGTCAAATTGGCTGCAAACAGTAACAAAAGCAAAGGAGAGATAGTTTTCTCTTTAACAAATGCTTTGATCAGCTGTAGTTGATATAATTACTATATAAAGCTACAGCAAGACAGAAATAAGACACATTTATCTTCACAGAGCAAAGAGAACCTTTCTGATCGTTTCCTCTCCTTGCCAAGCTGTGACAAGCAGGTCCAGGCTGGAAGGTCACACAGCTGAGGTTTGGCTGGTCCCTTTCTGAGGGGACATGAGACCTAAGCCTGGTCCATGGGACCTGAGATTGGTCTCTTGGGCTTGGCTTTGCTCATCTGTCCCCTGGGAGCCAGCACAGCTCGCACAGATCATGCCAAGCAACAGCCTTGGCAATGGGCAATGCCCTGGGCACGTAGCTGGGGAAAAGGAGATGGTCATAGCAATGGAGGAGGCCACTGGTATGGGGTTTTCCTCCTTCTGGTGAGAACCACTTCAGAGGAAAAGTAGAAACATCCCAGAGGAAAACTGTGGCTGCTGAAAAGCCCATGGGATGAAAGGCAGGGAAGGGCTCAAGGAGAGCAGCACAATTTACAACCAGCAACCAGAACCTGATCTCACCATCTCCTGAACTATGCAGAGAGGAGGAAAACAGGCAAGGAAATTTCCATTACAGATCCAAACACTCAACTCACTGCTTCAACCACTCCATGACCCCGACTACACATGCTTTGCCTCCTCCCATGACACTGACCTTCACCACATCCCTCTCTTTGCAGCAGCTGGGGAGGGGAGACTCCCACCAAGAAACCTCTCCCTGCCCCAGGTATCAAGAGAAGGCAGGACCCATCCCAAGCATTCCTGTCCTCAGGTCACACCGCTCCCTGAGGTGTGATTCTATACTTTCCAAACACCACATTTGAATCTGAACCACTCTTATTTATTTCAGTCTAGCCAGGTAAAGTTAAAAAGAAAAACAAACCCACAACAAGATATTTCTATGAAATATTTCCCTTTTGACACACTGGCATTGTTCAATAGAATATATTTCAGCCCTCAAACCCTGCCAAGCCCCAGCAGCTCTGATCACAACCACCACCACACACTGGTCTGTCCCTGCCTTGTGACAACCAGTCGAGCATCTGTTTGTGCACAGAAAGCAGGGACAGCCCTGTAATGCCACTGAGATGGGGATGATCATGGAATTATGGACTAGTTTGGGTTGGAAGGGTTTGGTGGGAGCAGGGAAGGTGGGAAGAGGGATGGAAGGTGGGAAGAGGGATGGAGGATGGGTGTGCATAATGCAGGATGAGTGGTGCAGCAGAAAGCCATGCCCAGGGGAAGCCAGTGCAGCACAACACTCAGCAGGGTGTCCTGTAACAGGACAACCGAGATGTGTCTGACAGGAGCTGGGCTGCTGAGCGGTCCCACAGGGACACCAGGCCAACTGCACACGGAGCACATGCGTGTCCCTGCACACGGGAAGGAAGGGGGGGCACAGCCCCTCTCTCCTGCCACATGCAAAGCCCTGATTTATTTAGACTGGAACAATTTGTCGTCGGCTGTAATTTTAACTACCTCCGTGCTGAGGAGCCAATCAGGGTTTGTGCTCATCGAGGCTTTTATGAGTTCCCATAAAAGCAGCAAAATGAAAACTCAGGGGCCCTTAAAATATACTCCGCGGGTTTGTGCAGTGCAATTGGAGGCTTTTATGACTCCTGTCAGGGCTTTTATGACCCTGTAAAACTGTGCAGCGGCCCAGCCTGCGATGAAAAGTGACCTCAGATGTCTTAAAAGCCTAAATGGTCCTGTACATTTACAAGATCTGGTGGGTGAGTTCAGGGAAGCCCTGGGGGACGTCACCCAGGCTCGGCTCTGCTGCTGGGGAGGATGAGGGGCAGCACCACAGAGCCTCAGCATCTCCCTCAGAAAGCCAAAACCCATATTTTTCCAAAAATATGGGGGGAAATAAGCAGTTTGCCTCCTGTCACAGGCCATGGGAGATGTTCTGCCAAGCCACCAGCTCCCTGGCTCCACATAACACGATTTGCAAACCTAGCTGAGCTTTAGAATAAGTGAGTTTGATGGCATCACACTCTCTCATTTCCCAACACAAACACCACTTGATTTAGCAGAAGCAGCAGGGTTTTGATTCCCCCCCTTAAACGAAGCCAAGACTGGAAGATTAGGGATGCAGCAGGGAAGCAGAAAGAAAACCCATCAGGCAGGCAGTGACAAAGAAGCATTAATAAACTGCACAAGGTACCAAATGCCATAAAGAAAGGGGAGAAAGAAGAGCAAAAAGGACAATACAAGATCCAGAGGTTGCAAGATGCTTGGATTTGGTGCTGGGAGCCAGAGCAGAAGCACATTGGGTCACTAAGCCACCGAATGACAGTAAATGATGCAAATAAAAGCAGTAGCACATCACAGAGAGCATTAGCAAAACACATGCCTGATCCCATAAAAAAATAAGCCATCTCCCCATGCTCTCCTGAGCAGGAAAATACGCCACAGACTCTTAAAATAAGAAGAGTTGCTTCATGCATGAGAAAAATGTGAGTATATCAGCACAGGAAAACAGCCAGTCTCCTCCAGGCCATGTCTAAATACGTGTTTTATTGCTCTGAGAAGGCAAGTGAAGAATCACAACCCCAGCTGAGTCTCATTCAATGATGGACAGACCAAGATCATGCCCAGGCAGTGGCTTTGCAGCATTTCTTGATGAACTACAAACCAAATACTATGAGCTGGCAAGACTGACTGAATCCAAAAAGGGCAGGGGAGAACCATGACCAGCGTGCAACCAACCTGCCCAAATTCAGAGCTGAAACTGGGTGACTTTGTAACCTAGTTGGAATTTTTTCGTGGGACTCCAGTGACAACCACAGATCATCACAGACTGGTTTGGGTTCCACTAGGCCAGGTTGCTCCAAGCCCTGTCCAAACTGGCCTTGGACACTTCCAGTGATGGGGCAGCCACAGCTTCTCTGGGCAACCTCTGCCAGGACCTCATCACAAGAATTTCTTCCAAATATCCAATCTAACCCTACTCTCTGTCAGTTTGAAGCCATTCCACTTTATCCTCTCACTCTCACTCTGTATCAGCCTCTCCCCTGGGTGATGCTGGGGCTGCCAAACTAACATCTCTCCCCCAAAACTTTTATTTTTAATAGAATCCTCAACCCAAGCTGTGATGGCAGAAATCAGGCCCTGATTAATATCACTGTCAAACAAACCCAACTTTTGGTGGCTATTTCATGTTGCCTCCACCTCCCTCCATCCCTTGGGCAGCCTTGCAGCTTCAGATGCAGAGAACTATTAATTCCATGGAAAAAGGGTCAAAAGGAAAATGCCAGCAGATCGGAGAACACGCCAGACTTGCCAAAATCCTGCAATCCATCTGGAAGTGTTCCTAAGCAACTTTGCACACCCAGCAAAACACAAATCCCACGGTAAAACCTGGGTTGAGCACGCAGGTTATTGGTTATTAACATTCAGGGCAAACACATGGAAAATCAGAGTAAGATGAAAACAGAGAAACTGTCTTTATTTGCCTTTCCATCTCCCCGCTTCCCCCTCCTGGTTTTTTTTTTAGGAACAGAGCATGGATGTGGAAAATAGCCTATTGAGCCCACTTCCCCGCCTCAGAGGAGCTGCAAATGTGATCCTTTGCTAGCTCAGACAAAATCTGCCATGCTACATTAGGCTTGATAGCAAATTTGCTACTTGCAAGCTTTTATCAAAACTGTATATCTTAAAAATCTTAATAATACCGAGCTTTTGGTTGGCCTTCCCAGCTGCCTCTTCCCTCCCCTCCGCATCCCTCTCCCCGCCGGGCGCTCGGAACCAATTCCCAATTTGGAGCTCAGCGTTTTTAGGCGAGCAAAAAAAAAGAGCAGGGAGTGCTGGGGTGGGGGAAGAAATCAGGCAGATCTCCATGGCTGGAATTTATTCCGGTGTGGAGACGACCGAAGGAGGTCGGAATGTTTCCTCCATCCCGCTCGTGACCTATTTCCAGGACTTACAAGTTCATTTCTGAAGGAACAAGCCATCGACAGGCAGTGGAACAAATGGAACAAGCTCTCCAAGGGCTCTCCAGCCACGTTCCCCAGTGGCTGGGAGGGTGCAAGGGCTGGTCAAAGATGTGTTTGTTTGTTTTTTTTCCCTTGGAATTGCTTGTAGGAAAAAGTCTTTCTCCTCAGCCACTGTGCAATGTCTAACAAAGGCTGTGCATATGCCGGAGCCCCAGTCTCATGGGGCTGCTGTAATAGTTGCTCTCTCCTACCCAGCCACCTCTTTTAATGAAATTTATAGAAATTTAATATCTCTGAGACCTCTTTCCTTCTCTCAAATTGGGTAGAAATTGGCCAGGAATTGGCCAAAGGGCTCAAAAACTACAGAGGGGTAGGAGTGGGGAAGGCAGACAGACAGGGGCTGTGTGATTGCACAGACTCCTCTCTGAAAGGATCCAAACTAAAAATCAATATATTTTTCCTTTGTCTCTCTGGTTTTTATTTCTTGTTTTGTTCTGTTTTGTTGTTAGGAAGGTGTTTTTTTTACAGAGGAGAATTCCTCATGGAGCATTTTCTGTGGCAAACATGTGATGGGAAGGTCTTGGCCAGCATTTCTTGGAACTGCAGGACATCCTTTGGAAAGGGGATGTTGTCAATCGCTCCCCCACCTCCTCAACACTCAATACCTGGAGTTTTCCCCAAATCCCACCCTCACAATGTCTTAACCCACAAGACAGGTGATGGAAAAGCAGCGGTTTGGTGCCTAAGAGAAGCATAGAGGCCCTGCCTGTTGGTCCAGTTGGAGGACCAACCTCACCAACTTAAAAAAAGACACTTCATCTCCCTAAATCTCTCCGCAAC
Source organism: Myrmophylax atrothorax (assembly GCA_026770055.1). Classification (NCBI taxonomy): domain Eukaryota; kingdom Metazoa; phylum Chordata; class Aves; order Passeriformes; family Thamnophilidae; genus Myrmophylax; species Myrmophylax atrothorax. Next base: position 4,554,609 of record JAOXXN010000290.1, read on the forward strand.
AGACCAGTATCCTCAGCAAAAAAAGCTCATCCAACCTCAAAATTGAGATAAAAAGAGGAAAAAACCTTGGGTGGAGCTGTTTAAACCTCTGTTTCAGCATCATCTCCAACTGCAGGCACTGCATCTCAAGCCAGACTGACCAGGTTTTTTGGTTCTGGAGTGAACTTTCTCACCCAGCAACGTCCTGAGCCAGCTGGGAGCTGAGGGGTTTCCTTGAATGATTAGAGGGATAATCTCCTCGCCTGGCTCAGGAAGCAGAGGGGTCTTAACTCCATTACCAAAGTTGGTTGAGCAGATGGGCACAAAGCTTTCTAGGAACATGGATGCTCTGCAGAATTCCATGAGCTAAGCAGGGCAAACACAAAGGAAGCCATCCCAGATTGCTGTGAGGCAGTGCTGAAATGCACAGGACTCTGCTTAATTCCTAATGGAAGTTTGTTCAAGCTTTAGCAAAGGGCAAAGTCTTCCTCTCCTGCAAGGGCATGATGCTCTTGCCAAGTACAACAATATCTGGATTTGGTAGCTCACCCGGTTCCAGCAGGCCAGATCCTCAAATAATACTTAAGGATATTCTCTGAGGCTGGGCTGAACATGGAAAGCTGCTGTTGGAGCTCTCCAGCACTTCCTATCCAAGGAGCAATGGTGCCTTGGCAGGCTTGCCTGGAATTAAGCTTCTAAAGGGTGGCTAATGAGATTCCTTCTCCTCCTTTCAGCCCCTTCAGAAACGCCTGATTTAGGGGGAGACCTTGTGGACTAGAGGATTTTTTTTGGTTCTCCTTATAATTCTAGGGAAGGAAAACATCCTGAGGATCTTTTTATTCTGTTACATGGTTTATTCCAGGTATTCTAATGCCCAAATCCACCCACCCTGATGTTTTCCTCGCCACAGACAGGCAAAGCTGCCAGTGTCTCCTTCCACTTCTCAAATTGATAGCTGAGCATGAAGCTGTCGAGTCTCTCCCAGACGAGGCAGCGAGAGGAGTATTTTTCCTCCATTAACCATCTCACTCCTCCGCTTGACTGATTAGTTACTACGCAGGATCCTCTGGATTTCCATTAGGAGGGAAAGCGATGACAGAAACCCGTATTTCTGCTTAATCTTGCAATTTGTCACTTCTCTTATAAAGCAAACAATCTGCACACACACCACATCCCTCTGGGAAAGGCAAAGGTGCATCTACACAGGCAATTCCCAAATTCCAAAGGGAAAGGGGTTCACCCACATTGCCTTTCACTGTCCCTCTGGGCTGCTTCAGCACGGTTTGCCATCCCATGTTGTTGTCAATCAGTGAGTTGTCACCCTCCATCCCCCAGCCACGCTCCACAGGCTGCAATCCCCACGAGGCTCCGGTCACAGCCACGCTCCTCCAGCGGCACCGATTTCCTGGAGCACAGTGACCAGATAAGACCTTTATCAGCTGACTCTATTCCACAAGAGGGAGAACACAGGGTGAAATTCAAAGAGGTTGGAGTCTGACTTCATAAAAAGGGCTGATTACCCACTCCACGAAGCAGAGCAAAGCACGGCGGCTCCCTGAGCCTCTCCCTGTTCTCCGTGTCGGCTCAGAGAAGGGATGCTTAGTCCTGTTTCCTTCTCCCTCTTTCCCAGCCAAGTGACATCTCTATCAGAGCTGTGGAGGCCCCTCAAACCTGTTGCTCCCTGCCTGGAGATCCTCAGTACAAGATGTGGAGCAATACAGCATCTCTGTCTTTCACACACTTCCAGCAGGAAAGGAAAATCCTTGAGGACTTGAGATCCCCTCAAGCATCTCCTGTGGGAGCTATTCCTCGCCTGGCTGCACTGGTCCACACGTGTCACAGGGAGCTGAGGATGTGGTGTGGCACAGACCTGCATGTCAGCTCCGAGCCTCACTTGGAAAGAACGGCTTCTTCTATTTCCATGAGAGAAAGGAGCGAGCACACACCACACTTACACAAAATCGATAAGTTGTTGGGTCTCGGGGAACAGCTCTTTTAATTACAGCTCTGCCCTGAGCTGGGCACAGGGTTTGAGGCTGGCAGTGAGTACCTGCAGTGCAAACCAGGGAAGGACAGTCCCTGGGGGTGTACAGGGACCACTGGGCATGCTGGGGGCAAAGCGGGGGAATTAACCATTTCTCCCAGTACGCTCTCAGTCCTGCCTCAGGATTGTCCAGATCTGATGCAGCCCCTGCCTCACCTCACCCTGGTGTCACCCCCTGCATAGACACCAACACGCCTCCTTTTTATCATACAGGGAATTAATCCAAGGAACTTCTTGCTGCCGGCTTTATCCATCGAATTTATCTGCTGATCTCTCCCATCTCATCTCGCATTCCGTGCAGCCTCCCCTGAGCTGCAGCTGGTTTGCAAGCAGCAGGAATAAAGCCTGATTTAATACCTGGGAATGGGGAGCAGTGCCCTTTTCTAGGGAGCAGCAGCCAGGGGTGATCCCTTTGCAAGGGGCATCAGGATGCTGCCAGTCCCACTGGGCTTCTCCAGGCAAACAGGCCACTTGATCCCCCAAAAAACACAGCCAGAAAAAAGGTGAGATCTTCGCCCTTAGTCTCCCCTGGATTCATCCAGCTCCCCCATCCCTCCTCCTTCTTTAACTCCGTTTCCAAGTGCTGAGTTACTATCAAGGAAGGTTTAATAGGATCCTGGATTTTAAAGCCACTGACAACACAGTCTGGGCCTTTTATGGTTAGTAATGAATAAAAGAACTCAAATCACCTTTTTTTTTCCTCTCTCTCTTAACAGCCTCTGCCTACAAATTAAAGTCATTGTGCTTCTCACTCTGTCTTGCTCCTTTTGTCTTCCTCCAACACCATCCAAGCCCATGAGGCATTAGTCCAATAAGTGTCCTGCTTCCCTTTCCCCACAAGTTTTCCTTTTAATTTGCAATATTTACCCCTTTCTAATCTCCTCACTTCTTGCTCTTACTTCCATTCTATCTTTGCTCCTTCCTATGTTTTCCTTTTTTTTCCCCGCCCTTTTATTATCCCAAATAATCACAGGAGCAATGACATTTTGGAGCCCCACTGCAGAGTGAAGCCCTTGACTCCTTTCCCTAGAGCTGGCAACCAGCCCTTCACAGTAGAAAAAGCCAAAATTGCTACTATCTTGTCACCAATTCTGGTTATTTTTAGCACTCTCTCCCTTAAAGCACCAGCTCCCCAAATCATGTGATTACGGCATGAATCTTATCTCCGATCTAAAAAAGTTTCATGCCCTCACAGCTGCCAGAGAAGTGCTGGGAAAGATGAGTCAGACTTTCAAAAAACAGGCAGAAAGACTGAGCTTAACTGCATCTTGCTGAAACCGTAACTCAGGGGGCACCTAACCCCGCTTATTAAATGTTCCTAATTTTTAATTCAATGCTGGAGAGAATTAGCCATTCAACCACTGCCGGGTGGCTTCAGAAGTCTCCCCGTTACCTCACTTAATTAAGACAGCACAGAAGATCTTCATATCCTTTGGGTGAAGCGCTGGCTCTGCTGGACATTTTTTCATTAGCGTCACCATAAATAAGATTTCTAGCCTTGGCATTTACCACAAGAGCGGGATGAAGAAATCAACGGGAAGACAAAGCCTTTTGGTAACCACAAGCGGATTTCAAGGCAAAGCCGACTCTCTTATCTTCCCATTTATCTTTATCCCATTGATACAGCGCTATCGCTGTCCGGCCCTATCTGATGGCACTAACAGCTCTATTTGCGGCTCACAAGGTGATAGTCCCGCTCCCTCCCCCCTTTCCAGCAGATTTTGTATGACAGGAATGTTACATGACCTTTCCTTTCACTTTTTCACCTGGCCTGGACTCATTCTGCGTTCAGAAATTACCAACCTCAGCCAGCCCTAAATAGCACGTGGTTAACTGGGAATTTTAATATGTAAGGCAAAAAAAAGAAAAAGGACAAGAAGAGGAAAAAGAAGAACCTTCTGATCTCCATCTCAACTCCCTACCAATTCCTCCCTGTCTCGTATTTACCCTTCTCACACAATTTTTCCTCTGTAAAGCATGAGGAGATGCACTGAATGGCACTGGATATTTAAGTACACATTTCACCATCCTACTGTTATTTATTATTAATAATATACTGCTAACTCTGCCCTTGTAGGCACCTCTGTGAGGGAAAGAGAGTTTGTAAATACCCATAAGCAGATTCCCAGCCATGCTCCTTCCCTGTGCCATTAACAGGAGAACATCCCTGGTTTTCCCCTCTGCTCTTCACGTCCCTTCTCCAGCTCTTTTACCAGGGAGGATATAGCTGGGTAGATGATTCCTTCACCCCCACATGAAACTCAAGTCTCTTCAGATGAGCCCCAAAATATATTTTCCCACCTTGTGACTGAACTTGAACCTCCTCCACTTCACGCTCCTTCCAAAATAACCCTGAGTTGAGCAGTTCAAATTAAAACAAGAGCTGTGTGTTTGTCCCCCCATCATTTCAAATGACACACTCGAAAATAAAAAGCCATTTTTGGCTTATTTTTCCATTCCTTCCCTTTCCCCTGCACAACTTGAGAGCTCTGGTATGAATGGGGAAATGATTTGAGATGGCCTAAAAAGGCATTATTACTTCTTCAGGAAAAATATGTATGGAATTTGGTCCGGCTGCCACAGGAAAATACATCCCATGTCCAATTGGCTATAAAGGCAGATCCATGTAGGACATAAACACTTCAGGGAAATTAGAGCAGCAAAGACCTTTCTCCAAGGTCTGACTCATGGGGGCATCACCACCAAGGCCACCACTGCAGCTCTCGGTGCAGGAGACACTTTGGGCCCGTCTTTTGGGACCAAACCCTTTTCACACAAAGTCTCCAGGGCTTTGGATGTGTTGTGTGGGCTCCACAAAGATTCACCTTCAAGCATAAGAATTGGTTGAAGCATTGCTGCCTACCAGAATATGGCTGTACGTAAGGACAGCTGATGCCCGACATTTATCTTCATGACTGAAGACTGCAGACCACAGAACATGAGAGGCAGAGTTAGTTATCTTCTCCTTATCCATGATTGACAGTAAATGTCAGGAAAGATTAGTTGTTCTGTATCATATACATGCCACGCATGTTTTTAATTCTCCTACTGCTCCAGTACCACTTTCACTTGCAGTTGTAATAAATCAAATGTACTTGCTCTGTGTGAAGAAGAGACTCTGCAGTTGAAGAAGACCTGCTGGTCACCCTCTGTACCCACTTCATGTGTCTTCAGCCCAGTCAGGGAGTTCCCTGCTCTGTATCTGTGCTCACAATAGCTTAATTTTGGTTAAAACTGTAATTAAATCCATTTGCTTTTTGTGCATTGCCTTTTGTCGTGATGGATCCAACAACACAAGGTAATAAATGAGTTGCTGTACCCAACGGTACCACACAGCCACCTCTGGGGTGAAAGTCTCAGAATTTAACAACCTGATGTCACTGAATGGCAATTTAGGACAGGGACAGAAAGCCACTCAGGAAGAATTTAGAAAACAGCAACGGTGAAGTCTGGAAGGCACTAGAGGTACCACCTCTGCCAGAAGAAATAAAACCCAACTCTCTAGAACATGGTCCAGCACATGGAACATGAACTTTGGGTTCAGCTCATTGCAGGAGGGTGACCTGTTGTGAGGAGAACAAACCCAACGTGCTCTGTGAAGAACACATGTTAATGCCCAGTTTAAATCACAGCCCTGGGCTTGAGCTAATTACAGCTTTGGCACGAAAGGCAGCAAGTTCTGCCATGGCAGCCAGCCCTTCCTGAGGGTGGGATGGAAGGCAATGTGCCCCAAACTCCCCTGGCCATCACAGTGAGCTTTACCCCGTGCTCTGGTCATCCCTAGACCCACATGGTACAGCAGGGCTGGCAAGGTGTCCATGTCACCCAAACTCTTCCTGAACGTACATTGCATCACTAAAGGTGCTGGATCAACTGTCCTCAAGGCATCACATCCTATCTCTGCTCAAGGACCAACAAACACAAGGGATACCTTCACCTTCTGCATCCTGTTTCCTGGTCACCTCTTTGTATCACCCCACCCTGCATGGGTTTTGCTGTTCTCCTTGTTTTGGGGTCCACACCAAGCAGCCCCTCATTGCACCCAGCCAACCAATTCCAACCCAAAGCAAACTCTGCCTTTATGCCAAGGTGGTTTTCATCTGTTCTTCATTTCATCCCCTGTGTCAGTGCTGGGCTTTGCAGCTGGAGGAGAAGGCAGCAACATCTCCGGGGGGCACCAGGTCCCTTCCTAATGGCTTTCATGTCTTCCTGTACCTTTAAATAATTGAAATATCTTTGTTGCTAAGTACATCCAAGCAAGAGGGCACTAAAAGTTTTAAACCTCCCTGGGGAGACCAGGGCCAGGAAATCTACACAACTCAAGATGTCCTGCCACCAAAGTACCTTGTCTCCTGAAATGAGACGGACTGCGCCGCTCCCGGAGCCTCTCAACGGCTGCTCTCCCAGGATGCTTGTTCCTACTCCAGGAAAGGCATCCTCCTTGATTCCTAACAGCCTTTTCAAATCTAGTTTAAAAAATCATTCCAGCATCGAGCATGATGCCTACAAAGTGCTCCTCCAGAGAGAAGTGGCAGCAGGGTGACACGAGGCTCCCGTCAGCCCCAGAAAAGCACAGCACGGCGCTACACGAACGTGGCTGACCTTGTAGCAACTACATCACGCTCCTAAAGCATGAGTAGCATGGAGAGGTAGCTCAGATTTTCTTCCCCAAGGGAAAGAAGACCTAAAAGCCCTATTTTCTTTCCATATGAGGAAGGAAATTGTAACTGTGAGGGGTCAGGACATTACAACCAGGAGCAAGGTACTAGTCAGAGGAGCAAGGGGACAACTAGGGGTGCTGCTCACTCTGGAGGGTGTAGCTACTCACCATCAGCCCACCCCAAGTCACTCAGCAACAGGATGCCAGAAAGGCATTGCTCAGCTCCAAAATCAGGTCTAACAGTAAAGTCCATGTCTCTTCAGAGATGTGCCTCATTAAATAATCTTTTCATTTTATTTGAAGACATTGGAATGCTCTTAAAGACCCCAACAGCTTGGTAATGATCCCGAGGTTCTGGGTACACATTCCCTGTGTTAGAGGAAGAGGATGAGCACTGAAGAGGTGCCTGGAGACACAGGGATCTCCCAGGAATGACCCCTGACAAGTGCCCTTTGCTGCAACCACCAGCTCCCACTTCCGATACCTAAATCCCTGTGCATCACTCCTGATGTAAATAATCATCCATTTATAACTCGTTGTAATTACCTGCCTATTTCTGCGTCCCGCCTTCACAAGGTAGTCTCTCTGCAATTATAGTTAATTGCCTTGATTGCTACTGCATATTTCGAGAAAGTTCAGAAAAAAAATGTACCACACAGGGAAGTTTAACAATGAGCCTTATGGGGAGCAGCACAGAACGAGTTAATGGCATTTCTTTCCAATTCCTTCCACCAAAATAAGCCCTGTGGATGGGAAAGTCCTTCCAGTGCCACACCTGGTGAAACTTTCTTTGGAAAAAAGTCCCAAGCAGCAGGTGAAGCAGCCCCTGCCAGGCCTCTCCAAGTGTTCTTGGTGTCACGGTGCTATCAGCAGGTTTACATCCCATTAACTACTATAACTGCAAATACTCTCTAACCCACAATTAACTCATCCGTGCCCAGGCTCTAAATTTCCCAGGGTTATGAGCTCCATGGGAGGGTGATCTAATAAAGTAAGCAAACCCCAAGGACTTCCTCCCCAAATCTAAGCAACACTAGGGATGCCTGAACATTCCCCCTGCTCTGTCACAGGACCTGAGCCTGGGCTTCAACACAGGACCAAACAGCTCTGAATGCCACCACGAGCCATCAGTGTCCTCAGCTGCCCTCTGGTCCTCCTCCACTATCCACACCCAGTGCCTCGTGCCCACCTCCTGGAGCTGCTGCCGTGGTCTTACAACCTCCCATCCATGGGAAGGTCAAGCAAAGCAAAGGCTCCCACCAAACCACAAATCCTCTGCTCACCTTCCTTCTGAAGGGATATCAATTACTCGGGGCTGTCAGGATGATAAGGCAGCCCAGCCTCCACAATAAGGAGGATATTCTGGCTAATAACTTCCCATTAAGCTCCTCAGAGCTGGATGTTTTCCATGCTTTTCTGCAGGGCTGCTACCAGGGCTTGTTTGCTCTCCTTACCCAGCTAACTCTTGAAGGGATATGGCTTGAGGCACTGTAGTAAAATGAGCTCTCCACCACCAGTCCTGCTGGAAATCCTCGGCAGAGCTGGGCAGAGAAACCACAGCCTCTGAGTTTTTGCTCTGATTTCAGCTTAGCCTTCCTCTTCCAAAGCATTCAACACAGAAGATTTAAGCAAAACAATAAAAGAAGTGGAAGAAACCTCTTATCCATCACTTCTGGCCAAGTTCCTGCCTGCAAGCACATTCCCAGCATGTGGAAGAGATAGCCAGGTGAGGATGGCTGGGAAGTTACATCTCATTTTTGATCCACTTTCACTAACCTTCAAATGCCCTTCCCCCTGAACTGAGAGGTGAATCTCAAGTTTAGGGTTAGTTTATGATGCAGAGCTGAACATCCACATTTGCATCCCTCCACTTCTTCAACCCATCCTTCCCAGCAGCTTGTCCCCTTCCAGGGCCAACCACCACATCACCACACCCACCAGGATGAGAAAAGATCCCTCCTTCTTGGAAGGAATCGCTTGCATCTTTCCCCTTTGGGAAGTACTTGCATCAGGGATGCTCTGGGAATTACCCCAAAGCACTCCTTGTCCTATTCCTCAAAAGTATGGAACTGGGCTGGGCTTGGGGGGGTTGCCTTCACCTGGGGAAATCTGCTTGAGGAAAAAGAAATCTCCGTTCCATTAATGCTTCATAAAAATTTTACAAGGTTTCTGCTAAAGGAAGGAAAACAAACAGAGCTGGTGTCGGCACCCAGGCACTCTGGAAATCAAACATTCTTTCTCTAATGCATTTTTTTTTAAATAGCACCAATCAGGAAAGCAATCAAGCACGAAACCCACAGCTCCCAGTGCCTCCATTTCCAGCATCTGAATTTTCCCCAGCTCACTCCAAGTGCTCCCATTGGCCCCACAGTGGCTACAACAGCGTGTCCCACCAAGTTTCTGGAGTAGCTGGAAGGGTGAGATGAACACCAAAAAAACACCCAGAAAGCCAAGGACACCACATCCTGACAGGACCCTGATCTACAGGAGAGATTCTTTGATGGAATTAATTAACTTTCCTGCACCAGCATCCAGAACTGGAGCGGAATCGATGAACACGGGGACTCTGTGAGCACCTCCCAAGAACATGGGGATGGGTGAGGGAGTGAGGAAGCTCCTGTCTTTGCTTAATACAACAGGAAGCTTTCCATCCACCACAGCATTAACAACTCCTTCATTAAAAACCAGAGCCTTGGCTGTTTTTCCAGCAGGGAATGGTGCAGCACAGACAAGTGAGCAACAAGAGGTTTGCTATTAAATCAGCAGCTGAGGTCTAGTCCAGGCAGAGACACTTGGAAACTGAGTACCTGAGTCAGCTCAAGACCTGTCTAATAAGTCTGGGAAAATGTCAGAGGTATTTCTGCAATGTTCACTGGCCAAAAAGACCCAATAATCTCTTTTTCCCCCCCTTCTTTCTTTGTTTTTTCCAGTGCCTTCCGTTTCACAGCAGAAACATTCTGCTGCAAACACACATCGCTCCCAAAAATCAGCCTTCTTCATAAACAGTATATTAAAAACCAACCCCCCAAAGAAAACTCTGCAACTGAATTCAAAACATGGTTATTGAAGAGCTGCACAGTGACAGCGAGGAGAAACAAAAAAGTAAAGGGGAAAGGAAGTAAATAAAGAAAATGCTGAGGAAAAAAAAACTGTTTAGAACTCAGGAGACACGAATTATCTGAGATCAAATGTGTAAGGATAAAATATACATAAGGTTCATAAAATCTACATCATATACAGAGATACAATGCTAAGTATACGTTGGTTATTTTGCAAAACTTGAAATTAAAAAGTCTCTTTTCATCCATAAATGGGGTTTGATCTCTTCACCTGCCACAGGTTCAGAGGAAGGAAAATGTGGATTTTTTTCCTGAACTGCACAGAGATTTGGGATAATTCCCAAAGGGTGGGAAGGATGCAGACAAAGCTGGTGATGAAGCCATCAGCATCTCAGGCCGCTTTGCAGTGGAATCCTGGCACTTGCTGCCTCAAGTCCCTTATCCCTCCAGCCTCTATTAAACAAAACCCATGGAGAGGAATGAAACCCTTTTGACAGGAGCAGTATCCCATTTCCCAGAGCCTGCTAATATCCCAAAACTTCACCCTGGACCCCACCACTCACAGCCTGGCCATGCTCCATCCCTAAGGGAGCAAAAGCAGCAGAGCAGCCAAACAAAGCCAGAGGAGATGGTTTCTCCCATCCATCTCCCCCCTGGATATTTCAGAGTTACCTGTGGGTGTCTAAGCTGATTAAACAAATAGGGAGGCTCCCAAAACACTGGGATAACACACTGGGGATAAGTGAGATTAGGGGAGCTTTGTTTCCACCTCGTGTTTCTCAAACACTGGGGATTCACCTCAACACTGATGCCCTTTCTAACATTTGGTTATGGTGTATCCACTAACCTTTAACTATGTTGTTATTTGATGACTGTTTGCTGGACATAATTATCCACTATTACCTTTCCTCTAATTTTCTTAACAACATTTGGGATTTTGAACTGAATTCCATCACTTTTACCATTTAATTTTTAAAAAAAGATTTCTTTCCATACCTTCGCTGCCAAAATTTCTATGACAGAGTCTGTACATTCATTTGTTCATTTACTCCCTTCTACCTTCCTGAAGCATTAGGAATATTTCAACTAAACATTTTCATGCACCTATTTCATAACCCTCCTAATCCTAGTCCCCATTATTTGGACCCATTTCTGTGCATCTCCCAGCCAGAGCTGCTGAGCTTTAGCAAAGGGAGATGGGAGAGACACACACAAGCCTAAGAGAAAAGAAAAAAACAATAGCAATAAAACCTTTGCTGCTTCCATCCCTGGCTCTGGAGAGGCCGGGAGGCTGGTTAATGGATGTCAGTTCTGTTTCCATTGAAGAAAAGGAAAATCAATGAAAGCCTCTTAGGCAGGCAGGGCACACCCACGGCCCTTCTTCCCACTCACCCCCCCAGCCTGAAACAGGCTTTAGATCCACACTGTCCAACACATAAAGCAGAGCCAAGCAGCCCTATGGAGTCCTACAGGGTGGGAGAAATGGGAACATCACTCTCCACCTGCAGATGTTCACTCCTACGGATTTCTGGGATGGGAAGATCCTCAGCTCGAACTGCTACACTCGCAGAGACCCCACTGCAGATGCAATTACAAAGCTAAAATTCTCCTTGCAACCACTTTAGAGGTTGATTTTTTTTATTGTACTCCTGTGGTTTTGCCACTCTGACACAAGCAGTGCACTGCTGGCAGAAGGGACCCGCTCTGGGTGGTCTCTGTAGAGCTGGAGTTGGATTTTTCCCTTTACTGCCTCTGTTTCAGCCTCTCATGCAGAAAAGATGCAGCTCAGACATTTCGTTAGCACTAAAAAGAATACTAATGAACTTGCAGGTTGCTGGGTGAGGCACCTAATGACAAGCCACATGCAGAATTGCTCTGCTGAGTCTCCTGGAAGTTAGAGGGATGAGACATAAATGGATGCAAAAAAAAAAAAATCACCAAAACCCCCCACTATGTGCTGGTTTAAAGGGAAACTGGTGGGAGAAATGAACCCACCTCAAGAGAGGTTACAAGTCAGAGTTACAATCTACTAAAAACATTACAATAAATACAATGATACAGGGAAAAACTGGTTCTAACCCACAAAAATAGAGGTATAACCCAGTTTTCCTGCTGCTCAACACCCTCTCTTGCCTGTAATACACCTGATCCATGTCAGGTATTTCCTATTTTGATCCTGTGGCTTCCTCTCAATACTTGGGTTGGGATTTATCACCTTGCTATCCAAGCTTAACCATTTGAACCCCATTTTACAGCAAATGGAGAGAAAAAGGCACTACCAGGACACAATCTGTCTGCCCTACTTTAAACATCTGCCTTAGACTGGGATGAATTGCACCCTCAAAAGGCCCATTGCTGTCCAGAAACTACAAAGGGGGACTGGACAACCATGCTCAGACACAGACATCCATCATCTCAGTCACCTGCAGTTACAGGAGCAAGTATCCCAGACTGCTTCTGCTTTTCTGGACTCCTATGGAAATGCTAACGGATCCAGAGGCATCAGCCTTTGACAAGACTTTCACCAGTTCCTTTGCTTTTCCTCTCTTCTGACAGACGCATTTCATGCTGCCTTAGCTCAAATCCTTCTGTAGTCAATGACAAGACTCTGGGAGGTGGGCTGGTCCCTCTCTTTCCAAGACCTGCTTAAATCAGGCATTAATTTCTGGATGCCCAAAGCCAAGATGGATCTAACTGGGAACACAGAATCATGACACAGAATCATGACATCTATGACAGAGAATCATAGAATCATGACATCCTGACCACAGAATTGCAACACCCATGACATCCTAAATATGGAATCATGACATCCATGAATTAAATCAAAGCATCCTGGTTTAAAACATACTCCTTGGGGAAGTGGTTGGTGACGTGGGCATGTTGCTCTCCCAAAGCTAACACCTTATTCAGCCTGAGAGGTACCTCCCAGTCCTTGCTGGGAGGGTCCTTCAGCAAACAGCTGCCTGTAATAGAGCTGCAGCATCTCCCTCTAAGGATCAGTGCCTTGGGAAAGCATGGATGGGGCTCATTTTGGACAGAAAGACACATGTTACTAGAAAGAAAAGATAAGGCACCACATCCTACCTAAAGCAATGTCCATCTCCACTGAGGAGCTTTCTATAGTGCCAAAAAATAGACTCATGTCTAATATCTCTTGTGCTGGGGAAAGGTTGCATATGGATCCTATTTTCCAAGCTGCCTTGTCTCCAAATACCATACCCTGATACATTTTTAGCCTTGAGTCCTACTGGGCTGAGCTTATTCAATCGTGCTCTTTGCCTGCACACCTCTGTCTAACAATCTTCCCCAATAACTCGTGAAGCCTTTCGCCAATTTTAACTAAATCTGACAGAGGAACAGATGGCTCAAAGACATTAAGTACCTGCAAGTCTAGTGCAGATAGGCAGCCAGGTATATGAGAGGGACTCTGTGAGTGCCCCACGGAGGAAAAGGCCACAGGAAAATGAGATTCATCCTCATCTGAACCTCAGAGAATCCACTCAGCACAAAGACTTTCCAAACGTCCTCACCGCGGGCAGCAAATCACTGACTCCTACTTGGACCTAAATGAAGCAAGTTTATAAGAAACCTGGCTTTATTGGTCTCCGTGCCAGTCAGAGGATGGATTTTGCATATGGAATCAGAGCCTGTGTGACAACTCAGACAAAGGAGGGAAATCAGAAGGGAAGGAAAGTCAAGCCGCTGTTGGCACCAAGGAACTACTGGAAATCCTGCACCCCCATCTCTCAAGGGCCTCAGATGCTGCAGACAGGGTAAAGGATGGCTCATACACCAAGTTTGGGGTGGTTCCTGCACCAAATTTTGCTTGGCTCCATGGAAAGACATGTCTTGCATCAAGGGAGGGCACAAAACACATGATCTTGGCAGCCCGGCACTCGCACGGCAGACGCCAGTGATAGAGCTGCTCATCTATTTCTCATCAATGTAGCTTTTTAATGAGGGAAGATGGCTTTTTAATAAATAAAAGCTTTCACTAAAAATAGCTGCAGGGTCATCTATAATCCCCTGAAAACTTACAAAGGTCTAAAGTTGAGACACAAAGCCCAGAGCAGTAGTTAATGAGGGGGTGATGAAACGGGGCAGCCACTCCCAAATCTCTTACAGCCAAAAAAAAAATACACACCACCTTTTCTGCACACACCTGCAAATGTCTCACCTTCCCAGCACCAAAATAACATCTAAAGCATTTTGCAAACTAATATTCCCAAATTCCCAAAGCTTAGGCAAGTACTATTGTTCCTATTTCAACACAGCGGGGCGAGAGAGGCAAAGAGCAGCAAAATGACTTCATTGCAAACGGTGAGCGGGTGGCACAGAGAGGATGGAGAATGCAGAAGCCCCCCCCGTGCCCTGCCTGAGCCAAAAACAGGGAGGGATCAGGCACTGAGCCCTGTGGCCACCTCCCCTTTCTTGTCTATCAGCACCATCTCCCCTCTCCTCCAAGTAAAGCAGATTTGTCCACAAAATCAGCTCCGGGTGGCGCAGCCTCGCCCAGCAGGTACAGATGGGCTCGCTGATCAAGATGAATCATTTGGCACATTAAAATGACCTGGATGCAACCACAGAACGGGCTCTTTGCTCAGGGACTCCTCCTGGGTTGGGGCACTGGGGGAGAAAAACAAGAGGAGCCTCCGAAACAGGGAGGACCCCACATCTGGCCCCTCCAGCTCATGTCCCCCCTCCCCACCGTTCCTGGGAAGCCACAAAGCCACC
>JAOXXN010000290.1:4569129-4583945 GCA_026770055.1 Myrmophylax atrothorax
AGAGAGCATCTGTTTAGGAGAAGGTTATCAAGTGAAAGGCAGTAACGCAGCCTCCAAACCAGCTTTTCATAGCCTCTTACTTATTATTTAATTTGGCTCCAGTACGTGGAATTAGGCTAATGGCTGTTAAGTGGTTAAGGCACGCACATTGTCCATCTGCCGAGAAGGCTCCAGGCCGTTGTTCTGTTTCAAAGGCTAAGGAGGAAAAATAATATGAGAGTTGCATGCTGTTAGTTTGAGAGCTCATAAATGCATTTTTTCCCCCTCTTTCCCTCGCTTTTTTATTTCTTTTATCTCCTGTGCTTTGCCTGTTGCAGCATTAGGAACTTCTGGAAAGCCAGTTAGTGGCTTTATTATTTTTTTTGTCATTGCTCTTGTGCTTTTTTTTGCCTCTATTTTTTTTTTCTAAGCAAAGGGAAGGGTGAGCCAGCCCATTCCAGCAATGCCACAGCCACCAGCTGTTGCAGTCTTCCCATTCAGGCAAGCTCAGTGCAGCATCCCCCATTTGAGAGCAGGAGAATTAAGCACAAAACCCCGAGCTTTTGTCTCTTCTCCTTGACACCAGCACTGGCAGCTTCTCTCCACCAACACAACATCACTGCAGTTTTCCTTACACACAGTCTGGAGTGCTCAACCCTCCCCACCTGCACTCCTTGCTGCATTTAATGAGTAGTTCCACACATACCATGCAAGACATGTGGTTTCCTACACATTTTAAACCTCAAATGATGCAAGCTCGGTCTGCAGCTCCCTCTTCCCTTGAGTCCTGCACACAGCCAGTGCCCATATGGATTCTCAGGTGTCTTGTACAAGAGTTGAGTTTGTTCTGTCATCATTTCACACGACTAACGAGGTCTCTTGACCTCTACCTGCGTGTTTGCACGGAAGTTGAAGGAATGTAACCTACAAAACCTGACTGAAATCAGCCAGCTGACTCACGGAAGTCAGCAGGAAGGTGAAGGGAAAAGGGACACTCTGTGGAGGAAGAGAGAGATGACCTGCACCTTGCTTCCATGAATTCACACAGAAGGTGGGAATGCCTTCTAGGCAAGTGAGCTGCAGAAAGAGGGTGGCTAAACTGCATGGAAAACCTCACCAAAAATCCTTAGAATCATCAAATCTCTGAATAATTTGGGTTGGAAGGGAATTTTAAAGGTTATCTAGTCCAACAACCCTTCCACTAGCCCAGGTTGCTCCAACCCCTGTCCAACCTGGCCTTGGACACTTCCAAGGATGAGGCAGCCACAGTTGCTCCAGGGAACCCATTCCAGGGCCTCACCACCCTCCCAGGGAGGAATTTCTTCCCAATATCCCATCTAACCCTGCTCTCTTTCGGTATAAAGCTATTCCCCCTTGCCCCATGAGACAAGGGAAACTGCTTTCCCAGAGAGCAGTGCTGGGAAGGAGCAGGCTCTGAGGAGGAGAACTGCAGGCAGGAAAGGGAAGCAGAGCCCTCCAGCCACTGCAAAAAACCCACAGCCCAGCCCATCTCTCTCCTCTACGTAAGGGCTGAGCCATCTCTGAGCAAGGAAGGTTATTTATGGGGACATGAGGAAGGAGAGGCAGCTGAAGAGCATTTCTCATTTCCCTCCATTACTGCAACAACCCCACTTGAAATCGAACTTTATTTCTTCCTTCTCAAGCCAGGAAAAACTAAATAACTACATACCACAAACAAAGTCAGACTTCCATCCTTGTTATCCCTGATTTTACCAGAGGATAGCAGGGTGGTTTTGGACTCACAGCAGGAGAAACAAGCAGCAGTTGGCACCACCAGGAGAAAAGATTAGAGCATTTACCAACGGACTTGTCCCCTCACCTCTCCCAAAAGGAGCCCCCAGTGCTGCTTTTCCAATGAAACGCTTTTCCAGGGTACAGCTGTGGCATCCGAGTTTGCCATCTGCTCCATCTCTCTCAGATTTATCCCTGTGTCCTGCCTCTCTCCACAGGTATCTGCAGGAATTACTCCTCCCCAGCTGTATCTTTGTCCACAAGGTTCGCAAACATACATTTAAATAAAAATATATTTACATATATATGTATGTTTTTAACTGTATAATTATCCTTTAGGTCCCTTGCAACCCAAAATATCTTCATATATAGTTCCTTTTAATATTTATATTTATATATATAGGGGGTTGAAACTAGATTATCTTTAAGGTCCCTTCCAACCCTGGCCTTTCTGTGATACCCACACACAAATTTGCTCTCTGTGTGTGACAACAGCCAACGTGTGCAGAATGAACTGTGCTCGGGAGGTGGTTTCTTCTAACACCCAACCCCCCCCAAATTCCCACCCTTATATTCATTTTGACACTGCTCTCCTGCCTTGCTGCTGAACCTACCCCCAAACGTGCCATCCAGGCTCTGGTTTGGGGGGAAAACAATGAGGAAAACAGGAAATTAAGCTGAGAAGTGCTGCTGGTGCTGCCTGACAGGAGGATAAAGCAGCTGCACGCTGGAATAACCACCAGAGCTCAGCTCAGAGATGCTCAGCCCATGTCCTGCAGCTCTGCACCTGCTTGTGCTGACAAATAACTGCCCAACGTGCAAAGCTGCCCGGGATTATGGACAAAATTCCCGGAAACTTGCCCAGATTTGGTCGACCGGTGAGGAAAACTTGTGCTGGTGCAGCGATTTCCATCACGGGGGGTGGGCTTGGGTAATATTTTTGGTTTACGCTGGCAAAGCCCCTGCTCTGACACGTTTGTCCCTGTTGTGCTGCCAGAGCTGCCTGTTCCCCTCGCAGGCTGTGGGAGAGAGGAAACCATCCTAGCCAAAGTCTGACACCAGCAGAGTTCTGTGTGAATAGCATATCCCAGCAAATCTGCAGGATAGAGAACAGCTGAAAACCAGGTTAAGGGATAAATACTGACAAGCCCTGACTGGAGAAAAGAGTGTTCCTTCAAACACCTGCACAAGCTGGAGGATTGCTACTGTCTTCCCTCAAAATGCTGCTGAACCAGCTGATTGAGCCACATGGAAGGGAACAAGAAGGATGTGATTCCCAAGCTGAAGGACTCGTGAGAACATTGCCAGGGTTTTACACAGTGCCTTCAACCTGCCCTGAATGTGTGGGCTTTTCATCTGAATTTGGGGGAGCTGACAGGTCAGGGTTTGCAGGAAACATCCTTCAAGGAGTCCTTGGCATTAACACACTACCAGGGAGTGTATGCAAGGAAGGGAAGGATTACAGCACTTTGCTTCTGATCATCCCTGTTTTGAAGGGTTTTCTTGGCCTTAGTCACCAGCAAATTTGGCAAGAGGCTTCCCAAGCACTGAGCTGGCAGTTGTAGGGAAGAGGGTGGCTTTATCCAAGACATAAAAATCCGGGGAGATGGCTTTGAACTAAATCTGATGAGGGAAAAAGACAAAAAGGAAATATCTCTGTGGGCACAGCAGCTGCTTTGGAGGCAGCAGGGAAAATTTGTGGAGAGAAGGCTGAGCCCAGAGAAAAGCTTTTCCCAAGGCTGCAGGATTGCAGTGTGGAAGAAGGAGACCTGAGGAGGATAAACTCCATCTTTTTCCTCTGATTCCTTGAAGAAAAAAGGAAGTTTTGACCCCACTCCTCTCCTCTCAGGGGAACAGGGAAGGAGGATGAGATGCTCACAGCCTGCAGCCTTGCCAGTGGGATGGGAAATTGCTCTGCTCCTGCTGGGATCTGCAGCCCCAGACACTGTGGGGAGTGATGGATGAAAGGGAGGGAGAGGAGGAGGAAGCTGCGTCTTGAGGCTCTGCAGCAGCAAATGGCCTCAGCGATTAGAACTGAGTGGGCAGCTGTGGATCACTCTGGATTTTCTGCCTGTTTCATCACTAGCAGTGACTCAGGAATATTCTTCATCGCCCTCAAGCGAGGATATGATCATTTTCTGCCACTTGGGATGAAGCTAATTTTACAGCAGCTTAGAGAGAGAGAGATGTCATGTGCTGATTTCTACAGAGCCTGCATCACACACCGCTGCAGCACGGCCAGGCTGCTGGTACTGGGAGTTAAACCACCCAACTCTGGGAAAGAAGAAACAGGGAAAGGGTATTTGGAGCTGCAAGGGTCCCTGAAAGATGAGAGGGAAAAAGCATAATAGGATCAAGAGTTCCCAGCAAGGAGAAAGGGAACAGCATCCCTTCTCCAGTGGGTTCATAGAATCACAGACTGGTTTGTGTTGGAAGGGACCTTAAAGCTCATCTAATTCCATAGGTAGGGACACCTTCCACCAGACCAGGTTGCTCCAAGCCCCATCTGACCTGGGCTGAACAGGGGGATGGAGCAGCCACAGCTTCTCTGGGCAACCTGTGCCAGTCCTGTTCATTAGGAGGAGAAGCATCCAGACTATGTGAAGGTGTGGAACATGCTCCTAATGAGACAACTGTGCTGAGCAAGGCTGATGGGCAGAGGGCAGTTCTCAAAGGGCAGATCTCACCACTCAGATCCAACCAGTTCCAGAGACACTAAATTTACTGAATCCAAAGCCTGATGAGCAAGGAGCCCTTTCTTCATAGAATCACAGAATGGTTTGGTTTGGAAGAGACCTTAAAGCTCATCTCATTCCACTCCCTGCCATGGGCAGAAACACCTTCCACTACACCAGGTTGCTCAAAATGAAAAGCATTCACGGTGCCGGTGCCAAATTGCTCCCTTGGCACATCAAATGCTGGGTCTGGCTGAGCTCCCCAGCTCATCCTATCTGTGCTTCCCACGGAGCTGGGATGAGATGGCAGCGCAACCAGTGCCACCAGCGGCACTGCAGCTGGACCGCCCGGGCTCCTGGCTGGGAACCCACCAGCCCTACAGCCACACTCAGATGGCTTTTCTTGCTCCCCGCTCAGGCCATTTATTTACTTTTGAGAAGCAAAAGCTGCCTTCACACCAGGCCCTGGCACTGCCTCGCCGAGCCCCTGCGCGACGCCGCGGTCTCACGGCCACCGCCCGGCATGTGATTCCTTGACAGCCCTGGCTTTGGGCGCTGACTGGCAGTGGGAGCTGCATTTGCAGGGGAAACGGAGCAGTGCTGCCAGCTCTTAGTGACAAAGGGAGTGTTTATAACAGGCACGGTGACAGCTGTCCGAGTGCCACATTTATTTACAAAACGTTAGTTAAATTACTGACAGTTGGCGCTGCAAAGGGAAGCTGAGAGGAAGAGTTGACATCTCCCCATCGTGCTCATCCTGCAGCCCCGTGGTGCCTCTCAGCAGGATCACAGCCTCCCTTGCCACTGTGGGTGGCAAAGGCATGTGCATCACCTGCACCTTCTCTCCTTTCCTTCCCACCAAACCTGCACGGGGTCGTGCTGCACTTCCCACCGATCCCAGAGGGTCGATCCCATCAAGGGGGGATGAGGTTTCTCCAAGTGATGCACTGTCACCAAGCCCTCACTCTTTTTTTGAAGGACCAACAAGATTTTTATCACCCTGGGGTCTCTTCAGCCCTTGACTGAACCACTTCAGTAGTTTAGATGACTTTGGGCAGTGCCATTTGAATGGATGGAGGTCACCAAGATGGCCAAAAATGTCTGGTGTGCTGTTTTCAGACTCACAGAGGTGTCTGAGGTGAAGGCCCCATGTCTGCTCAACAATGTCAACAGTCTGCACGCTGCTGGCTTGGAACCAGCGAGGAAATTGCAGCTGCCACCTTCTGGGAGACAAGGACAACCAAAAAAATTTAGAGGCCCATCTGACACGCACCAGTGAAGGCATCTCCTTCGACCAAGCACTCCACGACGAAGCAATAACAACCCAAGAAGGGATTTTGACCTGCTGACCACAGAACTGCTTAGGTTGGAAAAGGCCTCCAAGGTCATCAAGCCCAACCGCTCCCCCAACACTGCCAAGGTGTCCCCAAGTGCCACATCTACATGACTTTTAGATCCCTCCAGGGATGGTGAATCCACCACTGCCCTGGGCAGCCTATGCCAGGCCTTGACAACCTTTTTGGTGTAGAAATGTTTCCCAATATCCAACCTAAACCTCCCCTGGTGCAACTTGAGGCTGTTTCCTCTCGTCCTAATGCTTGTTACTTGGGAGATCGACCCCCATGTCCTACCCTGACACAGAATGCAAGAGAGGGAAGAGGTTTTAATTCCAAAAGTACACAAGTCAAGGCCAACAGACACCTTTGTCTCCTCATGTTTGCAGAGGACTAAATCACATCACTTACACACACACACCATCAGGGCACCTCCAAACTGCTCCCTCCCAATGCTGCCACGTTTTGCCCTGACTCCCACACTGTGCAAGTTTGCTGAGCAAACAGGGGCACGACGTGCCTTGGCCAGCAGAAAATTTGGCTGTGGAAAACATCATTCAGTATGAACTTTGTCTGATTCAAAGCACAACAGCTCCTCCAAGTAGTAGAAAGCAATAGGAGGGATGAGGTATGATGGAAAAACTGACCCCAAAACGTAAAGCAGTTCAGAGGTGAGCAGGGAAAGATTTATTTTCAGCTAAAGAGAAACTGTGTGTGTCCAGAAATCCTTCCCTTGGAGACTGAGTGAAATCAGAATCTCAGTATTTCCTAAAAGACACTTTTAAATCCAAAATCTTGCTTTAGCTTAGTCAGGGAACTTCCTGTAACACTTGAAAAGATGCTCCATTGAACACAAACTCAAATAAAAGGGAAGAAATACTATTTTTCCATGCAAACCCAAACCTGCACCTTTCCCAAAGGAATTCTAAGCCAAATCCTTTCCATTCAAGGTACACAAGTGAAAAATGGATTGTTTAATAAAAATATCTGGGTTTGAAATTAAGAAAAACAAGTGGTTTCGTATGTAACAAAATATAAAAGTCTGAAATTGTTGAATAAAAGTAGAAAAAGGTGCTCTCCCAGCTCCTGCTGGATTGCAATAGAAGAAAAGGAACTTGGAAAATATTTTCTTGAATTTCCACGTAGGTCACCCTTCTTTTGAGCTCATCAAGACCTTTCTACTGGACGTTAAGAGGGGAAAACAAATGCAAGATGATTAAAGTTATCCTCATTTTTTTTAAGGTTATTTTACGGAGTAAAGTCTTACACAGAATTTGGAAGACTTAGGGGTAAGAACCCAAATAGACCTTCAAATGCCACTGCTGTGCCTGTCTGTAGGCCCAAAGTATCCTGAGACTTGGAAGTGGCTCTGAGCCTGGAGCTGCCCTGCTTTCCTTTCATACCTTTGAGAATTTGCTTTTCTCAACAGTTTCCTCTTATGCTTCTTTTTAGAGATGTGTAAAAACCATGAGGCTGAAAACCACGAGGCTGAAAACCACTCTGGTTTTGCTGGACTGAGGATGTGAAGCTGGGAAAATAATGATCCTACCATGAAAAAAAAACAAAAAAGAAAAAAAGGAAAAATAAAAGACTCAAAAATCCCAAGTAATGAATGTTTGGATCATGGCCGGGGCTCTGCATGTGTCTGATAAAACAGACACAGGTGTCAGAGTCATTTATGGTTGCAGGCACAGAGCCGGTCAAAATCTCCCATCTCTGGGAAAAAAACCCTGTGATATTTCACCAGCTGCTCCTGTTGGAAGGTGGTTTTATCCCTTATTTACTCTGTCCTCATTGACATGCAGAGCTGGGCTCGCTCGTCTCCTGTTTGACCCTTGGTGTCCTTTCCTACCCAACACTCTCCCCCCCAAAGGTGTCCCCACCTCCAGGCCAAGCTCAGCTCTCCAGAACTCGTCTCCATCTCCCTGCCACTGGTTTTCCCAGGGGAAAACCCAGCTGCAAAGTCAAGTCTGCCTTCAGCTTTTCCATATCCACCCATCTGCCTCCTCACTTTGCATATAAACTAAGGACTGTTTCCCAGCGTGACTGAGGTGGTGACAGCCAACACTGCTCCCCACCAGATGAAGAATCCTTATTTTAACCATGATTTTTAATACACACATGATTAAGACGCGGTTGGCGGTTCAGCAGACGCTGCAGCATCCAGACAGCCAAGCCCAAGCCTCAGACTTGGCTCCTTCACAGCTTTGCACCTCGGAAAACTAAACCCAAGGAGAGCAGAAGGTATTTCCCATTTGCTTTGCAAAGGTGCTGCAAGCAACAACGAGCAAACCCTTAGGAGAAGGAATTCCACATTGCTATTCCACACACAACCCGTTCACAGTTTGTACACTGCAACAACACTGAAATGCTGCCTTCCAACCTGATCCACAGTCCATTACAGTTGGGATAAAGACTTGTGGTGACATTAATGAGGGCTGGATCAGCCCCTTTGCTGGTATAAATCTCTATCGCATCGCTGGGATTGCATTTTCCCCATTTGCCTGTTTGTTTGGCTCTGGATTCTCATTACAATTTCTATTAGTCCAGGCTCCCACTGATGTGGTTGTAGATTAGTTCCTTCCTGACTTTTTCCTCTTTCCTTCTGAAGGAAAATAAGGGTGTCTGAACTCAGACTGGCAGGTTTTGGTGGGTCTGGGGAGATGAAAAACAACTCTGTTTGACTAAGAGAAGGATTTTTCCAACAGCATAAACTGGAGTAACTCCAGTGAAGCCAGCAGAAGCGACAATGACTTGGGCAAGTTGATGACCCACATCCCCAGGTCACCTCTGGTTAATACACACATGGAGCTGCCAGTTCAAGACATGCAATGCCAGCAGCACTGTGCTCATGGCCCAAAGGACTCTGCCAGGATGGAACAGGGACAGCACATCAGGATGACCAAGGAGCAGACGGGAGGTCAGGTGCCATCCCTCGGACTGGCACCCACAAGTGCTTTGATTAGCTCATGGTTATGGTGAGGCAGCTTCTCAGCAGGGTTTGGGGCTGTGGCAGCCCCACAGTGGCATTGCTTTTGCTGGCCCCAATACCCCTGTGATTTTGCTTGAGCTCCTACCTAATCATTCACCCATCAAGCAGCTCTGCAGCACCCCAACCATACATCATGTACCCCTTAAATGACAATTCCCTGCCACATCCAACTGAAAAAAATTCTCCCAGCAGCCTCTTCAAACCCCAAGCAAGGGCAGGACACGGGTGGACACCTCTGGTGCCCTCCAGGAGGACACTCTAAGCATTTTCCTTCCAGAGGGGATGCATTCTGCCACAAAAAGATTGCAACGCAAGCAGATGACTCACAGAGCCAGAGAAAGGAAGTGTTGCAATTGCCATGCACGAACCAAGACATTTATAGGACCTGGGAGGGCACCCAACGTCACACAAGGAGCCGACACAAAGAGCTAAGAACTGAACATCCATTTCCTAACCCTGACTGAACCATCAGAAGCATCACCCCAGCAAACCACCCCTGGCCAGCTGTCACCTGTGAGGTTGCTGACCTCCCTTTCTCCTCATCCCTTCCCATCCCAGAGGAGCAACGTGTAAGTCGGTTTGACTTAAATCTTCTCAGAGCTGATAGACTAGAGATGCTCAACACAGGATGGAGGTGACAGCTCCAGAAAAGCATGTTTGTCCCCTAGGAGACCCCAACCCAGACACCTCCAGTGAGCCAGAGGCAGCAGCTCTACCAAGAGAGCTATAAAGGGAAATCCTCCTCTGGCACAGCAATCAGGAGCTTGTCTCATCTCAGATGGAAATTGCACTCAGGGAAAAAAAAAAAATAAAAAGGAATAATCCATGCATATGACAATTTTTCCCCCACTTTAAGCTGATTCCATCTCTGAGATGGGAGAGAGGTGGCAGAGATTTGCTGACATGTCAGTTTAGTAATAAACTCCTCTTTCAAAAACATGCCATCGCCAGCAAAGCAACTGTCTCGTGAGCCACAAACTGCCGTGAGCGTCGCACGTGGGGCTCCTGCAGCCCCTCCAGAAGAGCATTCCCAGGAGTGTGGGAGGAAAACCCTGACCAGAAAGGAAGACCCAGCAACAATGGGAAGAGGAGAGAGGCACAGATGCAGGAGAACATGCTCTGCCCCTTCTCCACCTTAACATAGGAGGGGTCAGCACAGCCCTGAATTTATTCCTTCACCCTCAGGACAAAAAGGAGAGGTTTGGAGGAGAAGTGTAAGTGTTCTGGATACTGAAGGAGTTAGGGGAATAAACTTTGGTTGTTAAGACATGAATCAGCAGCTTAGCTCCATCCTCACAGGACTGCTGGGGGCTGCTCCCAGCCCAGCCCAAGCACTCAGAATTCCTTCACTACTCAGGAACCAAGGAAAGCAAAGGTGTTACACCTTGGCCTCTGCAGCCTGCAAGCCTGAGCTATATCCCCCCCAGTGTGCACTTGGGAAGCAGGCAGGGAACTGGGAAGAGAGCAGTGAAGCAACCAGGTGTTTCAGTATGTGAAATAAATAACTGTAGCAGAATAAAAACTACCAGATACTGGGCTGGGAGACCATTGGAATGGGATGACCTTTTTCCTGGGAGCAGTGTGTCACAGGGCTGAGCCCTGGGGAGGGATACGGGCACTGATCCATCAATAAGCAATTTGGTGGTTGTGCAAGGATAGGGGAGTTGGCCAGGGAGGGCAGGGGATGGGAATACAAAACTTGGAGTGTTCTCTGGGGTGCTGGTGGGTGGGACAGGGTGGACAAACAACACTCCTTTGTGGGGTTATTGCAGCTTAAAGTGGGAGTGGGAGCCAGGAGATAAATAGACACAGAGCTGTGCAGTCAGCAAAGGAGGTTTAGCAATCAGGGTTGGACCCTTTCATGAACAACCTGCACCCTGTCTGGATTTTCTTACTCACTCCAGGAGCTCAGACCTGCACTGGGCTGTGCCCTGTGAGCCCCTCATGACTCAGTTCTGAGGCTACAGGGATGGCAAACATAGATTTCCCAGGGACAGAGAGCCTGGAGTGGGTTTCCCTGACTCCCAGCAGGATTGCTGTTCTCATTGACTGCAAACCACAAAGACAGCTGCCCAAAACCTCAGCAGAGAATCACCCTCACCCATGCCCTGGCAAGAGCAGAACTGCCTCAGCGTGGGGGGAGACACAGGGGCTCTCCCAGGACCTGTGTGCTGGAACACACCACACATCCCCTGGAGACCATCCATATTTTTCATATTACATGATAAAAACACAAAAAAATGCAAACTCCTTTGAGTAAAGGGGGAAAGATGGGGCAGCAAAGAGTCACAGAAAACAGACCCACCTCTGAAAAATACTCTTTTCTGCTTAGCAAACAAGCACTTTCTGTTTGCACCCATCAAACAAACACGCTTGATTTTGTTTTGTTTCCCAGCCAAGTTAT
This sequence comes from Myrmophylax atrothorax, assembly GCA_026770055.1. Classification (NCBI taxonomy): domain Eukaryota; kingdom Metazoa; phylum Chordata; class Aves; order Passeriformes; family Thamnophilidae; genus Myrmophylax; species Myrmophylax atrothorax. Next base: position 4,580,266 of record JAOXXN010000290.1, read on the forward strand.
CATTTCTCCAAAATTATTTCAAGCACACAACAGGGGCCAAATAAATTTGCAAAGCAGGCTTAGGTAAACCATGGCAGAGCTCAGTGGTGAAGCACAGGGCCCTTTCCAAAGCCCGAGTGGAAACCATGGGAAACATCAGGGTTAAAAAAAGCTTTGACTCATGTTTAACTCAGATTTGACTTTTAGTGTTGGAATCAAAGGGGGGAACAAATGAAGGCGCCGCATCACCCTGCCAAGAAAGCCAGAGATGTACAGAGCAGCCTGTGAAAGCGGCCCCCACCCTACAGCCAGATCTGTTCATCATCTGCCTGGGGCACTTGTGAATTCGGGGGGACTGATGAATTTGGGGGCACTGGAGAATTTGAGGGGCACCAGTGAATTCGGGAGGGCACCAATGGGCGCCTGTGATGCTGATGGGAATGTCAGAGCCTCGCTGTGGAAAGCACTGACTGATGCCAATTAAAGCGAAATCATAATCAAGCCATTTGTTTTGGTGCCGAGAGAGCTGCTCCAAAGGTCTCAGCAATGCCTGGACTCAGTTCAAGCACTGGATGGAAGCTCAGGATGGGTCTCATCCAGCATGAACTGCTTGATATTGGCAGGCAGATGCTGTCTGGACACGGTGGGAAGGGATGAAGATCAGCCTCATCCTCACAACGTGGCCTGTGAGATTGAGCAGGACAGACAGCTCTGACCTTAACAGGCACACAAGCCCTCGGTGTAACCCCAAGATCAGGTACCAACACATCCATCAGTAAAACCACTGAGCTGCTGGACCCAACACCCTCAAACTTTTTCCCTATTCCCACAGATTTTGCTGCATCCAGGAGCAAATCCTACCCTCTTATCCTAGATAGTAGCTTTAACCCAACATCTAAGCCTAGATTTGAATTTAATACAGTGATCTAAAGTGCTGGTACCAAAGACATGTCTGTACCCTCCAGCAGACACATCATGAGACAGAAGGAAACATCTGAATGTCTCTGGAGACTCTTGTCCTAAACTGATCCCCTGCAGTAGATTGCATGGAGCAAAGCCCGTGCCCTTTTCAATGGAGAAGTCTCCTTGCAGCCTTCAATCCAGCTTCTTTTCCAGCACTGAATTCACTCTGCTGGGAGGGACAGAGCTGAAAAGAGGCTCTTGGCAGGGCACCACTTCCCAACAGCAGCTTGGACTCCTCAGCACCTGCCACCCCAATAAAACATCCTATTTGCAACACCCAAGCCCTCTCCCTTGGGAAAAAGGTGGGCCAGGACTTTCCAAGTGCTTCAGAGAAACAGCAACTTCTGCTGCTGAGTTTTCAGTTGCTGTCCCTTTTGTGACAAAACAAGAAGAGACCTCTAGAAACATCTCTCTCCTTCCAAATTCTTGGCTGCGACTCCCCAGCCTCCCACCTTGCATGGAAATGAGTAGGATTGGATTAGATCTGATTTTTTTTTCCTTTCCTGACTGCCACCCGTGCAGGGCTGGGCAGGAGGTGGCCAGGAGCATCGTTGGGGTGTGCTGAAGCCTTTGTAGCAGCATTGCTATTCTGCACAAGTTAACTCCTCCACAACAGATCGATGGGTGCGCTGGGCTGGGAGGGGAACAGGCAGGAAGATTCATTCCTCCTTGATTTCCTCTGGTTTTCACATGCTTATCTTCTCCCAGCTCCTGCCACAGCACAGAGTGACTGGGACCAACCAGGGGATGCAGCAACATCCCACTGCCTGCCAGGCTGACTGTTCCCACCTCAAACCAGCAGGAAAACACCTCAAAAATTCCAAGGCAAAACACACTCTTCTACCTCTCTGTCACCAAAGCAGTGCCGAGCTGGTGGCAGCAGCAAGCCATTAATTTCCAAGAGCAATGCCTGCTCTAGGGCAGGACAGCAGGAATATCATCTGCACAGTGGGAAAGGCATCCGCTCAGTCTGTGTATCCCAATCCTGTCTCCTGGAGTTTGCATGGATGAGGCACCTGCCAAGGGACACGGATATCCCCTGCCACCACAGTATCTTCCCAGCTCAACTGGGATGTGCCTATGGCGGCTCTGGGGTGATGGCACATCACTGCCCTCCCTCCCCAGTGCCACCTCCCAGGGATAGGATTTGTTCCCCTTCCCACCAAACCTCCAAGACAGAAGACAAGACTCCCTCCTGCTGACTCACCCCAGCTTCCCTTTGTTCTCCACTGACACTGGGTGACCACTCAATGCCAGGGCAGAGGACCTTGATCCAGACCCTCAATCTGTGCCTGAAACCCTGTGCAGGCCCCCACCAGAGCCTCTTCCAGTAAGTTTGCCAAGCACCCACCCTGCTGCTGCCACCCCCCACTACGTATTTTGCTTCCCAGACCTTCAGTAACCCAACCCCCTCCCCCTCTGACACCCCCATGGCAGCATCTGTAGAATTTTCAGCACTTGGGAGAACGAAGTGATTCAGGAAAGAAAAGGAGCCACCACTTTTTTAAGCCGAGCTCAGCGAGGCAAATACCTAAGCGAGACACTCCCTCCTTCACCCAATTTCCAGCCTCTTTGCCCAGTCGTGCCATGACGCAAGACAAATCCAGAGCAATGGCCACAACACAGCTCCTTCCCTCCTAGGAGCACGCAAGGGCTGCGGGGGGGACGAGAGAATTGGCTGCAAACAACTGAGTAGCAGGAAAATTCCTGCTGAAATACCCCTTGAGGCTGTTTCCCTGCCCTGGCTTGGCCCTGCTCCACTGGCTGGCGTAAAGCAGGAGTGCGGTGCCACCGCACACACCCAGCTGGCCCCGCAGATGTTGGTGTCACCCATGCAACGCTCCGGAGGAGGGAAGTCTCTCCCGAGCACGCCGGAGTTGCAAGCGCCGCTTGCCAGCGCTGCAATTAAAACCTGCCTTTTGATTTTTAATGTCCCTATCAAACATCCTCTGGGATGACTGCGCCCATCTGCTGCGAGGACGGGGACGAGTGTCTGGGCATAAGATGTCCCAGAAGTTACGCTGGTCAAAATCACCGATTCCTTGGCAGCCCCGGCATCCCCCAGATTGCTGCTGCAGGTGACACGACCCCGGTGCAACGCCCAGCCCCAAATGTCCCCCCTCCCCAAGGAGTTAATGCTGACAGGGAGCATCAACCCCCTGCCTCTGGAGCAAGGGGATGTTTAAGGAGTGGAGTATCCACCTGCCCCATCCTGCGTTTCGCTGTCCCAGCCAGTCTGAACATGAGGAAAAGGAACAAAACCACACCAGGGGGTCAACAACTCCCTCTTTCCCCAGGCTGGGGTGGTCTGACACGCACGAAGGTACCCCCAGTGCTGCACCCCTAGAGCAGAGCAAGATTTATCCGCACCGAACGCGGCCAAAGTGCCCGAGCCACGATAGCGACAGCAGGAATTGCGCCCCTGTCTCGCACCGCTGTGGGGCAGGGACTAAAAGGGAATCACGCTCCCCTGTTTTTCACCCCCCAGTAACTTTCCCGGAGAGAACTGTGGGGGCTGAGCCCAAGCCCAGTGCTCCGGCACTCCAGTCTCTGGGCTCGCTGCCGTCCTGTACCGCCAACCGACACGGCGCATCCCCCGTGGGGAAACTGAGTCACGTCCCCGAAGTCACCATGCGACGAAGACCCCCCTCAAAGCCCTCCAAGCCCCCCGTCCAGCTGCTCCTACCTGAGCGTGGCGCTCTCCCCTTGCCGCACTGTCACGTTGTCCATGGCTTTGG
>JAOXXN010000290.1:4585043-4596967 GCA_026770055.1 Myrmophylax atrothorax
CTGCCCGGCGCCTCGGCTCCCGCACGCCCCGAGCCCCGCACACGGGCGGGCGGGAGGCAGCGGGGCGGGATGCGCACCGAGGACACACATTAACCCCCGGCGCGCCGCGCTCTTCGCACGGGGAGGTCAAGACCCCCTTCTTTCCCCCTGGCTGCCCCCGCGCTTACCTGCACCCCGCAGTGCTCTCCCACTTGCCCTCGACCACCTCTGCACCTTCCCCATCCCAGGCGGCAGCGCCGCTGTGCAGGAGGGGAAACTGAGGCACGGGATAATATCCCCCTTCCCCCCCAAGCCAGGTGATGATGAGGAGAGGCAGGAGCGTGTCCTCCTGGTCCCCTGCACCTCCTGAGCACAGCGTGAGCTTAAGTGGCAAATTCCTCCCCAGCTGCAAGCACGGTCCCCGTGTACTTTTTATCAGCTCATAATTTAACAAATATCACATTTGCTTATGCCGAGTAATTCCTCCTTCCCTCCACTAGTGGCTAAACACATTAATATTTCCAGGCACAGTTCCATGCTGGGGAAAAGGTGCTGGGGAGCATCCTCAGAGCCCAGAGTCCTGAAGCCAGCAGTCAAATCACAGTTTTGGGGGAGCTGCACCCCTCCAACCCCCTCAGCTGCAGCAGCCCGGCCCTGGGGGACAACAGGCCTCTCCCACTTGCTGTCCCCAGTGACTTCTCTGCTTTGCCTTATCCAAAAATCCTCCCTCCACTCCCCACCAAGTGCTCGGCAGCTTTTACACCACCATACCAGTGTGGGGGTTTTCGTCGTTTTTGAGTTTGCTGCCAACCTGAGCTGGATTCAAACCGGTGACCTAGATGTGAAAGGATCCATAGCCCGTTACTAATCCCTGGAGTCCCCGAATCCCCTGTAAACTACTGCTTAATTCACTAACTGTGCTATTTAATCTCTAAAACATTATGAGCTGTGCCGGGCAGAGGAAACACTCCATCAAATAAAGCTTTATTACTATTGTGCGTGCTGACGGGTCATACGAGAAGGGGATTGCTCTGCAAGTCTCTACTTTTTCCTTGTCTAAAGGTTCTCTGCTCCTTGAATTTAGCGCTGGTGGGACGTGCTGCCTCGAGCCCTGTGTTTTCCCAGAGGAAACAGCAGCTTTCCCCAGCACTTGGCAGGAGTTTAATCCCTGCAATGAACTCCACCGGCTGATCTGGCAGGGGAAGGGTGAACGCTGCGTTCAGCAGATCCTTCAGGGCCACAAATTACACAGGAGGGGTCTCTGAAACCTCACTGTATAAAGAGAGACCAGCAGAGGCAGGGTGGAAGTCTTTGTGCAGGGTTGTGGGATTGCACCAGGGTGTACAAGTCAGCAAAGAATACAACACACCACTCCTGCTGGTTGCTGCAGCATCCCAGACCTCTGGAAGGATCGGGACCCTGCTGTGATACCTACAGGACCATCACACGAGAACTTGCTCTTTGTGAGGCTGTTCCTTTGGATGGGCAGAGACCATCTCCTGTGTCAGCAAAACCAGAGGGATTCCAATAACCACAGCCAGTTAACCTTTTAACACAGAATTCAGGCCTGGATCGTAAGGAGCATCTTAAATCATGAGAAAAAACACCTCCCTGCACTAAAGACATGTGAGGTTGGGGCAGAATGTGACCTGCTTTGCTGTTTCAGCCCTTGCCAGGGCTGAATTTGGCCCACTGTTAGATCATCAGCAGCATTGTTTGAAGATCCCAAGGAATTTACATCCAATATGCTCCTGCATACTAAAGCCCAGCAGAATCCCTCGCCTGCCTCCCTCTCTTGCATACATACAATGTACATATAAATCAGCCTGTCACAGCTCGTCTCTTTCCTGACAGCTGTAATTGCTTCGGACTATAAAAATATCTATAGACAATAAACACAACGCGGGAAAACAGCAAAGAGAAAACCAAATCAAGGTTCCTTTAAATAATTCAGTTGCTCCAGCAGCAGAGGAGCCAGCAACTGAGTCCAGCTGTGAAGGTTCAGCAGCGAGAGAAAGAGAGCTTTGTAGCCTCCTCTGGGGATGAGAGAGTCTTTTTTCCTTCGCTGGGTTTTGACCACAGCAGCAGCAGAGTTGGCCGCACACGGGCTGAGCCCATCTGAGCACCAAACAGCCTCTCGCTTTCAGCTCCTTCCCTTTCTTCCTACTTAGGTAAAAGTCTCTTTTTTTTTTTTCACTGCGAGCAACAGGCAGGAGACAGACAGAACGAGCACAGGCACACTCGAGGTGTGTATTTATCTCTGTATCCATCTCCTCAACCTCCTCCTTCCCAGCAAGGCTAAAGGCCCCCCTCTCCTGGCAGAGACCACAAACAGGGCAGCGGAGCAGCAAGGGCTGCATGGATGGATGGATGGATGGATGGGTGGGTGGGTAGGAAGTGATGCAGCAGCGAGGATGGAGCCGAGGGAAGGATTTTCCCCTCGGGAGCTGGCAGGGAGAATGTGGAAGACATGGATGGAGAAGGGGTTAGAAGGAGAGAGAGCCCAAGGGTTTGCTTCTCAAAGTAGCATCTTGGGGAGGGGGAGGCTTGCAGGCACAGCAGAGAGCAGGTAAGTCCCAAAAATGTCCCACAAGGAAGAACTATGGATTTTGGCTTGCTGCAAGGACCCTTCAGCAAACGCTGCCCCAATCTCAGACTTTTTCTGCAAAACCAAGCCTTAGGCAGCTAATCTGCAGATCTGAGTGGCCCCAAAGGCCAACAACCGGATGCAAATTTGTAGTTAAAGTTCTTCTGTCATTTGGTGCTGCACTTTTTTTCAGTTTTCTCAGAAATATCTAACACAATTCTACCATCTATTTCACTTGTTAGCAAGTTAAAGATTCTCCCATCCATACACCTCCCTTCAAACCTATATCCATACAATCCTACAACTCCCCACACCAACAGATTTCATTCCTGGAGAACAAAAACCCTCCTTCCAATAAGTAGGTCACAGCAAGGCAATTTGTACAGCCAGATTTCTCTTTTAATTCCTTTTTTTTCCTTTTCAGGAAGCTGATAGATGGCAATCTATAACCCCAAAGTGTAAATCTATTTTTAATCTGAAATGGCCAAATATGATCAGAAACATAATTTATGCTCAAGACATCCTTGTTCCTTCCAAATGAAAACATGATTTTATAAGCCCAGCCGTGCTATTCCATACCCACATTATTCTCCAATAAGCTCCAAGTTGCACAAAAAGTGCTTAATTTTCTTGGCATTACTCAGGTGAATGACACACGAGTCCGGGGGAGCTTTTCCTGAATAACTGAGCCCTCCACGTGTACAACCATTCAACGCCGCAAAGGACGTGGGTTCCAGCTCCGCTCACTGACTCATTTATCCTCTCGTTAACGGTGGCCCCAATTAAGAAACAATGATTAAGAGCCTTACTTGGCTGGAGCCATTTTGAGCCCTTCTCGCCCCAAAGGCATTCCCTGCTCCGAGCTGGAGAAATTGCCTGTTCAGGGCTGTTTCCAGGGCAGTTTTTGGAATGCAAGCAGCATCCTCAGGGGCGCTCAGCCCTCAATCCCGGCAGTGACTCCCGGCACTTCACGGTGTTTAAAAACAGCGCAGGAGACCCCATTAATCCCTGCTAGAGATGCTGTTAATATTTAACTGCAGTTTAGATAAACTTGCAGTAACCATCCTATTAAATTTCAATAAAATGTGCTTTGGGGAGCCTTCCCCTAAAGCCACGCTGGGATCCGCCGCCCTGCTCTGCCTGCACTTTGCACCAAGAGCCTCGCAGTAAAAAAGGAACATTTTGTTTGCCCTTTAAAAAACTGCTGGGCTTGGGTTTGTCGCTTGCTCTCATCGTGCTCAGGGACTTTGGAATTTTCAAGCACGAGTTAACTCATTCCAGGGCGCTCCTGGCTGAGCTGCAAAGCCTCAGCCAAGGGGCTGCAGGACCAGGTGCCCCGAAAAAGGTTGCAAATATGTCCCAGGCTGGTGGTGCAAAAACAGCAGAGGATTAATCTCCCTGCAGCATCTCAATAGGTAGCTGAGAATGCACCGCCAGAGGAGAAGGAAAGGCAAAATACCCCACAGGGCACTGCCAGCCCTAAAACACAGATATGCAGCAGCATCCTCAAGGATGCTGAACATCCTGGACAGGGCTTGGAGCAACCTGGGCTGGTGGAAGGTGTCCCTGCCCATGGCAGGGAGTGGAACAAGATGAGCTTTGAGGTCCTTTCTAACCCAAACCATCCTGTGATCCTTGGAACATTCCAGATGGACCAGGCAGGGCTGCAGCTTGGACATAATATCAGGATTCACAGCAGCCCTCAAGGCCTGGTTTTTCCCTTGGGATTACTCCTTTCTCCCACAGTCCTCAGGGCCTGGGCCTTTTACAACAGCCCAGACAACACAAGACACGTATTTAAGAATCAACACCTCTGTACATCCAGTCTTAGTATCAAACATCTATGCAGAGAGTTAAATGATGGAGGAGCTACCAAGCCATGCTGGCACAGGGAGAATTATGAACTGGGATTGATCCTTGGTACAAATCAATATTGGTTTTACATAAATCTCTTTCTTGGGGCTTTGCTGAGAGGTTATGGCACTGTATTAACATGCAAAAAAATACCCTATACACTCTCTCTGCACCCACAGCAGAGTTTGATCAGCACAGATCAGGTGCCAGGGACAGCTGATGATGTGGGATTAAACCATGTCATTAACCATCTAACAGCACTTTATAGAAGTGTGACATTAACCCAGAGCTCCACAATTCAATCCAGCAGGAAGTGAAAAGGCTTTAAAGAGCTGAACAGGCTGAAAAGCAAAGGCAGACACTGCTCAGGTCTCACCATGGATATTTGGGAGCTCCAGCACAGCTCCCTCAAATGTGAAAACACAAGACTCTACCCCACTAAAGCTCTGCCCTGGATAACCCTTTGGAGAAGGAGCTCCAAGAATTGTTGTGCCTTCCCTGAGATGGTCCCAAGCCTTCCCCAGGACATCTGAATATCACACACACAGCCCAAACTACAAGGAAAAATAAAAAGATAAATGTCCCTGGCTGGTGCTGGCCCACCATCACATCCACCCCACTCCACCCACCAGAACAAACCTTTTACTACCAGAAAGCTTCTTGGTCCCCACAAACCAGGCACCCAGAGGGGCGCAAATAACTCAGTTTACACCACTCCAAACCACGGGGGTGAAATCCAATCTTTCCTTTCTGACTCCCCACCAGCCGCAGCCAAAAAGGAGCTTTTTCACCTCAAACAGCACCTCTGCAGCACTCAGTTTTTTGCCAACCTGCTTCTCTGAAGTCACCAAATTGCTCAAGGAAAAAAAAAAAATCCAGGCTCTCTGCTGTCTGCCTGGATCAATTTGAGTTTTGTCACTGGTCTTCTGACCCTCACGGCTCTCTGCATTCCAAGAATAATATTAATAATAGTCATGCCATTAAGCAAGATGCTTGGTTTGAATCTGGAGATTTTGAGAAATGATCTCATAAATTTAATTCCCGGGGTACCATCTTGGAGCGTTAACAGGCACAGTCGCCTCTGAATTCTGGGAAATGAGCATAATTACATGGAGATCGACAAGGCACAAATGCCAAGAATTCTGTTAACCTTTAATACTGCAAAAAAACTCTCCCCTTGTAATTATCTCTTTCCTTTGTCTTAAATGTTACTGATGAATATTTAGTGGGATAAGCAAATAAAAGGAGGCCGAGGGGTGCAAGGAGGTGCAGTTTTCTGTGGGATAAGGCTGAAAAACCTCATAGAATCATTGAGGGCTGGGGCAGGATGGGAGCCCAGGCCACCAAAAATGGCACATGAGGCAGTGACACCCCTGTGGTGACATGAAGTCATGGCAGAGCCAACGGAGGGGAATGTGAGTTACACCAAAATCCAGATTCATTCCCAGCCCTGCTGCACATGCACTTTCATCCAGGTCTGTGGTGGGCATGGAGCCATCCCATGACCCTCAGTGGGATGGTTTCAGGTGCCCTTTCTCCAAACAGAACTTTGTCTTGGAATAAAACTTCCCAGGTAAAAAACACATCACCTTTCAAACTCATCCTCCCTAGGGCTGCAAATGGCACTGCCCTCTTGCTGCACATGGAGTCTGATGGAAAGAAGATTTTCTCCCGGTGTGAACTGCATTAATATCTGTCACCACTCTGGCATTTCTGCCTATAATGATGAAAAATATGTGCCGAGAATGCGGGGGGCTCTCAGCATTGCCTCCCTCCCCATGAAGCAGAATTAGAAGCAGCTGCTCCTTCTCCCGTCCTCTTTCCAGCCCCACAACGCTACCTCGGGAAGCTGATTCTTTGGGAGATGGCATGGGGATGAGCCAGCCTCGTGACCTATCCAGATTCCAGCTGTGCCCTGCTGCACACAAGGGCTCAGCTCTCCCCTCCTCAGAGCTGGAGACTGGTGGAAAGGTCACTCTCCTCTTTTAATGTCGCGTCAGAGCGACCGCTGTGGGAACGAGGGAAGGAAAAAGGCACATCTCCCCTGCTGGATGGAGAATATCCAGCTCTGTCCTGGGAGGAGGGTGTCAGCAGGAGGTGGTTGGGCTCTAACCACCTGCACCACCAAATGCTTTCAGAACACTGTCCAGGAGCAATGGAACAGGTGGAAGGAGATTCCTCCCGGATTTCAAGGTGTTGCTTTCATCCACATCCCAACCAGCAGCTGGTTGGGATGGGCAAGGATGCAGCAAATCCTGTGCCATGGAGGAAGGGGATTGCAGCACACCCTTGTGCTTGCCTCAAAATGCTGCAGGGGATGAGGATACCCTATCCATGAGTGTGCCAGCTCCAGATCCCAAATTAACCACTGGGCCACTGAGGTTGGGAGCTGGTGCACCCTGGAGCCCCACAGTCCCATCAGAGAGGTTGGGTGTCACAGGACAGGCTGGAGCAGTTACAGAGCAAACTTTCCCTCCAACCTCAAAGCCAGACCTTTCCATCTTCCCTCCTCTCTCATTCCAAGAGGAAGAAAACCAAAGCAGTATTTATTCACAGAAGACCAGAGAGTAAAATGAAATAAAAGAGGTTTGCTCATTAAGTCCAACACCTGCCCCTCCTGGGAGGGCTCTGAGGAACTCACTTGCAGTTATGGAGAGCAGAAACACGTGTCAGAGCCCAAAGCCAGGGCTGTTAAGAGCAGCAAGGGCTCCAAACCTCCTTGAGAGAGATGACACCACAAACCTGAGGTCCCAGCAGCCCCATCTACTGCCCTGCCTACTCCCAACCTTAGAACAAGGCAAATGTTCATCCCACTCCCTTCTCTTCCCCTTTCCCTGCCTTCCACTAGAATGAGCTTTCTAGTCTCTAAGCTGCTTTTATGCCCCTTTAAAAGGTTATAAAAGCTGTCTTTATATTCCAATAAAGGGATATAAAAACAACCTTTTTTGCAGTTCAATAAACGTGGTTAACTTTTCCCCCCATTAATACTTTTTTGCCTCAATGCCACAGACATGGATGAGAATGGGGCTCTGGGAATCACATCCCAAGGCAGGAGACAGCAGAGCATCCCAAGGGATAAGGACCAAGAGGCCAAGGAGAGGGCAGAGACATCCAGAGAGAGGATCATGAACTGATATGCTGCCCAAAAAGGAGAGAGAGATGAGGATACAGCCTCACTGGATACTCTGCTGGTGCTTTTATCCAAAGAGAAAACCCCTTGGAAGCTGGAGTGAGCCCAAGGAAGGGCTGTGCTGAGACAGAAATTCAAGTGATGAACTATATAAATCAAGAGGCAAACAGTTGCCCAGCAGGGTTTTTCTTCTCCTGGTAAAGTCCCTTTGGTCACCATCCTTGCAGGACCCAGAAAGCCACAGCACCCAGGGCTGTGCCACTTTTCCTCCTGGATGACAAGGGACAGGTCACTTCACCTCTCGCTGCCAACCCCCTGCTCTTGGCAACATCATTTAGACCTCCTGGGTCAGGAACTGCCCTGTCCAGAGCATCAGTGCCACAAGTAGCCTGACAGGTCCCTGCTCCCCACCCAGCCTCCAGACACGGCTCTAATTATTATTTACCGATTGTGCAGCCATCCCGTGGCTGGCAATCCATCTTTCTCAAAAGCGTCCCTTTTCCTTGGAAGAGGATCTAAACCCATCCTGCTGCTGGTCCAACAGCCTCTCTGGGCATTAAAACAAGGAGGTTTATTATTTTTGGTGACAGCCTGTTCTGCAAGGTGAACACAACTCGTATGAATCAAACCGACTTGGATTTCATTCATCATCCCCCAGCAGCACCAACATGAAGGGCAGGAGGGGTTTGGCTGTTGAATGCAGAGCAGAGGAGTGTGTTTATCGATGGTGATCTGTCAGTGATGGGGTGCTGGGCCCGTGGCTGCTGGAGGGAGAAGAGTGGGGGAGATGCGAGTTTATAAGTAAGGCAAGTCTGGAGTGAGCATCAGGAGGCAGAACTGAAGCCCAGCCCCAAGGCAGTGAGAGTCTTTCCAGACTGTGCTCTCATTCCCTGACCTCATTTATCCCTCCCTGCCCCTCCACACATCCTGTGGGATGGGGACCACACTCTGTCCAGAGCAGGAACAGCACAGATCATCTTATCATAAAATCACAGTCTGGGTTGGGTTGGAAGGGACCATAAAGATCATCTTGTTCCACTCCCTTGCCATGGGCAGGGACACTTTCCACCAAGTCACATCCAACCTGGCCTTGGACACTTCCAGGGATGGAGCAGTCACAGCTTCTCTGGGCAACCTGTGCCAGTGCCTGCCCACCCTCACAATAAGGAATTTCTTTGTAATATCTAATCTAACCCTGGCCTACACCGAGGGTCTCCTTGCTCCCAGAATCCTGTCTCAGCTCACTCCTGCCCACCCAGCAGGAAGAGGCTGAGCCCTTCCTGCCACCACCAGGTAATTAACCTGACTAATTGCCTTTACCAAGCTCTTTTTTAAGGCTGCAGGAGAACGATGAGGGTGAAGGGAGAGGGTGAGCATCTGGGGCTCCCTGGGGAATTCAAAAGCATTTACAGTCCCTGGCATGAGAAAATCCATACTCATCTTGGCTCTGTGAGGCAGGGCTGCCCTCCCAAGTTCCTATTAGCAATTCCCAATCATCTTTTATTAGGCCTGCATTGATTTGCTGCTCATTTCAGTGGGAATGCAGAGCTAAGAGCCCCGAGCGGGTCTCAGCCGAGGAATCCAGGCACGGAGCCGGCAGTGCCGGGAGCAGAGCTGTGGGAATGCTGAGCCAGGCTCAGCCATGCCATGTGCAGAGCTGTCCTTTCCAAACAGCCTTGCACATTCCACAAAGCTGGGAAGCAGGTGGGGAAGAGGGATTAAGGGCAGGAGGGGCTGGAGGCTCCTCTTAGTCTTTATTCATGGAGCTCCTTCCATGCTGGGGAGGGGGATTTTGTCTGTCAGGGATTTCTGGAGCCCTATCCTGAGAGAAGTTACCTGGATCCCACACTCCAAACTCCAGCCTTGCAGAGCTGCTCGGGCCAATTATTACCCCCTGGAGAAACAGTCTCCTGACACTACTCCTGTTTCCAAGCCAACATTTCCATGTAGCTTGTGAAACACAAATTCTGTTAGGAATCATCTGAATATTTTGTTCTAATAATGCCATAACACCAGCGTACCCATTAGCACATACACGGAAAGGAATATTTGAATATCAAAACAAAATGAATTTACAGCCTTTTTTTTCCCCTCCTGGCAAAGGCATCACTGCTAGTTATCATTTTCCAACTGTTTGCACCACAGCTTTTCCATGCATGTCCCTGCTGTCATCAAACCTGCTGCTCCCTGCACCCCGTGTCCTCAGATAACCCAGGATGTGCTGACATGGGGACAAAAGGACCTCACAGCCCTCAGAGGAGAGTGGATGGGAAGGAACAGGGTGGCAGCTCTGCAGAGAGGATGGTGGGAGATGCAAACCTGAGTGTGTCTGATCCCTCTGCACCCAAAACATCATCTCATCCCATCCCAGCACCACTTCATCCCATCAGAGAATCCACCTCATCCCATCACAGCACCCACCTCGCCACAGCACTCACTTCCTTCCATCACATCGCCCACCTCATGCCATCACAGCACGCACCTTATCACTCACCCTCTGCACCCAACAGCTCCTACCTCATCCCATCACATCACTCATCTCATTCCACCACAGTATCCACCTCATCCCATCACGACACCATCTCACCCCATCACAGCACCCAACTAATCCCACCACAGCACCCATCTCATCTCATCCCATCCCAGCACCACCTCATCCCATCAGAGCACCCACCTCAACCCCACCACAGCACCAATCTCATCCCAGCAGACTGAGGGGGAGGGGGATGCACCAAAAGCCATAGTTTTGTTGCATTTAGACTTAATTATTTATATATCTATATTTTAAAATGCTCCTGCATTTAGCAAGCCAGAGTCACTCCCGAGGCGAGCGGCTCCCAACGCCTGCGGTGAGGATGAAAGGCAGGGGCTGCATCCTTGGATGTGCCTCACTTCACACAGAGCGGGAGAAAATCCAGGCACTCTGAAAACCCTGCCCTAGATCTGCCAGCACAGAAACTTTCCCTCTGCTTCTAACCAGGCAACTGAATTCTGTCCCCAGGAAGTGGCTGCCTCCGGGCAGCGTGGCAGGTGGTGGGAAGCGGATCTAGGATTTTGGAGGGGTCCAGCGCCTGCCTGGGGGGTGACTGAGCTGATGCTGTGGCAGGGACTGTCACCCAGCCAGGTGATGGTACCCAGGGCCCTGCAAGGGACGGGACAAGGATTGAGGGAGTCTCCCAAAATTGCCCTGCATGGGGATGTGAGTAAACCAGATAAATTACCACCAGGAAATGAGGTTTTGTTCTAAGCACATGTTCTGATGCCAATTGCAAGCACGTAAGAAGTAAATTTGGTCTGATTTAGAGGGTCTGAGAGCAGCAGCTCTTCAGCTTTGAGTCAGACTTTCGATTATTTAAGGGTCTGCTGCCCATTTTCCCCCTCCAGGCAGTCAGGGAAGAGGACACAGAGATGAAATCTGGAACCTCATGAGACATGAAGCCCTATAGTAAGAAGCTTGCTGTTGTATTCCTCTTTCTGTCCCCATCAGGGACTCTGGTGCTCCACACAAGAGAGAGATGCAGGGACTTGTCCCATGCTGAAATGGGGCTGCCACAGGCTGGCACCCGCTGTGCCTTTCTCCTGGCACTGGCGCACAGCGAGCAAATGGAGCGGGCCAAATTCCTCCCTGGCGTAGCTTAATTAAAGTCAATGATGTTACACCAGGGATGAACCTGGCCCACTGTCCCGAGCTGGAGTCCACAACAAGTCCAGCTGGCAACTCAGCAGCAACAGGAAGGATCCCTGGCACCGGGAGCGGCGCTGGGAACTGTGGTCGGCATTTGTGAGTGGGAGACAGACTCAATAAACCCAGTGCTAAGTAAACCAGATCTGTAATAAATAACAACAACCAGCATTTCACCTCTTCCAAATGCAACAGAGAACCAGCCCAAATTGTCCTCCCAAGGCCCATGAGCAGTGGGGACATTTCATTAGCCTTGTTATATTGACAGGCAAACAGGCACTGGGAGCTTAATAATAATAAAAATCCATTATGTTACAGAGCTTGTCATCTGTGTATCCCAACTAGCAGCTCCAAAAGGCAGGGAAATGACTGGGCTGGTTTTAACACTGGGAGGGGGATGAAGATGGGCAAGGAGGGTGGTAATTAGCTTTGGGTCACTCATCAAGAGGAACCTGAAGTTTGCTGAGTGGTGCCACTAAGCCACGTCCAGGCTGGGTTGACGGGCTCGAAGCTGCAGGCAGGGTGGGTCAGGCAAAATGCTGCTTCACAGACTTCAACTGAAAGAGTTTTCACAGAGTCATAGAATCATTATGGTTGGAAAAGAACTCCAAGGTCACCAAGTCCAATGTTTGACCAGACACCACCTTGTTACCTGGCCCAGAGCACTGAGTGCCACATCCAGTCATTCCTTG
>JAOXXN010000290.1:4605517-4629398 GCA_026770055.1 Myrmophylax atrothorax
AAGAATTCCTTCCCAATATCCCACCTAACCCTGCCCTCTGGCAGTGGGAAGCCATTCCCCCTTGTCCTGTCACTCCATCCCTTGCCCCAAGTCCCTCTCCAGATCTCCTGGAGCTCCTTTAGGCACTGGAAGGGGCTCTGAGGTCTTCCAGAGCCTCCTCTTGTTCAGACTGAACCCCCAGCTCTCCCAGCCTTTCTCCAGAGCAGAGCTACTCCAGCTCTCAGAGCCTCCTCTGGACTCATTCCAGCAGCTCCACATCCTTTGGATGTTGGGGGCCAAAATATTAAGGTGATCTTGATGCCACGCTGCTTTTCTCTCCCTGCCAGGCTGCTCTCCACCCTCTCCCTTTCCCTCCTGCAGCCTCTCCTGCTGTTCCCACGTCCCCCTGATCCCCTCTCCACCCTCTCCCTTTCCCTCCTGCGGCCTCTCCTGCTGTCCCCAGGTGCCCCTGATCCCCACACCCCTCCTGGCCAGCCGGGGCCCCTTGGCCGCTGCCCATCTGTGCAGATTGATGCCAGGAGCACGGGGAGGGGAGGCTGTGGCTGTCTCGCCCTGTTTCCTCCTCTCCACCTGGCTGCTCCTGTGCCCGGCCCCTGCCAAGAGCGGCGAGGCGAGGGGAGCGGGTGCCGGTGCCGGATGGATGGGCAGCAACTGTCAGCACAGCCAGGGCTGCACAGACGCTCCCAACCAGCTCCAGGGTGTCTGCCAGCTCCAGATTTGGGGTGCTCGCAGCCATTCCTCCTCTCCCAGCCCCTCACCCCACCTTTCTCCTGCAGCATCATCGTTCTTGAGGAGGAACAAACCCAAACCACCGGACCATGCTCTGCAGGAGGAATAGAGATGGTACCAAATCACTTTGCCAAGCTCGACCTGGCTGAAACCAGGCTGAGGACCCAAGCCTTAAATTCCTCCTAGGACTTGCTCTGGACACATCCCAGCAGGGGCTTCACATCCAAAACACTCTGCGGGTGCCTGAAGAAGCACATGACCCACTCACACATCCAAACCTCCAGAGATATCCATCCCAAGCTGCTGCCCATCCCTCCAGCCTCCCTCTCCTTTCTCTGCATTCCAGCTCATAAAAGCCCGCTGGAAGGGAGGGAGGGATGGAGGGAGCTGCTGTTTTCTGACAAATCCAGAATGCAGCTCCAGTGTTTATGAGCATCCCCTCCCTGTGCAAGCGCTGGGGGAGGATTGGTACCCCGGGTGCAGCAGGCTGGGGGTTGATGGGATGCAGCAGCTAATTTGCACTAATGGTCCCAGAAAGGCAGGGAGTGCTCTCCAGAGGAGAACACACTTGAGCAATAACCTAAATAGCTCCGCGTTTCCAAGCAAAAAGTCCTTGAGGAGGGAAAAGAGGCCCTACAGTTGAAACACAGAATATGCTGGGTTGGAAGGGACCCACAAGGATTATCCAGTCCAGTTCCTGGCTCTGCACAGGACCATCCCCAGGAGTCGCACTCCGTGCCTGAGAGGATCATCCAAACCCTCCTGGAGCTCTGGAAGCCTTGGGGTTGTACCCACTGCCCTGGGGAGCCTGGTCAGTGCCCAACCACCCTCTGAGGGAAGAACCTTTTCCTGAGATCCATCCTAACCCTGCCCTGACACAGCTCCAGCTGTTCCCCGTGTCCTGTCACCGGTTCCCAAAGAGAACAGAAGGAAGTTGTACCTGCACTGAGGTCTCCTCTCAGCCTCCTTTTCTCCAGCTGAACACAGCAAGTGCCCTCAGTGTCCTCACACACTTCCCCTCCAGGTGCTTCACCATCTTTCTTGCCCTCCTCTGGACACTCTCTAATGGCTTTAATGTCTTTTTTACATTGTGTCACCCCAAACTGTCCCAACACTGCAGGTGAGGCTGGCTCAGGGCAGAGCAGAGTGGGACAATCCCCTCCCTTGCCCGGCTGGTGATGCTCCCCAGGACATGGCTGGCACTCCTGGCTGCCAGGGCACTGCTGGCTCATGTTCAACTCGCCATCTACCCCAGCTGCACCAAAACTTGGCTGGGAATGTTGGAAAAGAACGTGCTGGGCAGGGGAAAGCATCAGCTCTGCAATGTGCGGAGCAGCTCTTGGAACAAGCCAGACCAGGGCTGGACATGCAGCTCCACTTTCAGTGCCCACTTGGACAGACTGATGGCAGCCCTGGGAAGAGCCCAACCAAGGATGTGTTTGGCTCCATCATCAGCCCAGAGCAAAAAAGTCAGCCCATCTGTGCTGCGACAGGTTGATATAGAGGGTGAAATGCCTAAGTAAAATTCCACAACAGGGCATTAAAAAGATGTAATAAAATATACACGAGTTATTAAATATTGTCATCAAGATGAGCCATAAATCAGAGATTTTATGGTTTCTGATTATAAATTCCATTTATTCTGTAAGCGTTTAAAGAAAGAAAAATGGAGATTCAGTAAAGATTTAAGCTCAGCCATGATGCTGCTGATATTTCACTGTTGCTTGGGGATGTCACGGTGGTGGGAGCCCAGTGTTGGGTGCACTGAGTTGTCTGGAAGGATCCTCCCATCCTGACTTGCCAGGAAAATTCCCAATGTCCTTATGGACACCACTACAAATGCTCCTCACCTCCCTCCTCACCCTGTTTATGGGCTGCAAGACACGGCTCTGACTTTCACAGAGAGAGAGAGAAATCAACCTCATTTCTGGGAAGGGAAGGCTGAAAACAGTGAGTGTATGTGGGAAATACTTTCTCCCTTTCAAATGCCAAGAGAAATATCAAAGGAATTGCTTTCTTGGAAGGACTCAAGGGTTCAAATAAATCATCAAGTGTTGGGTGATGTCACAGCAAGACAGTGAGGATTCTCTTGCAGAGGTGCCACCATGAAGAAACACCAGGAGATACAAACCCTCAAAAGTTTTCCATAGGAAAGCAAGCAGAGCGACTATCTGGAGGAAGACCTTGGCTCAAAGGCAGCCTGAAGCTACCAAAAACCCACTCTGTCCTGGTATTCTACAGGCAGCAGTACCCAGGAGCCTCGACAGCCCTTGTGCTTCCTCAAAAATGAGTATTTCCTATATTTAATGCCCATTCCCATTTTTCAGCATCACAAAGCAGCACAGACTGCTCCTTCTCCAACCCTAAAATGGGTTGACTCAGTCCCCAACCTGCATTTTTCAGCTACGACAAAGCACACACCTGATGTACAGCTTTGTACGGGCTGTTTCCGTTCACCTTAATCCATCCCCATCCTATTGCAGTTCATTTCCAGGGGAACCGAAGCCCACGGACACAGATCCATAACCTCAGCCATTAAATCCCATCCTTCAGATAGGCTGGGTGGAAGCTGGACCACAGGGCAGATCCTGTTTAATTAGGGCTCGTAAAACCCGCTCAGAGCTGCACTGGGGAGTGGGGCTGATTTGCAGCTGCCTTTAAAACCAAGCAGGGTTCCTGCTTCAGCAGTTTTCCCAGCCAGTTTTATGGCTACAACAATAAAGCCAAATAAAAAAAAATAAAAAAAAAAAAAAAGGAGTTTGCATGCCAGGAGTTTTAGTGCCGAAGCATCTGATAACGTCACGGCAGCTTGTTGTGGGATGGAGGGAAGGAGAGCGCTGGGATGGGAGGGGAGATGTGGATGAGCTGCAGGAGGGAGGCAAACCCAGCCTTGCTAAGCCTTAACAGCTTCTCAACGGGGAGATAAGACACGTTTAAAATGAGCTTTGCCGTATTTCCGAATAGCCTGTGGGAAGGTTTATGGCTGGCCAGATGAAGCAGTGATGGGCTGCCAGGCTGGGGTTTATGAGGTGCAGCAAGGAGGGGACCCCACTGAGCCTCAGTTGGAGGAAAACACTGGGATAATATAAAATCCTAGAATCCCAGAATGCCTTGGGTTGAAGGGACACCTTCCACTGTCTCAGGTTGCTCCAAACCCTGTCCAGCCTGGCCTTGGACACTTCCAGGGATGGGGCAGCCACAGCTTCTCTGGGCAACCTGTTCCAGGGCCTGTCCACCCTCAAAGGAAGGAATTCCTTCCTAAAATCTAATCAAAACTCTCTTTCTTTCATCAAAACCTATTAAATAAGCATTTATTATTATTTTATTATTTTAATTTCTGAGTAGAAATGCTGCCTCTTCTGCCAAACTCCTCCCAAGCATCACAGGCTGCACCTGAAACACTGTGCTGGGGCTTTACAGCCTGGTGCACATCCCTGGGCAAGCTCTTCCAGCTGTTTGCAGGTGGAATCCACAAGACAAGGAACCAGGCTGTGGGAAAAGCACAGGGATGAGCTTATTCCTGATGCTGAGCCTCCTAAGTGCAGCCTGGCCCCTGCACAAGGTGCGCTGGTTGGTTGTGAGAGCCCCCCCAACAGCCTCAGGCACGGGCAGACAATCCAGGTGGGCTTTTGGAAAGATGAACTGGCAGATCAGGGGAGAAAAATGAGGGGGAAAGCAGCACATGAGGTTTCTGGGATAGGGAAATAAGAGGATGAAAGCCTCCCTCAATGCCAGTCAGGGCAAACCAGAGCTCCCCTCCCCAACTCGCTGGCTGCAGCTTTAGGTAAAAATGTGATGAAGCAGCTTTATGCATGAAAGAGGCCAATTTAAAAGAAAAAAAACCCAGGGCAAGTGTAAGGAAAAAGAAGAACAGAGCGAGACTGATGGGGTCAGGGCGCTCTTAAGGATGTCAATACCCATCACTCACCAATAACCTTCCTGTAACTCCTGACCCCGCCGTGGCTGTCACAGAACCGCAGCAAAATTAAAACAGAAATGAAGCAGCATCAGGTCCCGGCGAGAAGAGGCAGCAGCTGACAGGGAAGGTAAGGGCCTGACGTGCAGACAAGAGGGGGCACAGTGCTCGGCCACGGCGCTCCCGGGAAAAGTGCAAGGGATGTAGGATGTGGCAGCGGGAAGGGGGAGCGGGCAGGACGCGCTGCCCGGCACAGCAGGGCACGGAGGAGGAGGGGGGCGAGGTTTGGCTGACAGCAGAGGGAGGATGGAGGTGAGGAACTCCCTGGGAGAGAGGAAGGACGAGGATGATGCACCCCAAGAGCTGAGGCTGGTGGAGGAAGGATCTCTCAGGGGCAGAAGAAGGATGAGGATGATGCATCCCAAGAGCTGAGGCTGGTTCAGGAAGGATCTCTCAGGGAGAGAGGAAGGACAAGGTTGATGCACCCCAAGAGCTGAGGCTGGTGGAGGGAGGATCTCCCCAGAGAGACAGGAAGGATGAGGATGATGCATTCCAAGAGCTGAGGCTGGTTCAGGAAGGATCTCTCAGGGACAGAAGAAGGATGAGGCTGATGCATCCCAACAGTTGATGGGGAGACAGCAGCTTGTGACAGCCAACGGGGTTACAACACAATCACTCTGTGCTTTGGGGGATTTCTGCTAAAAAAAGGCTATTTCCTCAGGCTCCAGGTGGGTTTTCATGCAGTCCTGCATGCCAGCCATCCATAAAAGTAGCAAAATAAGCAGCAAACCTCCTTCTGCAAGGGCTGAAGCTGCTGCAGCACAACCTTCCCCTCTCTTCCTGCCCCTGGCTCTCTGTGCAAATTTAAAGCATGTTCCAGATATGGGCTGACCTTTCCAGAACACAGGAAAAGGCAAAAGGAGAGGTGGAAATACACAGAAGGGAGAATGTGCCTTGCAATGGAAAATAGACCATGCACATCCCAGCTAGCAGAAGAGCACAGATGGAGGGGAAAGGGGCTCTGGCCCAGGATCAGTCCCAACAAAAGCCAGATCTTCATCTCAATGTTCTCCCAACCCTACAGGTCAAATCCCAAGGGCAGACTCTGACCAGCTTTAGCCCAAATGCACACGGGATGAGCTTTTCTGCTGAGCAGACCTGCAGTCACCTTCCCTGTGCTCCCCTAGAACTTTGAATCATAGAATGGTTTGGGTTGGAAGGGACCTTAAAGATCATCCAGTTCCAACCCCCTGCCATGGGCCTGGAAGATCAATCTAAAGAGGGACAAAGCATGAAGCCCATCAGTGGGGTTGCATCCCTAGTGCTAATCCACAGTGATCTCTCAGCTATTTAATCACAAGAAGAGATACTGAGAGAGATAAATTCCCTGAGTTGGCTTATGGAGCAGCCAATGGCCAGTAGACCACGGGCCAAGTCTCTCCAGCACTGTCTCACCCACCTCATGCAGTGGGCAGAGCATCTTTCTCCATTCCCATCACCCAGAGACCTGCCTTTCTCTCCTAGCAATCCCTCCCTCAAACTGCTGCTGCTGTGAGAAAAGGAGGACAAGCTCATTCCCCCAGCCCCAGCAGTTCTGCACCGTACCAGGCACAGCCCTTGCCAAGAAACAGCGCACAGGGGGAAGGCAATCAGGAGAACGGCGGGAGCTGCTGTCACACACAGACAGCAGCAAACCTGCTGGGATGGCAAGGACACAGACTCCTGGGGCTCACCCTTCCCCGACACGGCTCTCTCAGCTCTAAGCTGGGCCAAGGTGAGGGTTCCTGGGCTCATGGGCAGGACCCTCCCTCCACCTCCCGGCCCGGCACCGCATGCAGGATCAGCTCCGGCTCCTCTCTGCAAGACATCCAGAAGCTGAGACAGAGCTGATCCATCTTCCCTGCTGAAAGAGTGTAAACAACTCAGCTGCAGGCTTGGAGTGCAAGAGAGGACACGCAGTTGGAAATTTTAAGGGCCAATTTACTAGGTAATTTACTAAACACGCTAATAATTGACATTGCAAGCACCATCCCGCTGTCCCCAGCTCCTGCCTAACATCCGTAGCAAGAGGGAGAAAACAGCTTTCCCTGTCCTAGCAGCTCTGCAAAGCCTCCTCTGCCAGCCAGAGCCTGGATGCCATCTGGGCAGCCTGGCTCTGCTCAATCCCAACCAACACAACAGCAACCCTGGCAAAAACCAGGCTCCTCATTAGTATGCATATTTCTGAGTGCTGATTCCACCTGAGGATCTGTGTGAGGGAAAGGTGTGTTGTAATTACCACCTCTTCCCTAGCTGTAATTAAAGACAAACTGAAGGGAGTTATGCCCAGGCTCTCAGTTTCCCTGAAGCTTTTCCCCATGCCAAAAAAACAGTTCTGCAAGAAAACTCCCAGCAGCTTCTTGGAAAAAGGCAGCAGCTCAGCCTGGAGGTGCAACCTGTTTCAGATTATGGTAATTAGGCTGGACTTCCCATCAAGCCACGAGGAGAGGGGTGATGTCCAGGTATCCCACATGCTTCAGCCACCTGCTGCAGGAGGGAATGAACTGTCCTCTCTGTGAGGACAAAGACCATGGAATGGGTTGGATTGGAAGAGATCTTAAGGATCATCTCATTCCACCACCCAGCCATGGACACCTTCCACTAGTCCAGGTTGCTCCAAGCCCTGTCCAACCTGGCTTTGAACACTTCCATAGATGGAGCAGCCACAGCTTGTCTGGGCAATCTGTGCCAGGGCCTGCCCACCTTCACAGGGAAGAATTTCTTTCCAATGTCCCATCTAACTCTGTCCTCTGGCAGTGGGAAGCCAATTCTCCTTGACTAGTTGCTCCAGGCCCTTTTCCAGCTCCCTTGGAGCCACTTTAGGTAGCAGAAGGAGCTAGAAGGTCTCCCCTGGTTGGCAGATGACCAGGTTAGACCAAACACCTACAATTTAAGTGACTAAACCTGGGTGTGGTGACCCCCAACACACACATTTATCAGTGATGGCATCTCTTCACCAATGGAAGCTACATGTTCAGTCCTGAAAGATGTTCAGCAAACCATCCCAGGCTGTTTATTCCCAGCACAAATGGGAAGGATTTGGGCTGTTTGGTCAGAAATGCTGTTTTATTGGAATTTAAAACTACCCAGGGGAACGTGTTGATTTTGACAAAGTCACCTTCGTGCTTTTGTTGCCTTGATTCCTCTCATTTTAATTCCAAGCACCTTTGCTGGTTTATATTCCCATCTAGCCAACCTTTTGGAAAGGTGCTTCCTTTCCTTCTCCCCATTGAGAAACTCCACTTCCAGGGCAGGAAATGAAATTCCAAATTCAAACCCCAATTCAAACCTAGCAAAACTTTGGCAATATTGACATTGACTCAAAATCAGCCCAATCCTGGGCACTGAAGAGACCACCCACAGCCAGGTGCTCAAAGGACCAGTGCACATCTTTGAATTTATTTCTGTCCTGCACCTGGCTGGATCTACACATTGGAAATGAGCATTAAAATGTGAGGAGCACTAAGTGATTCCATGTGCTCAAAGGTCTCAACAGCCCTCTCATCACTCTTCCAAGAAAAAAACCAAACCAAAAACTTC
Source organism: Myrmophylax atrothorax (assembly GCA_026770055.1). NCBI lineage: Eukaryota > Metazoa > Chordata > Aves > Passeriformes > Thamnophilidae > Myrmophylax > Myrmophylax atrothorax. The sequence continues at coordinate 4,613,742 of JAOXXN010000290.1, forward strand.
CTCTCAGGGTCCACAAAAGCATTTCACATTGAGCATCTTCAGCCTGCAAATCCCTCCAAACTTGTCACTCACAGCAACCTGGGTCACAGTTTCCAATTAGTTATTCACTTGATTAATTTTGCCTCCTTTTGCCTGTGAGTCCCTGCAGGCACAGCACATTTCTGGGGTAGTGATTCCAGGGGATGGGCTGGACCATTCCCAGTCAATGGTGCCTTGATGGGAGCACAAAGCCAAGCCACCCACAGCACCCTGCAAGCTGGGCTGGGCATGGACACAAGCTCAAAGCTCTTGCCCACATGCTTGGGCAAGCAAATTCCTTAAAAAATTCCTCTGCTGGGTGTAATGACCTCGCTGAGACATCAAATCCCATGTCCCTCCTCCTCACCTTTGCTATCACACACTCAGCCCTACTCTACTGTCTCCAATGGCACAGCAAAATATTCCTTTCAAATTGCTGGGATTTTTTTTTGGTGTTAGTTTTCTTTCTTTTCTTTCCATTAGGAGACATGTTCATTAGGAAAATATCAGAAACCTCTGGGGCAGCTTGTGCTTCTAACTCATTTTCCAAATGTATAATGAGCCAGGAGTAAATTTTTTAGGGTGAATTTAATTGACCTTTGCAGTGGCATTAGGCAGATTGGCTTAAAGTCTATTAGAGCGTAATGTAACCTGGTGAGATTTTAGGGAAGGTTATTGGAGAAACCGATGGAGTTGGACTGCTTCCCTCCCTTCCTCTCCTTAGCTTCCCTCACAGAGGAAAAGAAGGATGGCTTGAGAATAGAGAGGGATGAACAGAAGGGGAGAGCGATGAACAGACGGGGAGAGAATTAAAAAGGAGAAGTGAGGAGAAGAGTAGGAGGCAGAGAGAGGGGAGCAGCTCCAACTGGCCCTGGGCTGCGGCGGGTTTGGCTGCTGGGGGCTGGGCCACCGATGGAGCAGCTGGTCCGTTTGCTGGGTGACACTGTGCCAGCTTGCACCAGCTGAGGATCAGGCCCTCTGGTGATGGAAGACGTCCCAGCTTTGCAGGAAACACAGGGAATGCAGATCCAGCACCGCTGACAGATGGGCTCGGAGCTGCCTCGCTCTGGATGCCACAGCCAGGGCCACTCGCCCGTGAGCTGCTCAGAGACATCCCTGGGGGCACATTAAACTGTCCCTGCAGAGCCTGGGACAGGCAGGGCAGTGCCACATCCCGGCTCACATCCAGGAGGATATGTCAGACCTCCACTATTGCTAACAGGGGCTCTCCAGGGGCTGCTGAGAAGCAGCAGAAGGTGAAAACCACGGAATTTTACCCTAGTGTGAAGAAACAGCATGGCAAGAAGGCACCACCCTACAAATCCATGTCCTGCACACCCCTGAGACTCTGGCCTTGTGCTCCCAGGGCACATTTGGGACCCAAATGTACTGTGGTGGGACTCCATATGGCCCACTGAGGCTCCAAGCACCCCAACAGCCCCAAATAGAGTCACAGAGACACAGAATTCCACAATGGTTTGGGTTGGAAGGGATCTTAACTCATCCAGTTTCACCCTCCTGCCATAGGCAGGGACACATTCCACTATCCCAGGTTCCTTCAAGCCCCATCCAACCTGGCCTTGGACACTTCCAGGGATGCGCAGTCAACAACCTCTCTGATGTATATATATATACGCATATATTTTATATATATATTTATATTTATATTTTGTATTTATATATATATATTCGACTAGGAGATGCTAAAAAACGCCCATCCCTTATGCCAGAAACAACTTTGCGTGCTCTGGGTGCAATTTCTGCCTCCTTCTAGCAGCTGTGCAGAGGAGGTCCCTGTTCAAGGCCAGCATGCCCAGCCCAAGCCCTGCCTGGGGCACCAGGGAGGGGGAACAGCACCTCAGCTCTGGGCACTCACACACCTCTTGGATTTACATGAATAAAATTGCAGCAATCAAAGGCCTCAGGGCAAAGGTGGGTGCCAGGAAGCTGGCAGGGCAGGGATGATCCCACCCTTCCCAGTTTCACAATGCCAGAATGCCAATCCCAGGTTGTGTTTACAGGTAAATTGAAATCCCAGCCTGATAGAACCCTGGGATTGCCTGACATCCCAGAAAGGGCTCTGATTCCCAGCCCTGCTGGACTCATCCCATTTACACATGATCACACCTCGAGGCTCCCAGGGAGATCATCCAGGAATTCCCACCTCTAACCTGTCACTCCTTTGGTGTTTTTGCACCAGCCTATAAACAAGGGCTGGCAAATCAGCCTGGGAAAATCTCTGGGTTGTATTTTGAAATATCACTTGTTTTCTGAGTCTTTTCCCCACCCAGCCCTGATTATCTCAGGCACTCCCTGTCCACACAGGGGTGGGGTATGAAATGCCAGGCTGACTCCAGCCCACACCATTCCCACTCACTGAGCTCATTCCCAGCGCTGAGGAGATGGGGTGCAATTCCCAGGGATGGTGAGCAATGTGACACTGAGAGCCCAGGGCTCAACCTGGCTACCCCTGGGCTCAGGCTGGTGCCCTGATGTTGAAACCATCCTCCCTTCCAAGCCCTACAGCCAAAACAGCTCCACCAGGATGCTCTGCTCTGTGCCAGAGAGGCAGCTCTCACTTGCTTTCCCCCTGCTGTGACATAAATGAGATTCCAACATCCCAATTTCCAGTTACAAATCCTCCACCGTGCACTGACCGGCGCTAAATGTGCCTGTGGCGCCGGCAGGGCTTTGCTCCTGCAAAGGCTGATGCACCAGCTGGGATGTGGGAAGCCTCTGGATGCCCTCCCTTCACCAAACCAGCCATAAAAGGGTTACCAACCTGCTCTCCTTTCCAAAGTTTGCTGGTTCACCCCCTGGGAGGCTGCAGTGAGGGAGAGAAGGATTTCAAAAGCCAGCCGGAAAATGAGAGAGAAAAGGGGAAGGTTTCAGCTGGAAGTAGTGAAATGGAAGGCTTTGTGTTTTTGGAAATTAAGGGTGTAAGGGGTCTCTTTGTGCTAAATGCTCTGGATGGGATGAAAGTAAATAGAGCTCAGCTGGGCAGGGAAGTTTGGGCGACACTGAGAACAATTTTTAGCCCCGTTAGATATTAATTTCCCAGCCATCATCCGCCTGTCCTCGGCCTGTTTGAAGTGCTCCAGGTTTCAGGCTTCAAAGCGCTCCATGCTGGCCACTCACACAAAGCTCAGGGATCTGTGGGGAGCCACATCAGGAGGCTCCAGCCCCGTGTCTCAGCAGGACCCTCTCCCTGCTCCACCACTCCAGGACCATCCCAGGGTGCGGCACCTCGTGCCACCCTGCGGTGAGTTCATCGGGTCCCTCCAGCAGGAGGGAGCCAGGGAGGGGGGAAAGGCAGAGCAGATGAAAGCACTGACCCACTTTGTGGCCCAAAGCTCTCATTAAAACCCGACCACATGTCCACAGGCGCCTGGAAAAGCCGGTGGGGTCAGAAACCCCATCCCTGCCTCCCTGTCAGTGCCGGAGCACCTCCCGAAATCAATGGAGCTTTGTTGGGTTGCGTCAGCTAACGAGGATAAGGCCATTTATTGTTTCAGCGGGGAAAGGCTGACCCACCACAAAGAAGGCCCTTTGCCTGACTCAGAGCAAATATCTGGGGGTTTTCCAGGGTGATTTGCCTTTGACAAGAGGCTTCTGTCCTCCAGCAAGACACCAGGGCTGACAGTGGTCCCCTCCGGGCTGACAGTGGTCCCCTCGATGCTTCCCCGGAGCCCCACCGAGGCATCTGCATCCAGTGATGCTGGGATGTGCCATTCCTGTTGAAGCACAGAGCAAGGCAGAAAATTTCCAATTTCTTATGGGCAAATCAAGGTATGGCTGAGCAAAGAGCAAGAGGCAGAGCCCAATTTGAGCCAGAGCCAGGCCAGGCAGAGCCCCACCATCTGCCTTCTGCAAAGCCAAACAAGCTGAGGTTACTTGATTGAAACAGCAAGTGCATAAATATCCAATAAAATAAACAACAGCCATAATTAATAATAAAATAAAAATAGCCTTTCCTTTCTGCTCCTGCACTTTGCAGCCGCAGCACTCAGGGCACATCACACACCAGAGTAACAACTAATTATAAGCACCAATTACGATGATAATGAAATAATCTACCTTCCAAACCTGCCTGCCATTAATTTTCCCCGGCTGTAAAGAAGGTTGAGAGCTCACACTGGACACAATGAGCAACGTGGGTGTCCCCAGCTGTGTGTCACAGAATGCAGCAGGAGCGGGGCCAGGGGCACCCTCACACCCTGGGACCCTCCCACAGCAGTTCCTCAGGTCATTGCCCAGGGAAGCTGTGGCTGCCCCATCCCTTGAAGTGTTCCAGGCCAGGCTGGAGCAACCTGGTCTCGTGCCCATGGAAGGAGGTGGAACTGGATTAGCTTTAAGGTCCCTTCCAACCCAAACCATTCCATGATTCCACGAAAACCACACACTATTTGGCATTTGTGAAATGCCACAAGGATTTGATTTATCTCCTCTCTCACCGAAGTGAAACTTTGCTTTCACACCACCATCAGCAAACGAAAATGAAGGGGGTGAAGGAGGACAACGTGGATGCAACACCGAGAAGGAGCATTTAGCCCTTCCTAGACAGTGACTCAGGGCAGCAAGTGGGCATGGGCTGGTTTGTAAGCCAGAAGTCAAGCAACAGCCTGAGTGATGAAGCACTTGAGGTTTGCACTTCATTGCTCTCCTGACTCAGAGGCATCTTGTTCTTGATACCGGCTCATCCTGTGTGAGGCTGTGCCTGATCCAGGTCTCCCATGGGCAGGGGGGCACTAGAGATGCTGCTGCAGGGTCTGCTTGGCTTTGGATCTGACATGACCCAGGAGTGTGTGCTTTTAACCCAGAAAGCCAACTATGACTTGGGTTCATCCCCAGCAGTGTGGGCAGGAGATTCTCACTCCCTGCTCCACTTTGGAGAGACCCTCCTGGGGCTCTGTGTCCAGCTCTGGAGTCCTCAACATCAGAAGGTTGTGTGAGTCAAGAAGAGGCCGTGATGATGCTCCAAAGGCTGGAGCAGCTCTGCTCTGGATACAGGCTGGGAGAACTGAGGGTGCTCACCTGGAGAAGGGAAGGCTCCAGGGAAACCTCAGAGCCCCTTCCAGTGCCTAAAGGGGCTTCAGGAGAGCTGGAGAGGAACTCTGGGCAAGGGCCTGGAGGGACAGGACAAGGGGGAATGGCTTCCCACTGCCAGAGGGCAGGGTTAAATGGGATATTGGGAAGGAATTCTTCCCTGTGAGAATGGCCAGGCCCTGGCACAGGTTGAGCAGAGAAGCTGTGGCTGCCCATCCCTGGAAGTGTCCAAGGCCAGGTTGGACAGGGCTTGGAGCAACCTGGGATATTGGAAGGTGTCCCTGATCATGGCAGGAGCATGGAATTGGATGATCTTTAAGGTTCCTTCCATTCCAAACCATCCTGGGATTCTGTGATCTTGCCTTCATTTGCAGAGGAGCTCAGTCAACCCATTCCATCAGTGAGCCCCAAAATTCTCCTCCTTAATCTTGCAGAGATTGAAGATCTCAGAGGTCTGCCCCACATCTTGCAGAGAGCCACCAAAGCACCACATCTGACCACTGAAAAGGAAAACTTACCAGGCTGCAAAGATGGAAAAGCAAAAACTCTGCGTGTAAGGAAGGGGTCAAAAGACCCTCATGTGCCTCAGAGAGGATTTTCCCAGTCCAGAAGCTTCTGAGCAGTGAGATGTGCTGCAAACCCCAGGGCTGGGGCTGGAGTCATGGGTGAGCAAAGCCTGGAAGATTGATTTTTTTTTTTTGTTTTGTTTTCGATTGACGGAGTGTTTGCCAGAAAATGTCATTTTCAGGAACCGAAACTATCTGTGGATTCAAGTCAGGTTTAGCCAACAGTTTTCGCAGCAAAATAAATAGAACGGGGAGAGGAGGGAGCTGCAGAGAAGTCAAAACATCTCGTGGATGAGGTTTCTTGTGTGTTACATTTCAATCTCTCCCTTGAAATGTCATTGTCATTCCAAAAAATTGACATTTATCTAAAAGGTTAAAAAAAAGGCTACGCTGAGTGAAGCATATGGGTTGGCTTTCAGGTTTGCATAAACTGTTTCATTAGGATTTGACAGAAACACTGGGTTTATGCCACTGAAACCCCCCCCCCCCAGCTCCCAACTTTTCTCCGAGGTGACCCCAAGCCAACGTTTCTTTGCTCTGGCCTCCAACCAAGCTGTGAAAAAGAATTTAAAAAGCCATTATTCACCCAACATTAGCCATGAAAAAGAATTTTAAAAAGCCATTATTCACCCAACATGAGGTTGGGAGAGCTCATGAAGAGATTCCCACCAGGGGGAATCCTCTGGAGTGGGGTAAGTGTGCAGACCACCTGGAAAGCCATCCCAGGTTTCAGCAGCTATCAGGGAGATAAACCAGCATGAATCCTTAATGGAGAATCTTAAAACCCAGGAATGTGGAAAAAATGGGGCTGAATCATGACACTTCCATGGAACAGAAATTGTCCCATTCATCCTGACCTTGACCCCAGACCCCAGGAAGCCCATGGAAGCACAAGGACCAGCTCCCACCAAGTTAATCCTGTGATTTAATCCCATGATAATTACAATACCATGATTCCAGGCTGGTTTTTCAGTCCCAGACCCTGGAAAACTGGACAAACAACCCCCTCCCTGAGGCAGAAAAGGCCTTTTCTTCTGCCCTCTGAAAGAACTGGTCAAAGTCCTGATTTTCTGAATTTTCCCCTACGCTGATGTAATGCAAATAAAAATTACAGGGCCGGGGGGAATGATTGACTGGAAAATAGAGGGAAAATTTCTCTGTGGAATGGCTGGTCAATGGGTCTTTTGTGATCTATCCATCTGAGATCTGCAGCAGGAGCACCACTGGAGGGGGAATATTCAGCCCAGCTTTGGGAAGATGTTTCCTCTCCCCTGCAGCTCTCAAGGGAAGGACTGAGATTCCCCAACTCCTTCCAACTTCATGCACAGTTGGATCTCAAATTCCCCCCAAAGCAGCACCAGCACACTGAGGTGTCTTCTCAGCACCTCCTACCACAGCACGTGAGAGGAAAAGACTTGTTTTCACAACCTGCTTCAAACAGGTCCTGCTCCTAAATTCACTGCTCCAACGACTTGGGATCTTTCCAAAAGCAGCCAAAATTCATAGAATCCCAGAATCCCACAATGGTTTGGATTGAAGGGACTTTAACTCTCATCTCAGTCCACCCCCTGCCATGGGCAGGGACACCTTCCCCCAGCCCAGGTTGCTCCAAGCCCCATCCAACCTGACCTTGGACACTTCCAGGGATGGGGCAGCCACAGCTTCTCTGCCCAACCTGTGCCAGGGCCTGCCCCTGCTCACAGGGAAGAATTCCTTCCCAATATCCCACCTAAACCTGTCCTCTTTCAGTCTAAATTCAAACCAGAGCAGAGGTTTTAGCAGCCAGAGTGCTGGCAACACTTCTGATCTGGATGTCAACTCTGCAGTAGCTCCTTTTCTTTCTTCCTCTTTTTAATTATTTAGCTGTTTCTATTTTATAATATTTATTTATTCCTTTTCAAAACCAGCTTCAAATTCCTTAGAAAAAGGCTGTGTGTTTTTCCAGTCTGTGCTTGGATGACTCTCAGCCCCCTGACAGAGAATCTATAGGTGCTAACAAAATACAAACGGATAATTAATCACCATAATTGTGGATTGGGTGGTTTTTATTCACTTCCATCTCCTCTGAGGTGTTTCTTCAAAAGAAAAGAGTGGGGGGGGGGAAAGTCTGGTAGAGAAGAGAAGAAAAGAAATCCCGTAAGCCTAAGTGGGCTGCACAGATTTATGGAGAATTAGTTTAGTCCCAGGGACCTTGTGACTTGAGAGTCCAACCAAACTCCATTCTTGGCTTTATGATGTTTTCAAGCCCCCTCAATGCAATTATTTCCTTGTCTCCCTACAGCCCATCCATTATTCTCTGTAATAATATGTTTTCTGAAACTCCTTTCCATAAACAACCAAAGCAGGCAGCGAGAAACCTCATTGTTATTGATATCATGTCACAGCACCAGAAAAACGGCTCCTGGAAAATGGACTGTGAATGGAGATGGTTTCAATTGAAAACATCCCGACCTTTTACATCATTTCAAGATAAATCAAGCGCAGGCTCGATGATGTCACATGTGGAAATTTAACCTCAGTGGTTGTTTTAGGGGCAAGGTTGAGACAGTTTTCTCGTGGATCCCAAATTGTTGGTGGGAAATGGGTTCCTGGAGGAGTTTGTTTGCTCCTTCCACTGAATGTGGCCCCACACCATCCCTCACCAGCCACAAAATTTCTAAAAGCAAAAGGTTTCAAGCTTATTTTCCCTTTGAACACCACAGAAATGCAAGGGAATTGCACAGCAACCAATACAATGTAGTTCTTCACCCAACAGAGAGAATAAAATGCTCAAGAGCAGATGCACCACCTCACTCTTGTTCCAATTGACAGCAACAACACTCACCCCCTGCAAAGCATCATCCTGGGAGGGAGGTTCAAGCCCACAATTCCCAATGTAATAGATAAAATCACAGCAGTTGCCCAGTGCAACTGGTAGTTTCAATGGCAACATCCCAAACAAAGGGTTTGAGATGAGATTTAGTGCCTAAACCTGATGCTTGTAGCAATGATTATCCAAATGCTGCTGCAGTGTAGGGCTGGATGGTGGATTTGTGGAGGCTGGGAAGGCAGAGCTTGAGCCACATCAACCCTGTCCTTGCCCTCAAACACATGGACCATGTGCAGTCAATTAATTAAACAGTCCAGTTATGGTGCTGCCAACATCAAATAGGGATTAATGAACTTTCTACTCTTTCTAGTTAGATCCAAGAGTATGTCTGATCCTCCACCTGCCCCAAAGGTCATCCATGTCTCTAAAAATTTCAGGTGTAGTTTAAATCACACTAAACCTTGAAAACAAATCCATATGGTGAGGACTATGGAATCAGCCTGCTCATAGATTCAAGAACAAAGATTTCATATTAAAAGATCAAGAGGGAAAATTACTCACTTGCCACTAAGGAGAATAAAAATAAAAGCAACAACACAGCTGGAAGCAGCTCCATAGGGTGAGATAACTGATCCTGGAGGCCCTACATCTTTCCTCATCCTCCTGTTTATTTTGACATTGCAGCAATAGGAACATCCAGGCAGTGGATTTTCTCAGGCACCAGATTTTTATCATCCTAATCATGGTCCAGGACCAACACATGGAAGCATTTACTGGTCCAGAAAGCATTTGTACTGTTCCAGTAACTAAGCACTTTTGAAATACTCTTTTCCACTTGATTGTAGGAGCTGATAGCTCGGGAGCCAGAGATTGATGCTTCATATGTCTGAAAGCTCAAACTCCAAGAAGAGGACACAGCAAAGGTTTCCAGCTCTAGTGGTTTTCATAACAGCCAGCAGCAATATCATGTCAGAACAGCAGCTGCAAAATCTGGTCTTCAATTATTGCCAACTTCCAGTTCAAGGAGAGCTAAATCCAGGGGTGTGGTGCAACCTGTTGTAAAATGCAGCTCAAACAGGGCTTTCATTTTTTTCCCCCTCTCTCATACATATTTTGGGAGCTAAACTGGATTAGAGACCATGGAGTTCAAAGGTGTGCATGGCTGGAGGCATCACAGAGGGATAAATGGTATGGACAAACAGAACCTTATTGCTTTCTACCCCAGTCAAAGGGAGCCCCAATCCTTCTCCAAACCTTTTCCAGGGGCAAGTGGGACAGTAGAAAATGGGTTGACTTCCTGCCTATACTGATTTAACTCAGGAAAAGCACAAAAGAGATTTATGATGTGTTTGGGGAAGACAGTCTTGTTGCCTGGAGAAGCTGTGGCTACCCCATCTCTGGAAGTGTCCCAGGCCAGGTTGGATGGGGCTTGGAGCAACCTGGGCTGGTGGAAGGTGTCCCTGCCCATGGAAAGGGCATGGAGTTAGATGATCTTTAAGGTCCTTCCAACCTAAACCATTCTAGGATTCTATGACCTTTGATTTGCTTACACAAAGGTGTTGGACACTACATGAGCAGGACTAGGTGACCATGGAGAGATGAGTGTGTCCTGACACTGCTGCCCCATCATTTCAGAGCCTTTTCTTCCAGGCTTTCCCACTATTCCCATCAAGGTTTTGGCAGCTAAAACTCACCAGATTCCACACATTTCCATGGCACAGAGACATTTGGAGTGCAGGGCTGAGGAGCTTCCCCGCTGCACTGACATGTGCAAACATGTTCTGAGCAATTTTGAGAATTCAATGACATTCCCACGTGGCTTCTGCAAAACCTCCCAGCAAAAAGTTGCATTTCATGTCACAGCGCCCTGTGCTGAGCATGAAAGCAGGAGCTCAGGATATGCTAAAGCCATCACTTTTGCAAACAAAATGAATGATTTTCAAGGCCTGGAATCATCAGATTTCCTCTTCCCCAGGGGCTCATATTGGGTGAGCACCAAGTTCTCTCAAGCCACGTGGGAATTTCATACTCCAGCGATGTAAGAGATGATATTTAGCACATGGGGGAGCTACGTGAGGGCACAAGAGAAAGGCCATGAGGAGTTGCCATCAATCCACAATGTCAGAGGCCAGGAGGCAGAATCAAATCTGACAGCCTGGAGATGCCAAGCCACACAATTTCACCCTGAGAGCCCTGGAGCAAACAGAGGGACTATTCCCTTGTGCTCAGCAAACACTATCAAAGCCAGTAACTTCCTGCTGATGCGACGGATGGGGTTTAGTGGGACGATCAGTCTTGCTTAAAACACTTCAGGTGATGATGAATTCACCAGTTCCCCCACATAATCAAGGGCTAGCTTGGTTTGCATCTGGCTTCTATTTCATTGGAGTTCAAAAGATGCATTACACTAACCAGCCTGGGTTTAGGTCATGTATCACTGACATCTCCATCCCAAGAGTAAGGCTGTGCCAGCAGCTGCAAGAGAAACTCCTCTTCCTCCAAATCAGCCTCTCAGTGCTGGGACAGAAGCCATCCTAGCCTAGGATTGGTGAAGGTGACATGTCCTCATGTTGTCTTAACACCAATCTCCACCCTGGGAAGTTGTGGAGAACCTCCATGTGCTTCTTGACACCTCCAAGCCAGTAAGAAATCACAGAATCCCAGACTGGTTTGGGTTGGAAAAGACCTTAAAGTCCATCTAGTTCCAACACCCTACCATGGGCAAGGACACCTTCCACTAGACTAGAAATGGAGCAAAAGGCCCCCAAACCTGCTGCAATGGCCAAGTCAGACCCAAAGCATCTGGGTCCAGTCTGGGGCAGGGAATAAACCAGGGGCAAAATAAATAAACAAGAACCCAATCTCCATTTGGAGGCACTAAATTCCCACTCCTTTCCAGATGGCTGGGAGATTTCTCCCAGGTGGTAAATATATTATTAAGAACTCATTTCACCGTGAAATTGAGTATTCTAAACACAGACAGAAGTTAATATATTAGGACAACCTGTCTGAAAAACTCACGTTGGAGGGAATTTATTTTTGTTTAATATAAATCGTGGCACAACACACATGGCCCTCCTCAAGCTGCACCTCGGCAAGAACATGAGTTCATACATTGGGGAGCTCTGCTGCAACAAGACAAGGGGCACTGGGTGAAGTCCCTGTCACCTCTGGGGCTTGCTCAGCCATCAAGGACATGGGCACTGGGAAGTGGTACCCGTGGAATGGCTGGGATGCTTCTCATTGAGCATCTCGGTGCTGTTATTCTGACACTCCTCAGGAGTCTCCAGTGCTTACAGGAAACAAAATCATGGTGATAATAAAGATTTACTGCTCAGGGACTTTAGTGCACTGATTCAGAAGAAAAAATTCAAGCAACATGACAAGGACATGAAGAATATCTCTCAGCAGAATCATCCAGGTCAGAAGAGCCCTCTGGACATCCCTGATCTAGTCCCCCACTCAAAGCACAGGTAGATTTCAGTCAGAAGTTGAGCCTAAATGTCCTCTAGATTTAGATTAAACCTGCACCTTGAAGCTCTTTCCATTTGCACACCAAACCCAAAGTTGTGGGAAGGCTGGAAATTCCTGTTAGTAACTGCACAGTTAATGCATTATTTCTTATTAATCACTGGCTAATAAGAAGATGCCTAAAGTAACATGTTTCCTAAAGCATGTTTCCTAGTTGAGCCAGTTGTTTGGAACTGGGTAATTATTGAAAAGCATCCCAGATATTTCTAGGGAGGAGGAGCAGCATGATTTTGCAAACTGGTAATGAATGAGCCTCAAAGGGATGATGAATACTTTGTATTGCTTAATTTGCTTCACAGCCCTTCTGTCAAGGAGCTTCAGCTTTACTGTGGCCTAAGATCTGCCCAGGAGAAGGTCAAGAAAGGTGACCTTTTCTTCCCACTCAATAGCAAAGGAAGAGAGTCTGACTGCTGGACACACTCAGACTTCAGAGAGTGTCTTCATTACAAGCCCTTCTGGAAAAGCTCAGATGGAAGAAACCACTGCAAGTCTATTAGACTTTAACTCCTTACACTTTAATTCAGCTTCTAATTAACTCACTGTAAGTTAAATGCCTCTATCTTGAGTAAAGTGACCTCTTTGCAGACCTTTGTTCCAGGACATGCGTGGTTTGACAGCACTTCAGATGAACACTGAGCTCTTCCAGGAGATGTCCCAGGATTCTTACACTAAACAGGTTCTCTTCTGCAGCCTTGGTTGGAAAATGGGTGTATGTGAGCATGGACAGACAAAATCTAGTCTGGACAAGTTGTCCTTTGAGAAGGGAAACTGGTGGAATGTATGTGAGAAGGAAAAGAGCATAGAGGTCCAACAGAAAACACGTGAAGGGAAAGAGCCCAGCCTGGAAAAAGCGGGACACTTCAAAGAGTCACCTTTCCAAGACCTTGGGAAATTTCCACCTAGGGAAATACAAGCCCCTGCCACTGCCCCAGCCCAGCCCAATTTACCAGGAGCAATCTCTAAAACCCAGTCTAACCTCCCTGCTCAAACCCAGTGCAGAAAAGCCACTTGAACCCTAAAAAAGCCAGTTATCCACAGTAATAAAATTCATGGCCTCTCTTGGCAACTAAATGCCCAGTGATGAGGCTGCAGACTTGGCCTCTGGCTCTTTGTCTCGGTCTCCTCTCGGAGCCATCCTGCTGCTGATAAATAATTAAACACTCATTGGCACGGGGACCTGAACACAGGTCTCCTCCATCCCGGCTGAGTGCCTGAGCTGATGGGCTATAAACTCCCTGCTGGCCCAACAAACATTTATTCATGCAAAATGGAGCAGCTTCGATGAAAGAGAGTCAGAGCCACGCTCTGTCCTTGTGCTCTTCGGAGAACTCCCCCAGGAGCAAACACTGACGAGGTGGAGAAGTGGCTTTGTTGGCCAAACTCGGAATGTTTTCATCTCTTGGCTGAACTCGTCATCCTTCCAAACTCAACCATACAAGGAAAAATGACTGTAACCATCCAAGAGCAATTTTTATTATCACACAAGTCACAGAATCACAAAATGTGAAGAGTTAGAAGGGACCCACAAGGATCACCCAGTCCAACCCTCAGCTCTGCCCAGGCCCACCCCCAAGAGTCACACCCTGTGCCTGAGAGGATCATCCAAACCCTCCTGGAGCTTTGGCAGCCTTGGGGCTGTGCCCACTGCCCAGGGGAGCCTGGTCAGTGCCCACCACCCTCTGGGGGAAGAATCTTTTCCTGAGATCCATCCTAACCCTGCCCTGACAGCTCCTGCTGTTCCCTGGTTACCAGAGAGAAGCAATCAGTGCCTGTCCCTTTGTTTCACTTCCTGAGGAAGTTGCAGATTGTGATGAGGGGTCCCCCTCAGGGAGAAATATTATTATTATTATTAAATATTAATGCAATTCAATGAGGAAAATATCCCACTCTCTGAGGTGCTCAAACTCAGCTCTTTGGAGAGCTGAGCTCGAACACATGATGGCATTCCTGGTGTTGTCCTGTGCAGAGCTGGACTTGGATAACCCTTGTGGGGCCCTTCCCACTCAGGATGTTCTATGATTCCATGACTATTTAACATGAATTGCCATGGTGGCCCCTTGCAATGATCATCAGAGCCACCCAACTCTTTGTAAACTCCACCAGTCCTTCAGGATGCTACAAAACACCCTTTAGGAATCCCTCTTATTAAATCTGCCCTTCCTGGATTTTGCTGGTCCATGTCAGCAACTCAAATTCCTAGAGAGAATTCCACTTTCTGGGCCCTCTTAATTTGGATTCCCTTCCATCTCCCTCCTCCAGAGGAATATGGGATCATTAATCCCGTCCAAGGAAATGGGACTTTTGCTCACATACAGGAACACATCTGAAGCTCCTGCAAGAAGCAACACATTGCCTTGGTGCTCTGACATCATGAAAAATGATTTGGGGAACAGTCTTGCTTTTTTTTCTTCGATCAGTAATTCATTCAAGGCACCAAAATGAGCTCTTAGGAGTGGCTGGAGTTCACTTCACAAAAGGAACAGGGGTAAAATAAACTAAAATACAAAAAACTCCCTCTGTGCAGACATTCCTCCTACAAATCTGAGTGCTAATGGTATTTGACATGTTGGTAATCTGCACTTTCTTGCCATAATTCATTTAGTGTGGTTCTGCTTGATTATTGTACATTTTACACAGGGATGCACAGGAAATGTTGCTGCTTTTTTTGCCTCCTTAAACAATTTTATTCCTGCTAGAAATGGCTCATTCATGCTGCCCACATTCTAGGCTAGGGAGGGAAGGGGAAAAGCAAAAATCAAAGAGAAAACAGGCAGTGAGAGAACAGAAAATAAATGCAAAGAAGGGAAAGGAGAAAAAAAAAACAATAGGAAGGGAAAATAAGCTGAGAAACTATTAAAATCAAAGAAAATGAAGCCAAGAGCCAGAAGGGCAGAGAGGGGAGCCACTTCCATGGATTTTGGAAGAGCACATCCTACTTCTGCCCAGAGACTGGAGCAAAGGACAATCTAACTAGTGAAGACTCATTTGTATTTATTTTCCATGGATTTGAGTCCTCTTTAACTAAAAGCTCAAAGTCTTCTCCACGCTCAGAGTGTCTGTGACATTAGACATGATGTTCTTCTGGAAATCTCTGCAGTTTGAAAAAAGCTGGGAAGAAAATAACTGTTCCTGCTCTATAAAAATTTTGCCCTTTCCCGTGCAGAGAAGGAGGGGGGAAAGAAGCCCTAAACCAAAATGTCAATTTACTTCAACTCAAGCAAAAGTTGGGCCAACACCAACATGATCTTTAAATTTTAACTTCTTTTTTTTGCTTATTATCTGAAACAAAAATTCAGCTGCGCTTCAATTTTTTATTTTGAGCCAGAAAATCACTTGTTTTTCTTATGGAAAAAAAAAAATTTAAATCTTGCAAAATGGTTTCATTTTCCTTGCATTTGTTAGTTCTGCTCAAACACTCCTTTGAAACTGGCCTGTTCTCCTGGAAAGCTGGTTTTCCTAAGCCAGCAGGTCCCAAGTTAAGAAGAACCAGCCACTTTCCATCTCATATTAAGGCCATTCCCACTTTTAGTCACAGGACAAGAGGGAATGGCCTTAAGCTGAAGGAAGGAAGGTTTGGATTGGATATTGGGAAGAAATTCTTCCCTATGAGGGTGGTGAGGCCCTGGCACAGGTTGGGCAGAGCAGCTGTGGCTGCCCCATCCCTGGAAGTGTCCAAGGCCAGGTTGG
>JAOXXN010000290.1:4677956-4688209 GCA_026770055.1 Myrmophylax atrothorax
GATCTGGTAAAGGGCCTGGAGTTGGACCAAGGGTTGGACTTGATGATCTGGGAGGTCTTTTCCAACCCAATCCATTCCAGGATTCTGTGATTCTATGATTCTATAACCACTTTCCTGGGGAACCAGTTCCAGTGTCCAAGGGATCTGGCCATGAGCAGCAAACAAATAACCAGACAGCCAAGAAGAGGGGAAATGGATCCCAAAGGTGAAAGGAAAACAGTCACCAGCTGGGGCTGAGCAAGAACCACTTTGAGGTTATTCTTCCTCAGTATAAGGGGGAGATGCAGGGACAGACATGGGAAATTAGAGAAGAAGAAGGAGCAAAAGCTATTTAATCCCCTCCCATATGAGCTAAAATCTGAGCAATTCGCACAACACCTGCAGTATTTAACACGTTTGATACAGCAAAGCCAGGACCCAGCAGGGCACCACGATGGGCACAGGCTCCAAGGCATCCACTGCCAGGGCTGTCAGCAGGGAAAGGGTTAAAAGCCCTGGGATTTACACGGGTTTGGAAGCATGTTCCTGGTTTTCCTACAGGTAATTACAATAATTGTGGGGTGTAAACACTTTACAGGAGAGATCAAAAAGAGGGGTGTGAATGGGAGAGGGGCGAGGACAAGCAAGATCAAAGGAAAAATTATTAAAATCTATATAGTGCTGATTTCTAATTCCTGTGAAGTCTGGTAGCGGGGCTGGAGGGGTGAGGGAACGGCCTCGGCACCGCGTTCATCTCTCAGCCCATATAATCCCACATTTTTTATTAAATCATCCATTGAAACCTCCATCCAGCACCGCCCCAAACCCAGCCCTCGCCGCCCATGCCGCAGCACCACGGGGCATCTCTTACACTCCCGACGCCAAACCACACTGAGCTCATCCTTTTGGGGAAGAAACTGTCCAATTTGTTGGGTTTTTTTTCCAAGCAGGATCCGAGCAAAACTCTCGAGCTCGGGACTGTTTTGACTTTGCGGTCCCCCCCCATCAGCGATGCTCTAATCTGCGCTCGGCAGGAGGATCCGCTTCTCCCTGCGGGATCGGCTATTAACAGTTGACGTTTCGTTTAAACAAAGCCTTGAGATTGTCCAAATATTTGCCTCAAACACACTTGGTGTGTTGCCTCTCAGCTCGGCTCCCCTCGGGGGTGTTCCGCTCTGCTCTTCCCATCCATCCCGGGTCCCGCTGCCGCCGGGAGCGCAGGGATGGCATCTCAAGCATCACCAGATAACGCAGCAAACCTCGAGCCTACACATTGACTCCCTCCCTCGCCCCGAAACAAAACATCAAAGCGAAGGGAAAATTATCTTCTTGCAGCAAAGTGGGTTTTAAGTCATTTACTTTCCTTTTTTATTCCACAAATCCGGGCGGGAGGAAAAAAAGAACAGCAAAAGTTCAACATGGAAATCAGACCGCTGACTTTTTTTCAAACCTTCCTTTTCCTCTCAGCTCCTCCAGAAAAAGATTCAATTTATACTATTAATACAACTAATTAAGTGTTTGCAGGAATGTGCTTCAGCTGCTTGTCTCCTCCCCATGTCTCCATCCCTGCTCCTCCTAAAACCTCCACACTGGAGCAGCAAAACCTGCTCGGGAAAGGGTTTGACACTTCCTTTTTTGTAATAAGCAGCTGAGAAACAAGGATATGGCTTCAAAAACATCTCCTCCACAATGAATAACAACCATCTCCAAGAGTCCCAGGGAGACAAAACTAGGGTAGGATTTCATGGGTAAAACAACTTCATACAGACCTGTGATCTCCACGGCCCGTATTTATTCTCTCCCAGCCTCTTTTCCAAGTTCTGCCTTCCATTGGAATAAAAAAATGCACATTTCCACGTGTTTCCCCAGCTCAGCCAGAGCCAGGCTCTGGGATAACCCTCTGAACAGCAGCACAGTGGAGCAGGGAGGGTGGGATTGTGACCCAGTGGTCAATGAGGATTATGAGGAGCAGAACTGGAGATGAAAAATAAAGATCTGACAACAAGAGCTACAACACACTGCTCCCCACTCATCCGGGCTCCACAGGGATGCTGGGAGAAAGGATGTGCTGCTGTTTGCTTAGGAAAGGATTTTTGCTGTTGTTCACAGGTAATTTTGTCCCTTCCAGACTCCCAGCTCAGCCCTGCAGCCACATTCCTGCTCAGCAGTACCATGTCCTGCCCACCTTCATGTGGCTGTAAAGACATTTCGCTGCAGAGCAAAACGGGGCAGGAAACAATAATTCTTCCCTGGCCCTTCCTGGATGGTGCCCAGGGCATTTGCTGCTGTAATTCAGGTTTGTCTTGCCAGGCCAAGTTTTCAGGAGAAGTCAGCACACTCAGGGAAGATCAGCCTGGAAAGGCCCCCAAGAAACTGCCTCATTCCTCCTGCAGATCATCAGCAAAAGCAGCTCCCAATAAATTATCCCAGACATTCACATGACATGGTTCCCACATGCAATAGCCCAGAAATACAAGAGTAAGGTGGGTTCCATCACTAGGAGCTTTCAGGGATGAGAGGGATGCACAAGAAGATGTTCAATGTCACTGCAACACAAATCCCAGAAGCTGAGACAGCATTTCCATGTGCTAACTGGACATATTTCCAAATCCATCATGCTTTTTCCCTATGCCAAAGCACTAAAACATCACCCAACAGCATTAAGAAAATGCTTCAACAATGCCAGTGACCCCCCACATCCATACCCTTGATCCTTGGCACATCCAGTCCAGCCAAAACCACGGAGCAAATCCCATGCCCACAATCCTGCCCCCTGGCATGTGTTTCTCCTGCCCACCAGCATCTCCCTCTGCTTCCCAGTGACTACCAGAAGGCCCTTCCTACAGATTTTCCCTATGATTTTCTCAAAACGGGACACAACAGAGGATTTTGGGATGGCTGAATGTCCCCCAAGGGTTGTATCCCTTTCCTGGAGTGGTGGCAGCCCCACCTGGAGTCACGTACCTGGACAGCTTTTAGATGCCTCTCTCCTGGTGCCACCAGCAGCTGTGCCTGTGTGGCTCCTTCCCTGCACGTCTTATCCCCCCACACACACTTAAAGAAAAAAATAATCCAACTTTGCCTTAAGGATAAGTAGAATAAAATGTCACTTCCCTATTAGGGGGAGAAAAAAAAAGAGAGAAGAAAGAGGGAAAGTATTACACTCGTATTCTTTGAAATCAGGTCAGCTTAGAGCTTTGAAATGGCAAAAATTGAAAGATATTTTCCTCCCACTTCCCTTCCTCTTTTTTTCCCCAACTCTTTTAAAGGACTCTCTACTTTCAAAGGCTTCCTTGAGTCCAGTTTTCCCTCTGGTATGGCTTTTTTTTTTGCTCCCTGCTGAGGCAATGCCACACTGAGCACAAGGCTGCTTCCCCTTGGAGGGAGCGAAGGGAAGAGCTGGAGGAAAGCAAAATAATAAATAAAGGAGAGGAAATCAGAGAATCCCACAATGGTTTGGGTTGGAAGGGACCTTAAAGATCATCTGGTTTCATTTCTCTGCCATGGGCAGGGACACCTTCCACTATCCCAGGTTGCTCCAAGCCCTGTCCAAGTGGCCTTGGGCACTTCCAGGGATGGGGCAGCCACAGCTTCTCTGCCCAACCTGTGCCATGGAGGGATTCATCTCAGTGTTACTAAGCTGGGCACTTTGGTGGCCTCATCTTTGCACATCCCACTTCAGGGATGGGAAATCCAAGCCCAAGGGGAGCCCTGGAAGTCTTGCTGCTCCTCTTGCAGCTCAGGACTCAGTGAAGGGCTTTCTACAGCTCATTCCTCAATGATTTAACCCAAAATCTCCAAACCCCATCCTTTCCAGTGCTACCAGCAGCCTAACAGGCCCTATCCCTGCAGAAAGCTGAGGGCCAAAAAGAGACATTTGCTATTAAAGAGCAGCTTTATCATCCCCATCCATCCGCCTGCCCAGCTTTACAGCACATGGATGAGCTCCGTATGGAGCACCTCAAACACGTGGGAATGTACAGCCTCACTTCCCGATGGGAATTTGCTCTCATCCCTCCTGATGCCTCTGCAAAGCATCTGCAGCACCGTGTGCTGCCTGAAGGGGAAAACCAAGGGTGTATTTAAGACGTGGGGGTTATTCATTCAGGCTGAGCAGCCTGTTAATTCCCATTGGGAGCAGGTGGAACAGCTGCAGGACCTTTGCATCCATCCATATGCCTCTCCCATATGCTGGGATGTGGCAGTGGTGACAGGGACAGCCTGATTGCAGCAGCATGGATGCTCTGGAGGGAGGAGAGCACGTCCTGCTGTGTCCTGGTCTCTGCAACATTCCATCCCTCCTTCTCTGACTTAATCCTCCTTCCTTTTCCCTTCTTTTTCCTACAGAATTTTTAAAAATGTTTAGTTTTTCCCTCTCTCCTGCCTTAGAGGATTAAATGCAACAAGAGGCAACAAGGACAAGGGTTGATACATGGGATATTGGGGAGAAAAAGGGGCTGGGAGCAGGGAGAGGGGTTTGGGGATAGTCAGGGGTCTTCTGGTGTCTTCCAAACCCCACCAAATCCTGCTGTGGCTGCGGCTGGGACTGCTGGAGGGAAGCTGTGAGGAACCAGGAGAGCTGTGCCTTCCTCTCCATCCCTCTGGAATTACAGGACTGTGGGAGATTTGCAAGTTCATGGCTGGTACTGAGAGTGGCACACAGAGAAAAATCCTCCTGCTCCAGACTGGCCCAACCCACTGCCCTTGTGGTGGGCGACAGGGTTTTTATTGCAGAGCACCAGACTGAGACGGCCCAACATTCCCTTGTTCCTGACGAGCATTCCATCACCTCCCTCACCTCCAGCCCTGTGTTGCAATGTCACAGTTGGCTGGCAGTGCTCCATCCTCACCCCCCTCCTCCTCCTCCCCACCTTGATGGATCCACAAACTGCCACCACCCCTGCTGGCCCTGCACCCCCTTTTGTGAGGACATGAGACATAAAACCCTTTTGCCTTCCCTGCAAGGACCTGAGGTTGATCCCTGCTCAGAAGATACTTCAAAACTCCATTCCAGAGCTGGCAAACGAACCCCACTCTAATGAATTCCTTGTTCTAACACCATCCTAAAATCAGGGGTGGTGTCAGCCTGGCTGCTCCTACTCCCCTTCAACTCCCAGGGTCTCCCCACTTGGAGCTTTAGGAGCAGAAGCGGCTGTGGTGGTTTCCCTCCTCCCTGGCGAGGGTTTGGTGCAGGGAGGCGAAGGCAGGGGTCAAGTTCAGCTTCTTCCCATGGAAATCAAGCAAAATCCATGGAGCTGCAGCAGTGCCAGGCACAGCAGAACCATCGCTAGATGGGGACAGAGTCCCACGGACGCCGGGAAGGTGCCCAGCATCCCCCAGTGCGGGCACTGGGATGCTCCAGCACGGCGGGGAGGGATCACAGCCCCTTCCCACTGCCCGGCTCCACTCACCTCTGCAAAGCCTGAGTAGGAATGTGAGAAAAACCCTCTGGAAAAAAAACAGGGTGAGGGTCAAAACCTTTCCAGCAGGAATGTGTCCTCCCGCCGGGTGCCCGCAGCATCCCCACTCTGATCCTCCTCTGCTTCCCCAGCAAAGTGCTTTGCTTTATTATCAGCTTCCTAAGATCTCCCTCTCCAGCAACTATTCCTTTGAGAGGAGCTCTTGCTCTCCCTCCTCCCTGCTTTTTGGCAAGTTTCCATGTTTATTGTGGGGTTTGAGTTGGTGTTTTTCTTTTTTTTTTACCTTTTTTCTTTCCTTTTTTTTTTTTATTTTCAGAGAGCATATTTATTGATTTTTCACACTGGGCAACGCAACACATTCTGCACTTGTAGGGATCTTCATTTGCAGGACCCACGGGGCTCCCTGCCATCCCTCCTGGAACAGGGAGGAGGATTCAGGGACAGAAAATCCATGACAGCTTTAAACTGTTGCTCCTGTCACCCAGCAGGACGCAGGTCCACGGCAAGCACATGAAAAGCATTCCTCTTATTCATTTTCTACTGAAAAATAAGGGATGTGTTTTTCCTTCTGACATAATTTCCTGGTTAAAATCCAGCCCTGCAGCTTGTCCATGATAAAATCACTGCAAATGACCCTGGGATGCTGTGGAGGGTCTGCTCAGACCAGCACCAAGGGCAGAGCCACTGACTCCCCCCCTCCCTACGGACAACTGAATAAACACATTTCTCCCAATTCTTTGCTTAAAACACCCCATTTCCAGCCACAGCAAAGGGAAGGGATCCTTCCAAGCAGCAACACGGGGGGATGCTGCATCCCTTAGAGAGTATCATTGCTGATCTTCAAGCAACAACCCCCTTTTCCAACATCTGTAAATAAATCCAGGGTCTGAGGTCGCCTTTGGCCTCCCCTATTCCAGCAGGACAGGAGATGTTCTGGTCCTTGTCCCCTTCTAGGTTTGGCAATCTCCCACAGTCCTGCAATTCCAGAGGGGAAGGCACAGCTCTCCTGGTTCCTCACAGCTTCCCTCCAGCAGCCCCAGCTGCAGCCACAGCAGGATTTGGTGGGGTTTGGAAGACACCAGAAGACATCTGACTATCCCAACTCTCTCCCTCCTCCCAGCCCCTTTTTCTCCCCAATATCCCATGTATCAACCCTTGTCCTTGTTGCCTCTTGTTGCATTTAAACCCCCAAGGCAAGAGAGAGGGGGAAAATAATGATTTTTTAAAAAATCTGCAGGAAAAAGAGGGAAAATGGAAGGAGGATTAAGTCAGAGAAGGAGGGATGTGTCGAGCTGTAGCCACAATCGGTACCAGGGACTTTGGTTCCTTTCCCTGTGGTTTCTTCAGGGCTGAGGGTGGTAAACAAAAGCAGGATAACAAATTTGGGCATGGAGGGCTCAGGCACTGGAGGAAGGAGGACCCCTGTGTACAGGGACCAGGAAAAGGCACGTTCATGGGAGACAGAACCACCCACAGCCCTGAGGAAACTTATAATTTCTTCCCTCTCACCAATACTTTTAATAACCAATTAATATTTAGTCAACAAGTAGCTGTGCTAAATCCAAGGAGATGGATTTCACAGGAGGGCTATTTCATGTTAAATGAGCACTGACTCATCAGCAGCATTTAGCAAGGATTATGGATTAGCTGCGTGCCCAGTATCCATCACCACAAATCCAGCAGGGATGTGGCTGCTGGAAGGGCTGGAATGTGGCTATTCCATGATGGGGGAGCACCTGCAGCCACTTCCACAGCCCCTCTGAGGGGTCCTGTCACACAGAGCCCTAACAGGGACATTTCCAGAATGTCCAAAACAGAAGCCAAAAGGTGACCCCAACCAACGATCCCAGACATTTAAAGCTCTCCCCAAGATAAGGCACAGCACGGAGCTGGGAGTGAGCAAAGTGGATACGCAGCAGGAAGGATGGAGGGGAGGAAAGCATTCTAATTACCAATCCCTGAAAAACAGGGCACACAGCATCACACCCTGCAAAGCTTTTGTAGAGGAATCCCACCCTGAAAGTGTGTTTTGCCAAGGCTGGGTTGTTTGTTCAAAGCAGCAAAAAATACAAGGTGGGTCCTTCCATTCCTGGAAGTGTTCAAGGCCAAATTGGATTGGGCTTGGAACCTGGTTTAGTGGGAAGTGCCTTTGCCCATGGCAAGGGGGTGGAATGAGATGGTCTTTGAGGTCCTTTCCAACCAAAACCATTCTAGGTTTCTGGGATTCCATGATCCCAGGATACAGGAATGCTGGGCTGTGGCAGACAGTGTGGGAAGCATCACCCCTCTGATGAAAAGGGAAAACTCATCCCCCCAGTCCTGTCTCTTCTCTCCCCAAGGAAAAAGCTGAGCTAAACACCAGTGACCACACACCATCTTCCCCAACCCCCCGCACCCTATGCCATTCCCATCCCTCTGGGAGGCAGGGTGGGTGTCCTGGGATGGGGGCAGAGATGGGCTGTGTTCCGCCGCTTCTCGGAGTTGCTGCTGCTGGAGGAGGTGATTAACTCCCTGACCTGCCGAGCTTTAACGCGACCTCTGAGAATAGATAGAATCTTGTTATCTTGTAATGAGTTTTATGGCTTATTTCAGTACATTTTGGCCATGTTTCTCCAGTGATTAGGGCAATTATCAGCCTGTGCATTTCAGGATTATGAATTATGGAGCCTCTGAAAGGCTACAGAGATTTAATATCTCTCCCAGCGTCCCTCTGCCTCACTTCTTTCTGTTTAGAGCCTGGCAGTGATAGCACAGTAAAGGAATTATGTATCAAAGCTCATCAATGGGATCCAGCCATCACAATTAATAACACGGGACATTTAACACTGTGTCCCCCAGGGGAGCAGGGCACAGTCACATCCCTGGGGTACCACCAGCAGGGATGCAGGTGATGCCTGTCAGGGGATGTCCTGGCCCTTGCAGGAGTGAGTCACAGATTCCAGGCTGGGATTTGGGGGATGTAATTTAATCCCAAGGCGGTTAAACACAGGCTGTGGACACGCCACCCATCTGACCCAGCCTGTGGCTATTTCGGGGCTCCCTGGCTCACCTGGCTGGGGACACCCAGTTCTACTCCTGGCCCTCTCCCTGGAGTGCCCTGTCCCATCTGAAGCTTATTTAGAAGCCTAAAGCCCCTGAGCAGCTTAGGGCTGGACTGTGCACTCAGGATTAGCAGTTGGGGAAGGGACACAGTGGGCTTGGACCTGCTCTGAGCTGCCCTGAGCAAAAGGCACGGCCAGGCTGGAGCCATCCACGTGGGTACCAGCACAAGCCCCTTGCCCTCCTAAGGACCTCAATAGGTTTCAAAGCACCTCAAGAAAAGCCATCAGCATGACTTTGTGGAAGGGGAAATTGAGGTCCGATGTGTTGTTGGGAATGAAATCCACTGTCAACTTGGAGCTGGAAGATGGGATGCTCATGAACAAAACTAGTCTGAGCTAAGCCTGAACTGGTTTTGTGGGAGGGGAGGGCTGTCTGGGGGTCTCCTGGCTGGATAAGGAGAGGAGAGAGAGCATCAGCCCTGCCCTGGATCTCAGCCTGTTGGAGCATGAAGCCAAAGGGCAATCCCTGCCCAAATCCAGCCTTCCACATGCAGAATCTGGATGCACCAAACCCATGCCCAGCATCCCCCCACTGAAGGGCTTCACTTCAGAGCCAAGAGGCACAAAGGACATTTGGATGCTCTTGTGAGCTCCCAGATCCTGCTTATATATAAAAATAATCTGTTTTGTGTCCCCTGGTTGCACTGGGGACAGCTGAGGCCAGGCTGGGCCAAGTCCTGCTGCCATCACCCATCCTTAGCACCATCCAGATGGAGCCTTTTAACGGTCCTGATGCACGCTTGGTTTTATTTTTATTTTTTCCTCCCTGCAAATGATCACTGGAACTTGATGGCTGCTTGGGAAAACACAGACGGCAGCAGAAACCTTTCGGTGCAGGGAGCTGTGCTGGCTCAGCTTCCTCCTCTCCCCCTTCGTGGGGATGTGGGTGCTTCTTCCGAGCAGGAAAACGTAAAATATTAATTCTGCATCGAAATAAAATTAAGCCTTTGGAAATGAGCTCCAAGAAATAAAGTCGTCGCTTGAGTTAATTAAGAAGAGATTATACGGCGAGGCTGTAATAAAAGCTTTCACGATACAGGATGCACTGAGATGCTGCCACAGGCCAGGATGGAGAAGGAGCTGGACATCCTCCTGGGGAAGGGATGGGGAAAAGGAGCACCTGGGCTGATCTCAGCTCTTGGCCTGTCCTCTTTGCTCTGCTCCATCCTGTCTCCATCCCTCACCCTGCTCCGTGCTGGGCTCGCCTAAATCAGTCCACAAAGCACTAGATGCAAAAAAATATGCAAAACCAGACTTCCCCCAAGGGGTGCAAGTGCCTCTGCCCTCCACGAGATGACAGATAAAATCCCCTGTTACTGGAGGAAGGTAATTTGACATAACAGCTGTTCTGACATTCTCTCCCTATGGATATTGCCTGCAATAAGAATGCAAATCAGCGCTCTTTGCACTTCTCCTGGAGAGCAACTTTCACCTGAAGAGCAGAGAGCAGTTCCAAAACGTGAACCCATTAACACCTGGCTCCTCCCAGCCTCAATGCCCAGCTCCCTCCACCCCCGCCACAGCCACTCCGGGAATGAAACCTGCACCCTGGTGACTGGAGCAGCAGGAAAATGAGGAAACTTGTCCTTATCTTGGCAGTAAACCCACTGCTTAGCACCTTGCCTCAGTTTCCATACTGTAAAACCCAGGATCATAGAAGCATAGAATGGATTGGGTTGGAAAAGACCTCCGAGATCATCAAGTCCAATCCTTGGTCCAACTCCAGTCCCTTTACCAGATCATGGCACTCAGT
>JAOXXN010000290.1:4707663-4728087 GCA_026770055.1 Myrmophylax atrothorax
CCCAGGGATGGGGCAGCCACAGCTTCTCTGGGCACCTGTGCCAGGGCCTGCCCACCCTCCCAGGGAAGGATTTCTCCCTAATTCCCAGTCTAACCCTGACTCTGTCAGGTTGAAGCCATTCCCCCTTGTCCTATTGGTTCTTTTACCAATTAATTTAAACCTGGCTTCTCCATCTGCTGTTGAGTAGAATTATATATCCTCTTTCATCTCTGCCTGTTCCCTTCCCCTGCCTCACTTTTCCGTATGAGCCACACAATCTGAGTTTATTTTCTCCAGCAGCAGCATTTCTTTGTGATTTACACAGTCTGGGGTGCACTGCATGTCTCCCTCACCAAGCCTTGTGGAGCAGGAATATCATAGTCAAGAGTAAATTAACTGGATAACAATTACATTTATGCCTCTGATTTAATGACTTGAAGTTATAAGAGCATCCATCTGGTTTGCTCCTTTGTTCCTGACACCAGCAATCCCTGGCACAGGGTCTCACCAGCCTGCGTGCCCAGGGGGTCCCCAACAAGGAGTGGGCACAGTCTGCAGCAAAAAGAAGTGTAACTTAACTCCAGTGTGTATTAATCAGCAATCACAGCTGCTGGCACATTGTCTGGAAGGCTGTGCCATCTCCTGGTTTGGTTAATAAGGGGAGGCTGTTTAAATGAAAATCATTAAAAATGGTATGTAGAGAGGTGGTGCTTTTGGGGGGCAGTGGGGCTGCTCAGAGCCTCCTGCAGAGGGGGAAGCAGCTTTTTGGTGCCCACGGACCAGGCTGGACTGGTGGTGCCCACCACCTGCTGCTCTGCCCATCCCTGTTCCAGGACAGCCCATCTGTGCCCCCACAGCCTCCTGCACTCCCAGCCTGGCCTCAGTGCAGGGAAACAGTACTTAGAAGTTACATTTCATTCAGAACAACTGCAGCCTGAACAAAAATTACTCTTCAAATATGCAAATGAGCTGCAGTTCCTTTTCATTTTCCCCCTTTAACAGCAGTTACTCTGTCACTGGTGGATTTACGGCGTTTGGCTGCAGGTTTTAATTGCTGTTTGCATACCCAGCAGTGCCACAGCCAAGCACTGAATGTGTGTTCCCATTTTGCATCCAAATCCAAACCACAGCGGAAAAATTATTGGTGTGTGTGTTTTGGTACCAACCCCATTGTAATCTGCCCTTAGAGCTGCTGAGGAGAAAGGATGAGGTAGATGTGCTTTATTTTAAGCACTTTGTAAAACACCCAGTGAAGCAGAAGGGAAACCAGTCCTATGGCAGAGGCCACACAGGACACAGGGGCTCTGTGTGACTTTGGGACAGGACACAGGTGCTCTGTGAGACTTTGGGACTGGAAGGAAACGCAGTAAAATTGGTGTCACTGCAGTGGGATGAGCTTCATACCTGGATGTTCCATCCTGGGGGCTCCCCCCCAGCCCCTGGCTTGGGTGGAGCCACTGAGCCTCAGGGACAGCCTGGTGGCTTTGGGACCTCTGTCACACCCTCAGTGTGTCACCCACTCCAGTGTCTTTCCTCTCATCTCACATACCATGCAGGTGCCTTCCCTCCCTTCTTTTTTCTTTCTCTTTTTTCCCCTCTTTCTCACTCCCCGGTTGATCAATTATTTAATACATTTCATCCCAGTGCAGAGCTCCCTGAAGTGAGTTGTTTTAAATTAAATACATTTCTCTTTGAATCAACTGGAGTCCCTGGGAAATTTTTAGCTCTGCAAATGAGCTCATTTGAATTTTGGAGGTGTACCTGGAGCTCGCCTCGGTGTTTTTTCTTTATTTTTATTATTTCAAATCTCATTCCACTTTGTTCCAGGTTCAATCTTTTCCCTGCAGCAGTGCCCCATGCACTGGCTCATCGGAATAATTTCAAAAAAGAGCAAATTAAAGGGCCCAACATGAAATTTCCTTAGAGAATTGATGTGGGTTAACTGTCTGTATCTTATTGTGCTGCCTTGTTTGGAAGGCTTCAAGCAACCATCCATTATAGTTATAGGGCTGAATGATGACTACAGTTACACTGGAAAAGAAAAATAGAAAAAAAAGGGAAAGAAAAAACTAAAAGAAAAGCAGTTTCTATGAATAACAGCACCAGGGTATTTAAAACACTTGGCTGCACACTTCTCAGGCAGCATGTGCTGAAAAATGCATTTCTCCCTTAATGACCTTTAAATCCCTTGTACGATGTGGGTTTTCTCTAATCCTCTAAATATGTTCAGAGGAGACAACAAAAACACGTAGAACACATGACAGATTGTGGTTCCCAGGGTGGAAACCTCCCCTTCATTTCCCCATGGACACAGGAAAAGGTGTTCCAGCTGTGACACAACAGCCTTGCTTGGCCTCTTCCGTCTCCAC
This sequence comes from Myrmophylax atrothorax, assembly GCA_026770055.1. Lineage (NCBI taxonomy): Eukaryota > Metazoa > Chordata > Aves > Passeriformes > Thamnophilidae > Myrmophylax > Myrmophylax atrothorax. The sequence continues at coordinate 4,710,012 of JAOXXN010000290.1, forward strand.
AGGGGCAGCTCCACTCCGGGTGGGCAGAGCCCATGGGAATGCCCAGGAATGGCTCCAGGCAAGTGCTGGGGGTGCAGGGAGGTGTTCAGAGGTCTGGAGTGAGAAGGCAGTGGCACAGGGAGCTGAGTGAGGGGCTCTGGGGGACACCCTGGGGTCCCAGCTCTGTGCACCCCCAGGTCAGGAGAGCTGCTTGGCAACAATGGGATTTATTGGCAGCTCCGGCTCCACAACATCCACACTCATTAATTGTCTGTTCTCTACCTGGACAGAGTTGGCTCCATCACACGCTGCCCCAGTGAGGAGCTGAGGGGTGGCAGGGATGGGGTGCCCAGTGCCCTCCTCCTGCCCACATGTGGGTGACCCTGATGGGCAATGGGCACAGACAAGCTCAGGATAACGATGGAGCTGGGAAATGACTGGGATGAGGACAGCAAGTTTTCTCCACCCCTCAAGCAGGCGAGGGCAGCACTGGAATCATAAAGCTTTTCATGCCAAGGCTGCCAAAACCTGGGTGCTTTCACAGTGTCTTTGCTCAGCAGTGCCAGGGTGAGCCCTGTGCATCCTGCTCTGGGGTGAGGTGCTGGTTCCCACCATGCCAGGGCTCTTTGGCAAGAGATGCACTAGCCAAGCAGGGCTGCAGGTGGGTGTTGGGGTGGCACCCAGTCTGCTCCCAGCTCTGCCCTCATCCCAGACCCCCCATTTGTCCAGGGTGGGTCCTGAGAGTGGGTGGGAGTGGAGTCTCCAGCCCCAGGGACCCCACGAACTGTGTCCCAGCCAGCAGGTCTCTTCCAGCCCCAGTGTTGTTCCCACACATCACCAAGTCCCCACACTCTCTGTTTCAGGAGGACAATATTTTGGGCTGAATTCTTATACCTCTGTACATCATTTTAGCTATGGAATAACTGCATTACCTGCCATGGAGACAGTGCAACCAGGGAGCAGTTTGGCAGCATTGTGTCCCTATGTATGTTATTATATCCAGAATGGAAATAATCATCTCCCAGGCATAGAAGTGAAGCTCCTTTGTCATAGTCCCAGCCAGCAGCTGGGTGTGTGAGGGGCACAGTTCTTACCCCAGCCCTGTGCCAAGGGGGTGAGCCCCTCACGAGTGTGGTTCAGGTCTGTTATCACAGGAATCAGGGCTTCAAAGGACAATTTGCACTCGCTCTAAAGCTGGTATTGAAACCAGATATATAATTTATACCTGGATCTGATCCTTTATAATGCAAATGTAAAGAACTTCAAACGCCAGCCGGTTCACACTCTGCAGGGCTGAACACCTTAACCTGGTGCTGGAAATGACACTTTTACCCATCATGGCAGTTTAACACATCAAGGTAAAATTTTTTGTCATTCAGGACACTTTTACCCACCTATCAGTGTCCCATCAGGACAATTTTAGCCATCAACACATCTTGATGTTCCCATTTCCCTCCCATCCTCCAGCTCCAGTTCCTGGTGGGGCAGGGATGCAGTGCCTCTTCCCTGGAGAAAATGCTCATTCTAGACCTTTTCTGACCAATGTCACCATTTTGCCTTTGAACTGTCTCACTCTTCAGGCTTTTCACTTTCATTATTCTGCTCTTGCCAGGGGAAGAAGCTGCACGTATAAAATACCCAAACTATAAAGGATGTGAAACAACTGAAGTGACAGAAGACATTCCCAAACCTAAATCAGCAATAAAATTAGTTGGTACAACAGTCCCTGCCTGGGAGTTTCTGAGGAGCCTCCAGGAAAGCCTCAGGCAGGCTGGTCAGACAGTGTGACAGCCAGGGAAGAGCAGAGTCACAGAACCACAGAATGCTTTGGGTTGGAAGGGACCTTAAAACTCATCTCATTCCACCCCCTGCCATGGGCAGGGACACCTTCCACTGTCCCAGGTTGCTCCAAGCCCTGTCCAACCTGGTCCTGGACACTTCCAGGGATGGGAATGCTGCAAACACACTGGAGAATTCAGAAGAAAATGAGCAAAGGAGAAATAGTAGTAGGAAAATAATCCTCTGTGTTGAGGCAAGAGCAAGAGCCTGCAGAGCAGCAGATCTAGAGGGAACCTCTGCTGAGTGGAGCACACACCAATCTGCAGGAGCAGATCCCACCACCCTGCCAGGGTGGGAAATGAGCCAGATGGTCAGGGGAGATGTGGGCCTGGTGCCACCACTGGTGCTGGGTTAGAGCAGTGAGCCTCGAGCTGAGCGAGAGCCTGTCTGTTCCACCACCTGCACGTGTGTCACACTTCAAGGGACATTATTGTCAGGGATTTACTCCCACACCTGGTTTTTGCAGGACACCAGAACCCGTGTGCTCTGTCTGAAGCTCTGCTGCTTTTCCCTTTCCCTCACTCAGCGCAAGCCAAGGGTTAACAAAAGCCAAGCCAGGCACATTTACACTGAATTCCCCCCTGCAGATCCCCAAACAAAAGCTGCAAAAATGCCATGAATAAATTTCTTCCTGTTTGGCTGCTGTTCCAGTGTTAAATGGACCATTTCTGTGCTCTGGTGCCCCAGCAGGGAGAGGGCTCTGGGTTTGCCGAGCAAACGGAGCTCAGTCTGCCTCTGCTGTGCTGTTATTTCATTTTCATCATGACTGGTCTAAAGACTCGATAATCACAGATAAGCCTGAGTGAACCCTGGTTAAAGCCACCAGGCAAATAACCAGCCCAGCCCAGGGACCCCACAGAGCCCAGGAATTGCTTCTGCCACTTTGCTGCCTCCAGCCACGCAGGAGGAGCAGCTTTTGATCAGCCAACACTCAAAATGGAGCTGTCCAATTGGAAATTTCCAACAGGTTCCCTTCTTTCAAACAGAATAATTTGCAGTTTACTCTGAGTTTTTAAGCCGAGCTCTTTCCCTGCTTCTTTTCTGAATTTGCTGCTTAGATGAAAGAACTACCTCCTCTGCTCAGTGGCAGCTCTGGGCTCGCTGCTGCAGCTTCCTTGGCAGGAAGAATGGCCAAAAATCAGAAAAATATCCCAAACAGGGTTTTGCCTCCAAAGGTAACGGCAGTCATGCCTGGCCCCCTGATTCTGGTGGATGTGTGACAGAGGAGAGGGGCATGGAGCTGTTGGGATTACAAGGACAGCTTCAGGAGTGTTGTCTCTGCTCCACAACGCTGCCAAAATGAGAAGCGGGTGGGCAAGACCCTTTGGGCAGTGATGCTGATCATTTGGTTCCTTTGGGGGCGCCATCAGACTCTGTGTTGGGAAGGACCATCCATGCCCAAGGTGGGCACGAGCCCTGGTGCTCCCACCCCTCAGGGTGCTCCTGCTCCCTCAGGGCTTTTCCACCTGGAACAGGAGTGTTATTTCCAAGGCCACTGCTCATGGTGTGGGATCAAAAGGGCTTTTTCACCGGCCTGGGGGTTTCCTCCCCAAACCCTCTGTTTCACAAAGAATGAAACTTAGGGTCCTTTCTCAAAATACCTCGAAAATGGAGTGTAGCTCATGAATGACAAAAGAAACTGCCCGATGTGTCATTTTCTGAACATCCCTTGGGAGAAGGAGAGAGTTTACTTGCAAATAATGAGTTTCATATGTTGATAACAGGGGCTGTTAATTAGCTGTGGGCGCCGCTGCCGGCAGAGCCCGAGGAAACGGGAGTGTGAAAACTTACACTTCTGGAAGTCTTTTAATAGTACTTTTAATATGACACTCGGGAGGAGGGTTTCTGCAAGGAGTCACAGCAGCCTCCCAGAGAATCAGCTTAAAGCCACAGACAAGAGGGAGGGAGGAGGGCAGGATGTGCCAGAGATGCTCTGCCAAGGGGTCCTGCACCAAGCGCTGCTTTATGGGTCAGAGACCACCACAACATCCATGGAAATGGATGCACAGTGAAGGCAAAACCTCAGGTTGTGTTCCTCTTCAGGTATTTACCCATTTCTAGGTTATTTAGGAAGGAATTCTTTTCTCAGGGGATGATGGTGAGGCCCTGGCACAGGTTGCCCAGAGAGGCTGTGGCTGCTCCATCTCTGGGAGTGTTCAGGGTCAGGTTGGACAGGGCTTGGAGCAACCTGGGCTGGTGAAAGGTGTCCCTGCCCATGGCAGGGGGTGGGACGAGATGAGCTTTGAGGTCCCTTCCAACCCAAACCATTCATGGATTCTGTGATTATTGCTCTCGAGTGAAGCAGAGGAAGGATGTCAGGGACTAACTGGCTCATCAAGCAGAGTTAGGAGCCAGCCCTCCTTCCCCAGTCCTCATCCTCTCACTGCAGAGCTCAGAAGGAGCCAACTGCCTTATTTATTTATTTATCAGGCAGTCATGAGTGCAGAGGATGCCTTTGAAGCTCTCTTAGTTATCTCTCTGTCTGGCTAAGGAATCCTGCACATCTTGGTGTTTTATTCCTTTTGATCTGGCTGCCCCCTCCAAGCTGCTTGCTTGGGTGCCCATCTTTGATGTGGGTTAACAACACCTGCCCAGCCCTTTGAAGCTCCCCCTGAACCTGCTGTGCCATTTTCCAGCAGCACTGTGGGGCTGAGCCACTCTCCCTCCCTTCCTGGCACCTCCAGCTGGACCCTGGAGCCCAGTTTGGACCAGTTGATGTTGTGCATACACAGCAGGGGCACTGCTGGGGGCAATGAGTGGAAAAGAACCCTGTGATTACCTGCAGGTTATGGAATTGTAAGAAATGCAGCCTTGAAGTCCCCACTCCCACCCTGCTCTGCCAGAGGGGTCCCCCTTCTCCCAAACACCTTCTCCTTTGGCTCTCCTCGCTCCATCCCAGGGTTTGGCTGCCATTCCCTGGAAGCACTTGAGAAAATCCCCCTTCAGCTGTGCCAGGTCCCAAGGGAAGGTGCCACAGGGTGCCAACCCATCACCACCCCCAGCACGATCCACACAGCCCTGCACCCCAGGGCCCCGAAAATGGGACCTTCATCATCCTTGAAAAACAAGGCTCAGCTTTTTTCCGGGAGGCTCAAGGGTAGCAGGAGCAGCTTTTAGTTGACATTAAAATCGTTCACACCACGGTGTGCTCTGTGCTAATTGTTGCCACCGCTGAGCCGGGGGTCACTCCTCCCCCTGTACAAACAGCCATTAAATGTCACCTGAGGAGCCCCGTCGCAGCCCAGCGCCTGCTACTTAATGCAGAGCTCGTCCTGGCGTGCCAGCTGCTGATTGATTCCACTCTCTTCCGTCAATATTTTAATTAGGACTGTGTTTCCAGGGTTAGGTAAATTTGAGAGGCGGCCAGCCGTGCCAGGGAGCTCTTGGCTTTGCTCAGACCTGCTGATGCCCCGGGCAAGTGGCTCTGGTGAAGAGTTTTCAACCTGCTGCAGACCTGGTGGGTTCCCTCTCGGGGTGCCTGATGCCACATTTAGGATTCCCTGTGGTCCACAGACCCCCAGCAGCAGCAGGGCCACTGCTTGACACCAGTGGGGAGAGGGGACCAGGGCACAGGAGGCTTGGGATGAGCATGTGTGATCCTGGTCCCAGGCCAGCTGTGCTGTCACAGCATCCTGGGGGGCTTCAGGGGACAGCCACATGCTGGTGGCTTCCCTGCCAAGGAATCTGGTGGCACAGATGCCCCCACAGGTTGATTGGGCAGGATGGGTCCTGCAGAGCTGGCGTGGGGTGTGTGACAATGCCAATGGCACCTGGGTGCTGACAGCACCTTCCTGCTGGGTCACACGGGTATCTCTGAGGCAAACACCCTTCTGAACACGCTGCAGAGCTGGCTGATCTCATTACAGGGATAAATAACACTGAGCAGGGAGAGAGAGGGAGGCACAGAAAGGAACAAAGGGCACAAGGGGCTGGATGGCACTGTAAGGGCACAGGCTTCATAGAATCACTGAATGGTTTGGGTTGGAAGGGACCTTAAAACCCATCTCATTGCACTCCTTGCCATGGCAGGGACACCTTCCACTGTCCCAGGTTGCTCCAACCCCATCCAGCCTGGCCTTGGACACTTCTAGGAATGGGGCAGCCACAGCTCCTCTGGGCACCCTGTGCCAGGGCCCCAGCACCCACCCAGGGAAGAATTTCTTCCCAATATCCAACCTAAACCTGCCCTCTTTTAGTTTCCAGGCTGCCCTGTGCTCTGTACTGATGCCTGATCCTTTCCAGGGTCTTACCAAGCCTTTTGCAGTCTCAGGGGATGAGTGTCTTAATCTAAGACAATGTAGAGGGGGAAAACCCTATGGGAGCTGCATTATCCCCAGCACTTTGGGCCCCCTGAGCTCTCAGGGCTCTGCTGCAGCTGATGGATGCTCTGAGACCAAAGCAGAGCAGTCTGGTGGATGATTTTGTACACGATAACTTCACAAAACTCACCCCCTCCCAGAGGGGAAATAACAGCAGAGGAGGAGCGAGGCAGAGGGGGGAAGGTTATAAGTTATCAGAGGAAACTGCTTTGAAGAAAAGTGTAAGTTTCCCCTCCAGAGGACTAAGAGCATATTATGTTCTAACCCGATTAAGACAGGGCTCCTTACAAATGCAGCTGGAAATGGCTTTGAACTTTTGCAGGGAGCATGATCAGCATACACTGCACAGAGCAGGGGGACAGCAGATCACGGGGCTGCCTGGCTGGGGAGCACTTCAGCAGGAATTTAATTCCTCTAAAGGGAAGTTTAAGGCATTTCTCCGAGATGAAGGTTTGTTATCTGGCCCCTTTCCTGCCCTCTCCAGAGCCAGCTAATATTGCCAGGGCGTGGGAATCATCGAATCATAGAGTGGTTTGAGTCAGAACAGACATTAAAGCTCATCCAGTGCCACCCCCTGCCATGGGCAGGGTCACCTTCCACCAGCCCAGGTTGCTCCAAGCCCTGTCCAGTCCAGCCTTGGACACCCTCAGGTGTGGAACAAGCACAGCTTCTCTGGGCAGCCTGTGCCAGGGCCTGCCCACCCTCACAGGGATGATTTTCTTCCTCATATTCCATCTAACTCTGCCCTCTGTCAGTTTAATGCCATTCCCCCTTGTCCTATAAAAGGATGTGCAAGACATTGGTTCAAGTACTCACCAGGTACTCCTTCTTTATCTCCATAACCTGTATTTTGACTCAAATGTGCCTTCCAGAAAGGCACTAGCTCTGCACTGTTTCCCTTCCTCCAGTTCACTTTATTTATGTTGAAAATTTACCCCAGGAAAGCTGGAGTGAGAAATTCACATCCTCATTCAACTTCAGGGGCTGAGACCTTGGAAAATAAACACTAAAACACCTTGGAAAGCAAAGAACAGCAGAACCAAGAAGAGCATTTTAAAAACTATTATCACTGTGGAGAAGTTTGAGGAGGAGAACTGGGAGTTTGGGGGCAGTTCTGCGCTTGCTTTTCCCTGCAGAGTCTGAACAGGAGAAGGCATTTGGGGAGGACACACCAGGTCCCAGAAAAGGTTCTGTATGGCCCAAGGAATGGTGATGGCAGTGCTGGTGCAAATGGGCAATAGCAGCATCTCCTCAGACTCCAGCACAGCGCAGGTTTGGGAGCCCCAGGGACCTGGTCCCTCCCAAGAGACCTGCAGGGAACAGCACATTCCAGCACATTCCCTGTGCTTAATGGAACAGCTCACACAGAGCAGTGTCAGCACATCAAGGGCACTGCTGACCCTACACACAGGCAGTGAGCACACTTGGGTTGTTATTACCTTTATTAGGACTTTACTTTCCTTGCTCCCCTCCCATTTAAAACCCTGAATCAACACCAGACCTTTCCTGCTCTGCCAAGGCTCCCAGTGTGACTCCCTGGGCTCCTCCAGGCTCCCTCCTGCTGACATCCCCACACACAGCCCTACCTGTGGCTGTTCCTTTCCAAGCTCTCTCTTATGAGCAACCCAGGCAGCTGGAAATGAGCTGCTGCCTATGAAATTATTATGTTTTATTAGTGGAGTTAAGCTGGAACTTTGCACCTGTGTTGTTCTTGATCCAAAACACCCCCATTGCTGGGGGTCAGCCATGCAGGATAGAAAACACAGCAAAGCCTGGGCTGGCATCCCCATGAGATGTGCATGAGATCAATAATAAATAGCTAATAAATGCCTGTGCTGGGCTGCTCAGAACCACCACGCAGCAATACTGTGGCTCACATGCACTGCATGTCTTGCACACTCCCCAAAAGTGAGAAGATATTAAGGCTGTAGTTATGTAAAATTAGGAGTGTGGGCCTCTGTCAGCCTGAACAGGTACATTTAGTCTTGCAGAAGTGTCTCTTTGGTTGCTTTATGAGGTCAGATGAGGACTGTGACTCCCTGCAGGAGAGGGGCTTCCAGCACAGCTCCATCAGGCACTGGGGGCTTGCTCAGAGGCCACGTGGGTGTGCTGAGGGGTTTGCAGGGACAGAGGGGGCAATGGGGACAGTGGAGACCTGTCACTGGTGCAGTGACTGGAGTGGGAAGGGGGGAGATGGAAGCAGGAGCCCTGTGTTTTTCTGACAGCCATGGAAGGATCTTTGAAATGCCATCAGGGAAGGAGGGGTCTTGCCTTCTGTTATTCCAGAGCTGTCAGGAGCTGCAGGGCTGTTCTCCACAGCTGAGCTCCTCCCGTGTTTTACAGCTTAACAAGGAAGAAGGAAGCTCCCTGGAAATGCAAGAAGTGCCAGAAGTGTCTGGGAGAGCCCACTTGGCTGAAGAGCCATCCTTGAGCTGCCTGCACACACAGCCCTGCCAGCCTGGGGACAGTGTGTCACCCAGCACTGCTGATGGGAGCCCCCAGGGCAGGGGAGATTCATCTCCTTGGAGCCCCTCACTGCTTGTTTCCAGGTGGGAGACAGGGACTGGTTGGTATCAGGGGCCTCCTGGTCCCCACAGAGCAGCCCCTGGGAAGGCACAGATCTTGGATTTATCACTTTAACCACTAAAAGTAGTGTTTTTCTTCATATACAGCCTTACAAGTTATTCATTTAAATTTGCTCCATCCTTGAAGGTGAGTTTAATACCATTCATACATTTTCATTTGTAAATTTTGTCAGTAATAAGAGAGTTGGCACATGGGAGAAAGTAACTGCATAATTGCAGCTTACACGCTTGTCTTCCTGAAAAACTGCTGGCTCAGGCCTGGGCCGTGCTGGGTGTCATGCATGAAATTGCAAATAGAATTTAATTTGCCCTTGCATCCTGTAGGATCAGCTTAAAATGATTAATGCAGGAGAGAATGTTGTCAGGATTTTATTCATTACAATCTCGGGGGACTGCGGTGCAAAGCCGTCATGTATAACATGACAATGTGTAATATGCAGCTTTCTGAGCTGCTTTCTTGTGCCAAACAATCGTATTTCTGCTCCTTAATTCCAGTGCTGAGGCAAGCAGGATTCCTCCTGTTCATGTTGTGTTGATCTCCTGGACAGCTGGAAATGTAATTTGTTTAAATTTAGGACACTCAGAGCAGCACTGGGAGCAGGAGGTGCTGCAGACACAGGAGGCTGTTGGACCTGTGGGAGGTTGGTGTTACCTGTTCCATCACCAGACAGGAACAGACAAGGCTCTGAGACAAGGGGAGTACAAGAATGTAGAGTTTAGGACCTTCAGTCCTCTGTGAGCTCAGCTGTTGGCTTCTCTCACCCTCCCCTGCCCTCCACTGGGTGCAGAAACAGGTTTTGGCCAAGCCTGGCATCATCCTCAGCATGGAAACACTGCAGAGTGCTGGGAGATGGAGCAGGAAAAACACTGGGAAACCTCCACCTTAATCTGGAAAGGGCAGCCAAGGCAGAACTGGAGGACTGGAGAAATGGCTCAGGAAAGCAGCGGAGAGAGGGGAACCATGAGATGTACAACATGCACCATCCCCACCAGGACCAGGGAGGTGTGGGACCTCGTGGGGGGAGCTGATGGGATGTGGTGGAGAAAACGGGACTGGACAAACCCCAACCTGCAACTCTCCACCAGGGCAACCCCATCAGTGCCTCATCTTCACCTTGGGGCTGCTTTGTCCCAGTGTGTTCATTATTTGAAGACTGCAAATCTTAATAAAAACCTCTGAAGAGATACATGTTCATTCCCTGAACCTTCTTTTTCCACTGCCAATGAGTAGCCAGTAAGAAAAATCCCTTCTGCTCCGTTGCCACTGGGCTAATTGGCTTAACATGGTGAGAGTAATTATTGGATTGTTCTCTTTAAAAAATCATTTTAGTGGTGGGTTTGTGAGGAGGTTATGGCTCAGAAACTGTTCTCATCAGAACAGTAATTGAGGAATGAAATATGGGTTGTGATTATGTTATTGAAATGGATTGTCTGGTAATTATATTAATACAACAGAATTACTGTAGATCCCATGCAAACTGCAGTCGGGAGCGCTCCTGTCTCCGAGGAGAATCCCCTCCTGCCTCTGAGTTAATCACTGCATTGTTAGAATGAGAAATGGCTCTCCCAGTCCCTCGAGTGAGAGACAAACATCCTTTTTCCTTGGATTGAAATCCGTTTTTCCCTTGTGATGTCCTGTTGGCTGATCCACACCAGCTGTTGAAGGAAAAGCAACAGGAGTCCTGTCCTCTCCCTGCCTGTGCCATCCCGTGGGGGATCCCAGGTCCCTCCTGATCCACAGGGATGCACAGTGGGCTGCCTGAAGGTGCAGTCAGGGACTGCTCCTGCAGCAGGTTGTGCTGCTGTAATTACAGAAGCTGTTGGACTAATTAAGCTCTCAGAGCACGGCTCGGGCACCTCAGCTCAGATCTCCAGCCCATACTTTGCTGCTCGTGCTGTGGCAGGGATAGACCATGGCTGGGGCTGTCAGAGCAGCACCGCAAACCTGTCCCATCTCCAGCATGGAGACCTCCCTCCAAACAGGTTCTTGTGGAAGGACAGAGTGTGCATCATCAGGGGAGCACAAATGGTGACAATTAGATGGTTGTGGTATAAATCAGTGTCTGCTCTTCAAGTTCTTGGGCACCCATGGGCTCCACACACCTCTCCTGACTCAGCTGGACATGAGACCCTGGCACAGGCTGGGCAGAGAAGCTGAGGCTGCTCCATCCCTGGAAGTGTCCAAGGCCAGGTTGGACAGGGCTTGGAGCAACCTGGGCTAGTGGGAGGTGTCCCTGCCCATGGCAAGGGGTGGCACTGGATGAGCTTTAAAGTCCTTTCCAACCCAACCCATCCTGTGATTGTATGGTCTTTGATCAGCAGGGTTGGGAGGAGGGAGTGATTCCTTAAGGAGGCATTTTCAGGTGGACAGAACAAGGAGTGGCTTGGAGCCTCCTGAGACGGTGGGGTCACAATCCTCAGGCACCAGCATGGAAAGCTGACCTGATTTTCCCAATCCCCCAAGCATGTCTGGACTCCTAAAAACAGATGGTCCCAGGTGCCACCCCCTAATTCTACCTTCAGCACAGCTGAAGGCCACCCAAAATTTAGGTGTCCAAAATCCCAGTCCATTTGCTCCCAATCCCTTTGCTCTCCATCTTTTTCCTTGCCTTAAAGGTTCTGCCAGTTGGGTCCAACCTGAGTTGGGGGAAAGCAAAGAGCTGTTGGGGAATCTCAGGAAAACTGGGAGCCTCCAGTAAAATGAAATGAAGGTACCAACATGCTACAGTGGCCAACATCTCCAAAAAGATGTGGATCTGGCTCCATGTGTAAAAGAAACAGGAAAATTTTCCAATGTGCTCAACAAGTTGGCTGTTGAGTTCCTCAGAAATGCAGGAATTTGTCCAGCAATCCACGCTGAGCACTTTGGGAAACACAGACTGAATTAACCCCTTAGAAAACAGCTTCCCAGTCCCTCTGAAGCTTTCCCCTGAAAGGACAGCTCCAACTTCTTAATGGCACCCGGAGTGTTTTCAGCCTGGTTTCCTGAGCAAATGAGCCTCACACACCGGCAGTGCCTGCCTGGCCGTTTCCTTCCCACATCTCCAGTCCTTTCTAAACCTTACAACCCATTTCAATAAAATCTGATGGAAGGACACATTTATCACCAAGATACAAGTTTGGGGAAAATAGAGAACTAGTCAGATGAAAGATACTATTAATGCTTTTACCCAGAGAAAGGCAAGACTTTGAATTCAACTTCTTTTAAGCATCAGAAAATCTAGAAGGGGTTTGCTCTCGAGACACAGGCACAGGGATCCAGGAATAATTATTTCTGCTGCTCATGGAAATAGCTGTGTGTGTTTTTTATATGTATGAAATCAACACTGGAATATTTGCCTGGATAAACTAATCGAAATTGCTTGTTGGATGAGTTCACCGGCTATAAAACCCTGCAGTTACAAGGTATAATTACAGCAGCTTTTATTTTCCTCAACAAAAAAAGTCTTCATTAAAACAGAGTTAAGGTTGTAAACAGATCATTAATTTATAACAACATTATCAGATGGGTTACAGTTATTAAAAGAGCACACACCGAAGAGCCAGGAAAGTAAGGAGTGAAGGTTAAAAAAGGCTGGAATTTGACAAGCTGAGTTTCATAAATCCCAGCCCCAGCAGCAGCAGGGATATTGCAGCAAGGACACCTGGGGAGATCTGCATTATGGATGGGCTGGTGGGAGGCTGGAGATGCTCCCAGAGCAGGCACAGGCACGGAGCTTCCCAGCAGATCTACAGAGATGTGGAGCTCTGCTCTAGTGGAAGGTGTCCCTGCCCATGGTGGAATGAGGTGGCTTTAAGGTCCCTTTCCCACCAAACCATTATCTGACTCTCTGATTCACCCCACAGGCAGCCCAGGGGCTGAGCCTCATCCTGGATGGCACTTCCTAAGCCTGTTTTGAGCTGCAACTCATCTCACCTGGCAGGATGTGCCCAGCGGTGCCAGCCCCACCTGGAACCCTCCAGGTGCCCACACATCCCCCAGCGCAGTGACAGCCACGGGGATCACACCAGCAAAGCCACTCTCTTCTTTTGGAGGAAAATCTGTTTTACTGCCCGGGGAGAGCAAAGCCCAACAGCAGCACTGACTCCCAGCTGAGAGGGACCACGAGGGCATTTCACCCAGAACTCAGGACCTGGCACGTCCCTCTGCTGCTCAATTCAAGCAAAGGTCTCTCCTTTGGGCAGCAGACCAGAGCTAAGAGAAAATGAGGGTGAGCACACACAGAGGAGGGGAAATCACAGGAATTCAGAGAAAATAGGGGTTTTCAGCTGTTTGCTTTCCCTCTCAACCTTGGGTTTGCTTTCCTTTTATCTATTCCTTTATTGCAAGTACAAAGCACTACCTATCTCCCAGTAACTCCTGGAGGAGCCAAGAGCTGAACTGATGGACCCAGCAGGGAGGAAAGGAGCTTCCCATGTGTCCCCAGCCCCAAGGAAATCTGGGATTTGGTGCCTTGCCATAAAGCAGGACAGAGGCACAACCAAGTCCCTCATGGCCCTGGCTCAGGCCCTCCTGCCTCCTTTGAAACCTGTCTCAGGTTTGCCTTCAGTGCATCAAGTAGAGAGAGAGAGAGAAATACAATCCTGGAAAACCTTTTAAAGCCTGCACAGCTCTCCCTTGATAGCACATTGTTAAAAGGGATGTTATTGTGAGGGGACACAGTGAATCTATACAGTCAATGCTCCAGAACTTTAGTGGCAAAACAACTCAATAGCCTCAATTGACTGCATGAAATTCTATCATTTTACCACTACAAAGAGAGAAGGCAGGAGGAAAAAGAATAAATAAGAGACTACATTGCATTTGTCTTTCGTTACCTCCCTGGGCAAGAGCATCTCAATCCTTGTCCTTAGCACAATGTGAGCCAACTCCTAAGTGGCTACAACAAAAAAATGAAAAGCCAAATACCTCCCAAATGCATTCCCACACTCCAGAGCTGCTCTCCTGACTGCCACAAAAAGAACAGCCTCGGCAGCACAAAGACTCCAGCATCATCCCCAGGCAGCTGCCTTGATTACCACCTTCCCTCTGATGAAGATGACGTGGGATATGATTAAAGATGCTCTGAAAAGACACACAAGTAATAGAGGAGAACTTTTTCCCTCCTTTTCCCAGCTAGGTCACTAGGTGTTCCTCCTCAGAGGCTCATTTCTTATTCCAAATTTGTCCAGACCCTGCTCTTCTTCATCAGCTGAAGAGCTCCGAGACCGCCAGCGCCTCGATTGTTCCTCTCCTGCTGATTGGGCTTTGTGGCTCTTGGGAAGCTTCTGCCTGATGGCAGGAACCTGCCTGCACCCTCCACTGCCTGCACTTGAGGGGGCTTCAAGGGCTAGTGGAGGGTTCAGAGCATCACAAAGAACCAGAAAGTATTTCTCTCCTAAAGCCAAACCCCTGCTTAGCTTCTTTTCCCCTCTATTTTTTGTCATGCTGTACATTCAGGAATTCAGCTGCTTTTGCCACAGTGATGAGGAAAGATGCCAATCACCCCGAGCTGTCCTCGATCCATCTTCAGGAGGGAGAGAAAAGATGCTTTTATTTGGGGGAGCACAACCCAGCAGCCAGGTCAGTGGGCTGAGGGAGCAGCCAGGTGGCTTTTTTTTGGGAAAGCCACAGCACTGCCCTGGTTCCCCCCCCATTTTTCCTTCCTTTCTGCCCTTCTCTGCCATCTGACACACGGGCTGGTTCCCTGTCCCCCATCCAAACTCCAGCTGTCTCCCTGCAAATGCTGATGAGCGATGCCACCGACACCAGGACGTGCAGGGCTGAACATCTGTGCTTCCAAGAAAACCTCTGGATTTCGGGGGTGGAGGATGGAACAGCACAGGCAGCGGGGCTCTGCTTCAGTCCCCCTGTGCCTCCAGCCCTCTGCCTGCCCCAAACTCCTCTCCCCAGCCCTGGGATCCATCCCCATCCCATATTCCACCGAGCCAGCGTGGGATCAGCACACGGATGCCAGGAGGGGCCGTGCCAACGTGTGCAGCTTCCCCTGTGAAAGGCAGCACCTGCCTGGATACCTCACTGCAGGCAATTGATATTCTACCAAGCATCTTTGGAAAATAATCTGCAAACAAGACGCTGCAGGCTATAAAATCACTCCCTCTCCTTCGCTTTAGATCGCAGCTTAATAAAAGCATAACACAAGGCGGGCGAGGAAACGGCCACACTTTGCCCAACCACATCATCCCTTTGTGTATTCTTAATGGGTTTCAAGTTGTACCAGGTTTCCTGGGGCGGGAGGGAGAAGGGGGTCTCTGACTGTGCAGGAGAGTTGGTTTTTTCCTTTCAAGATTTGCTAAGAAAAGTCTCACTTAGCAGAGCAGCAGAGAAAGAAAGTGGCACTTACACCTCTGGCTCCCCGCAATGCTGGCGGTGAGGATCGATAGGGAAAGTCATTTGGGGCTTATCTCTGCTGAAGGACACGAGGTGGAGGAGTTGCAGCCAAATCAGGTGGAAAAAGCATTGGGAAAATGGGAGAAAGGAGGTGCAGATCCAGGCACAGCAGTTTTGGAGAGCGGAGTGGGGGCTGAAGGGTTACACTGGTATTTTACAGCTGATGCCTCTCACCCAAAGCTTTCACCAGGAATCCTTAGCTTCATAAAATCATGGAATTAGGTTTGGAGGAGATCTTTAAGATCTTTCTGGGTCCCTGCTGGGTTTGAAGCAGCTCAAGGCAGAGGTCTCCTCCCTGATCACCACAACACATCGCACAGGGACTCCGGTAGGGAAGGTCTGCAACCTCCTCCCACCCCTCAGCATGGATGTGGTTTCAGGGACAGGCAGAAGCATCTCCAAAAGCCCCCAGGATGGACCCAGCAGCTCCCTGGATGCTGCAGAGCCCATTGGAGAGCAGCTCTGAGATGCTGAGTGCTCCCATCTGTGGGGTTGCTGCATCACCTGGACTAGGAAGGCTTTTCCAGTGGGGAAGAAAGGCTTGGAACATCCACCAGAACCCCGGGAGCAGCACAGGCAGGAAACCAACTGCTGAGGCTTCCGATAATTCTCCCACTCCCACTAAAAATGTACAATGTATTGTCTATTTGGGAGCAGTTTAAGTTGCTTCATTTCACACAGTAAATTAACCTGATTTCTTTAATAGGGGATTTTTATTTGGTGTCAAGCCCCAGCTGTTATCCCAAACCCTGGGACTCCAGCTATGAAAACTTCTCCCTGGATACGGAGCCCAAAGCGCCGCTGGGGCAGCGGGTTTGGTGACACTCAGAAACAAATGGCTCAATCATTTCTAAACGCCCCAGCTATTTACTGCTGCCACCTGACCCAAGAGATTTCTGGAAGCAAAACTGCTTTTTAGATTTACCCAAGGGAAAACAAGGCACTGGGAGCCTCCCAGAGCACAGCCCCTTCCCCAGCTCCTGCAGGGCATGTAAATTCCCTCTAGGATGGGATAAAACACTAAACCTCCCTAAAAACCCTGGCCAGGGAGAAGACCAAGGTTTTCTCTCCTGGCAGGGCTTGGTCTCGACTTTCTTTCAGACTGAAGCCCAGATGGGAGCTCAGCTCCTGGGCTGGAAACTGCTCCTCTTTGTGACAGGGATGAACTGCAGGATATGGAAACTGCTCCTCTTTGTGACAGGGATGAACCGCAGGATGTGGCCAGGCTGATTCCAGATGGGCAAATATCTGCCCCCTCCACTCCCTGCTGTGGCTACTGGGCCTCCACAGCACTTTAATGGGACCAGAACTAGTGGCCAAGCTGAGAGTTCACCAGCCCTTGCTCAGTCAGCATTTTTAATATCTTTTGATATTAAAAACTGTCCCTGAGATTTTAGATTTCTGAGAGGTGATGAGCAGCTCCTGGGGAGCAAAGATGTGGCAATTTCTTTAACTTGCATGAAAAAAACAGCAAAGTGGCAACCATGGCTCTGAGCAGACACTTTCTGCAAGGCAAAATTCCTGCACTCCAGAGGATCCAGCTCCCCTTCTGCCCCACGCTCTCCTCCTCCTGCTTCCCATCCCAACCACTCTGCTGGATCCACGCCTGGTTAAGCAGGTGACAAATGCCCTCAATTCATTTTCTCCTTTCCCCTATCTGAGGTGCCACTGACATTTTGATATTTCCCTCTGAGATTATCCTTCACATAATGAATTTTCTCCCCAACCCTTCCTTTTTCTTTTTCTTTTTTTTTCTTTTTTTGTGCCTTTTGGCTTTGCCAACACACTCTCCCTCTCAACTCTGCCGACTCCAGGAGCACGCCCGACACAAGATGAATCGCCCGGAGACTCCTGGTGCATCCTTCTTTACACTTCACATCCTCCCCCCACCCATGAGAAATGGGTTTTTTCCTCATCCATCATAAGTCAGCGTGACAAGGCTGTCGTTCTCTGGTGTTGCATCGCTGTATCATGAGCCTCTCCGTCCCGCTTGGCTGAGCAACCAGTTCCCTGCGAGCAGTTGGGACCTTTCCGAAGGGCTTTCGCTTGTGTCGGGAATTTGGGCACGGAGAAAAAGTTATTTCAGAGCTTTTCCAGCCTCCAAATTGCTCCAGTAACATCCTGCATGGCTCAGATGGTGTTAATGCCAAGGAGGAGCCCTGGAAGGAGGAGTTGGAAGGGGAAACTGAGGGATGGAGCACCTTTATGACTCCCAAGAGGTCTGAGATCCAGGAATACTGTCCACAGATCCTGCCTTTTTATTCCCACTTGTCAATAAGAAAATCCCAAACCTGAGCAATGGCATCAAAACCAAAGGAATAAAAAGGTAAAGTTGCCAATTCTCAGCTCTCCAATAAACTGCAAGTGTTTCACTTCAATTTTCCTCCTGTAACATCAATCAGAGCAGAGGATTTCTGCCTTAGGTACTGTTTGATACAGGATATTTTTTCTGGCAACTTCCACTTGCTCAGAAATTCCTCTCAGTCCTCGGACAGAGGGAATTTGGAGAACTGGACTCACCCACTATGAATTCAGGCAACACAAAGACCATCAGAAAGCTGGAATCTCCTGCTGACTTTAGGAGCAACCCACTGTTTTCACTTCATGGTGAACATCCTTCCTGGGAAAGCCAGTTTGTGGGAGTCTGGAGAGGCCCTGGCAGCGTTTGGAGTGAGGATGGCAGGGAAAACAGGGGGAAACCAGAGGCAAGCAAGGGTCAGATGGCTCTGTGCTGCCTGCTGCCACCTGGTCCTGCAGCCAAGCTTGTTTCCATGACAATTGCAGGTAACTTCACTCCATGTCATGAAAAGAAAGGGAAGGAAAGCTGTCCAAGAGAGGTGGAGAAGTGACAGCTCCGCTGTTGGGACTGGACCCCCGTGGGCAACAAGGCTGGAGAAGGGACTGGAGCACAAGTGCTGTGGGGAGAGGCTGAGGGAGCTGGGGGTGTTCAGCCTGGAGAAGAG
>JAOXXN010000290.1:4742219-4779836 GCA_026770055.1 Myrmophylax atrothorax
AGAGAAATCTCCCTCACACCCAGGCCTGTAATTGCTTTTATCATATAATAAACTTCATATAAAAATCTATCTGAGACTCTGTTTCTCACGAGCTCATCCCAAAGATGAAGGGGGATGGTGGGATGGCAGAGTCTCGAGCCTTGGGGGGTCAACAGAAGGATCATCAGGCACATTTGTCCCCCTTGTCCTCACACCACCTTGAGCACAGTGACTTTGGGAAGCATCCAACCCAGGGCACTACTGGGAGCAGGGCTGCAGTGCCAGGAGTGGGCAGGGCTGGTGGGAACCAGAGCTTTATTAGGCTCAGTTATTTATTTCTTTATCTCGCCAAGCAGTGGGTGTCAGCCTAAGGAGAGCGGAGCAGCACCGCCCCGGGGACGGCAGGCAGGGTAATGCCTTACTGAGGACTCTTCCCTGTGTAAGCAGAGGGCTGGGCTGGCTGCTCCTGTGCTCTATGCATTATTTATAGCCCTGCCGAGCTGCCAGCCCCTTTATCTGCCTTCCAAGGGGCTCGAGAAGGAAATGAATCTTTGACTCAGCAATTTTTATCCCAGCCAAATGAAAGAGAAATACACACACACGTATCTATCTATATATACACATATTTAAAAATATATAAACGGAATCCACTCTGGGGAGGTGACAGGGAGCTAATCCAGCCCTCCAGAGGCTGCAGGTATTGGCTCTGGGCAGCTCAGAGGGAAGAGGTTCAGCTTGCACATAAATTGTCTGCGGTTCTTCCCCTTCTCCTGACCTCCACCTGTCTGTCCTTAGGCTGAGCTCAGCCCAAAGCAAACCCAAAGCCCAGCCTATGGGAGAGCTTAGGAAGTGCCTAACACACTCCAGGTGCTGCCATCAATTAAACAAATCTGCACGATGCATCACACAGATAAATAAATAAATAAGTGGCGATGACTGAAGAGCTCCATTTTTTTCCTGCCTGCACATACACACACATGTACTTAAAGCCAATTTTTCAAACAATAAAACACTTGGTTTTTTTTTTTCCCCTGCATGAAAAATTCATCCTGTCTCACAGCCATCTAAAAAGCAAATAAGCAAACAAACAAATAAATTCTTCTTGCTGGAACACATCACCCAAATCATTGCTGATGATCTTCACCACACAAACAGACACAATTCCCAACCAGCCCTCAATGCCCTTATTGCTCCCACTGTGGGAGCCAAGAGTGGGTCCTACATCTATGAAGATAAAACAGTGGTAATAAAATAGCATTAATCAGCATTCTTGGAGAAAGGCCAGGAGAGGGACTCAGTCTGTTCCAGGTCCCAGCAGGGGTTTTTTTGGGAGTATGGATCTCCCTGTTAGCACAGGGATCCAGCCGAGCCCCATCATGCAGCACAGACACCACCAGCAGCTAATTATCACCTCTCCCTCTCTGCATCCAGGCTCTTTAAAAATAGTTCTTTTAATCAGGGCCACTTCTCCCACTGGGAGCCGATGTGCAATCCTGGCACCGGTTGCAAATGGGTGCCCCAGATCTATTTTGGGCCGGGCCAGGGAGCTGAGGTCCCTGGGGCTGTGCCTCTGGCAGGTTCCCATCACCAGGAACATTGCTCAGGGTGGGAGAAGGTGCTGGAGCTGCCTGATCCACAGGGAGCATCCCCTTCCCCCAAGAAGGAAACTGCTGTGCTGCTGGTTCCTGCAGGTGAGGGGCTGATGGTCCCTGTATCCAGGTAAACTTGGGACACAGAACCACTGAAAAGTGATGCTGAAGACTTTTGCAATATGTACCACAGAAATGAGCTGCATCCAGACCCTGTGAGTGGGGTCTCCTCCTTTCTCTCCTCTGGAAAACTCCCTTGGAAAACTCCCTCCTGGCAAATCCTCTCCATGATAAAAGGTGGGAGAAGGGCCAGATTGGATGGAGCTTTGAGCAACCTGTTCTGGTGGAAGGTGTCCCTGCCCATGGTGGGGGGTTGGAGTAAGATGGTTTTTAAGGTCCCTTCTAACCCAAACCATCCTGGGATTCCATCATAAAAGGTGTTCCTTGCCACAATTTTCCACAGGCCTTTTCCCATCCCAATGGGAACAAAAGCCAAAACACCACAATGGGTTTTCCAAAGCCCAGTGTGAACGCAGCCACAGCTAATTAATGGGAACTAATCCACCAGAGAATCCTATGAAATATCATAAAAAAGGATATAGTGAAACACCATCCCTAAAAACAACCAAACAAACCCACAACTCTTCCCTAAGTTGTTTTTCTTTGGAGGGCAGACGGTGGTTCAGATGCTACCACTGAGTCTTCTTCACCCTGCCACCACCATCCCGAGGTGCCTTTGGCTCTGGAACAACTCAGCTCCACCAGCTGGTGGGGAGAAAGGTCGACCAAGTGACAGCCAGCACCGCTCACGGTCTGAAATCCATCACCAGACAGGTGGAGCAGGCTGGGGTTGGGTTTTTATTTTGTTTTTGAGGCATTTCCTGCCCATAAAAGTCTTGCCTGGTACCAAATCCCACCCTGTGCCACCAACTCTGCACAGAGGGGCCCTCACAGAGCTGTTATCAAAGATGGGAAAAGCCTTAAAATAATCGAAAAGGTAAATAAAAGAGAGCCGTGGCAGCAGAATGTGGTTGGCAGTGCCTTCTGCTCGTTAGGAAAGGGGGGCACTTAACACTACACAGACAGCAAATTAGCCTTTAATCATCGCCTGCCTTCGCTGGGTTTTATCTGCCAGCGAGTTGCAGCCCCGGTGCCTCCCCCGTGCCGGCAGCCCTGGGGACTCCAGCTCGCCTCCTGTTTATTCCCCAGCTGCTTTGTTGTCTCAGATCAGCAGAATGAGGGAGCCGTGGCGGCAGGAGGAGACACTTCTGTGCAGCCAGCCAGAAGTTCACACAGAAAATTGATATGCGCCGCAAATTATTGTGGATGATTTACTGGAATGAATTAACTGGCGGTAACGCGGAGAAAATTCCAACACCGCCATGGACAGCACTGCTCCAATTCCAGCCTGAACTTGGGGGAGAGGATGGCAGGAGCTTGGGGAGGGCACTGAGCAGGGCTCACTCTCTCTGCCTGTAAAAGGGGGTCCTGCCGTGGCTCTGGGAATTCTGATGTGGATGGATTTGGTGTTTGGATGCTTGTAGAGCCTCCGGGTTTGGGTTGTATCCTGGAAAAGCAAAGCAACCCAACACAGTCATCCCAAAATGTTCATCTTGGCTACATCCAAAGCAGTGTGGGCAGCAGGGAGAGGGAGTGGGTTCCATTCTGGTGAGACCCCACCTGCAGTGGGGTCCTCACATAGGAAGGACATGGAGCTGCTGGAGTGAGTCCAGACGACACCATGAGGATGTTCCAAGGGAGCTCCTCACTCAGGAGCCAGGCTGGGAGAGCTGGGGGTGTTCACCTGGAGAAGAGAAGGCTCTAGGGAGACCTCCAGTGCCTAAAGGAGCTCCAGGAGAGCTGGAGAGGGACTTTGGAAAAGAGCCTGGAATGACAGGAGAAGGAGGAATGGCTTTCCACTGCCAGGGGGTAGGGTTAGACAGGGTATTAGGAAGGAATCCTTCCCTGTGAGGGTGGTGAGGCTCTGACACAGGTTTCCCAGAGAAGCTCTGGCTGCCCCATCCCTGGAAGTGTCCAAGGCCATGTTGGAAATGGCTTGGAGCAATCTGGGCTAGTGGAAGGTGTCCCTGTCCATGGACAGTGGGACTGGATGATCCTTAAGGTCCCTTCTAACCCAAACCATTCTGGGATCTCTGATTCTATCTTTGCTTTCTAAAGGGCAGCAGGATGGGAGGTGCCCCATGGATGACACCCCATACAGACCCCCAGTTACACCTGTTGGCACCCTGGGATGTTTTGAGAGGGGTGGGAGCACCCAGGGAGGGCAGGGGTTTGTTCCACCCCATCTCAGCTCTGCTACCTTGGCTCAGTGTGCAAAAAGCAGCGATAATGCCACTGACTGATCTTTTTCAGCTCTTTTGAAATCGCAGGATAAAAGACTCTGGGCTTAACAAGGCGAAAAGGAGCATGTCCTGCTGGGACAGCTCATTCCTTTGTCCACACGCCCTTGCCGTGGTGACTTCTGTGGTGCTCCCCACCCACCAAAGTGGCACCGGGAGGGATCCTTGTGACTCGGATGCCCACGCAGGGCTTGGTGTGACTGGCAGGCAGCTCAGCTGAGGGTTACACAGAGTCAAGAGCATTTAGGGATTGCTCTCAGGCCAGGGATGCACCCGGGGCCAGCCCCGCTCCTGCCGCCACTCCACTGACTTTGACGGGCTTACAAGAAGGATGAACTCAATCCCTCAATCCTGGATTTCCCTCCTGCCACCTCCTCCCCAGCCCTAAATACGATCAGCATGGTCTGTTGGGCAGACAGAGTCCTCTTGCACAGGGGGCAGACTCAACCACCACCCAAAAATGGCAAAACCAAGACAAAAAGATGCTTCCACTCCTTTACTTGGTTGGGGGAGAGGAGGAGGAGGTTGGCTGCAAACTGTCACCACTTCTCTTATGTCCTGGGATTGCTCATAACCCTGCCTAATCCCCTGAGTAGCTTAAAGCATCCGCAGGGATCTGCTGCTTTACATGCTGAGCCCTGCAAAGCCAAGAACAGCGAAGGACACAGCCCTGTTCCCATCTGGGGATGGAGCTCAGCATCCCATGAGTGAGGATTTCCAGGACTCAGGCAGCGCTGCCCACCACAAACCCCATTTTTGGGAGGAGAATATGGGCTCCCACCCCTCCTCCAGCACAGGCCCCTGTCCTAAAAGCAATCCTGCTTTCCATCTTCCATGATTTTGATCCTCTAGTCATCCCGAGGCATGGATGTCCATCAGACAGGAGTTATCCCATATTCACCTCCCTGCCTGCCTACCAGGGGTCCCTCCCTGCAGGGCACCCAGCCCTGCCAGGCTCTGTTTTCCCATGGTCAGCCCATGTAATAGCCTGTACATAACCACCTAAACGCTGCAAACTCTTTGAAATAAGCACGGAAATTGGTTTCCAGGCTCCAGCAGTTTCTAAATAATGGATGTTTAAGATAATAACAAAAAAAAATAAAAAGAGAAAGCAAGTGACATACAAAGTGGCTTCTAGAGGGGAAAAGAAAAAAGGTGGAGCATGTTCTCAACAAAAATCTCCAGGAAAACCTGAAGCAGCGCAGAGGGACCAAGAGGCTCTGGCTGCAGCTGCCGATTTAACCCCATGCTCCTGTGGTGGAGAAAACCTCATTTCCCTGTGCTCCCCTCTCAGCTCCTCCTTACTTTACATTCTGCCTCAGTGGAGATGTAATATATTCTGTCAGTGCAAGATTTGGGCTGAAAAATGTGCCGGCCTTGGGGAGATGTCTGGATTGGACTGGAGAGGAGGGATGAGGAGGGTGTGTGCCCAGAGCAGCCACACTCAAGGGAAGGGAAGAAACTGGAAAAGCATCAACCTTTGTCTTTCTCCATTTGCCAAAAGACATCCCAGGCTGCCACTCCAAGGGAAGGTTGACTCAGCAGCTCATTCCTGTTGGTAGGACTCTGTTTCAGCCACAAAAGCAACAGAGTATTTCCTTAAATCCACAGAACTTCCTTAACACTGGGCTTGCAGCTGGGGTGCATAAAGGACACCTCCCAGAAGATCATCAGCAAGAAAGAGGTCTCTGTGAGCACAAAAGGGGGGATTTTGGAGGCTGGGAACTGCTGGGCAACACAGGAAGGAGACTGCAGGAAAACCCATGAGGATGGAGGGGCAGTGAGTCCCCACTCCCTGCCTGCTCTGTTCCATGCCCTCATGCCAAGGGGAGGGAATTTGCTTTCCCTCTTCAACAAGCATCAACAACTCTCTCACCAGTGACCACCCTTCAAGTGAAGGGATATTTTGGAGATCCCTCCCACACCCCCAGCAGGATCTCCCTATGGAAAGCCATCCAAGCAGCCCTGGATGCCCCGGGGGCAGCGGCACCCACAGGGATGGATGTTTGCTCTAATTACACCGAGCGTGTTACCTTTTCGTGTCGCCCAAATTACCCAGACCCGCAGCATAATTCACTCAAAGGGGCTTTTTCACCCGAGTCAGCAAAATGAAGAGATTCAATTACAGCCTTTGACTGGGCCTGCTTATTGTTATTTATAATACAATACATACTGGCTGCTACGGAGAGAGATGTACAGGTGCTGAGATGTTGGCTGTCTTGCCAGTTAATTGAAACGCTGGCGCCTTGCTAGGATTGCTTCTCCAGGCCTCCCTGATGCTGAGTGGTGGCATCTACCTGCTGTACCATAATAGAGAGGCACTGCCTCCAAAGGACACCTGTGGCAGGAGCAGAACCTCTTAATAGGCGCCAACTCCTGCGCTCCGAACCCAACAGCTACAATGGAGGGTTTCAAATGAATCCTGGAAGAGTGCTTGGAGCAGAATGGCTCTGGTTTTGAAGAATGGCACAGGGGGGATCCACAGCCATTTGCTCTGAATGGCTTCAGACCCAGCTGCACTTTGTAAAAGCAGAGGGATGGATATTTCTTTCTGCCCTCTCACTGCTCCACCTGCGAGGAAGTCGTGCTACCTGAGTCCTGTCTGCCCCTGCCTCGCCATTAGGGAAAGGATGCCCGGGGCAAAAAGGAGCTCCTTAGGTGGTGCTGGGGGCACAAAGTGGGAGGAGAAGTGGCTTTCCCTCCCAGAGCAGGATGGGATTCACCAGGCTTGTGGGAAGAGCTCAGCTCAGTGCCAAGGACTTCACAGCTTGCCTAGACCAAGGCACAGAGGGATAATTTCCCAGGTGTGCAACATCCAGTACCACTGATGTGGAAAGCAAACACAACCCTAAACCAGTATTTCATAGAATCACAGAATGGTTTGGGTTAGAAGGGACCTTAAAGTTCATCTTGTTCCACCTCCTGCCATGGGCAGGGACAACTTCCACCAGCCCAGGTTGCTCCAAGCCCTGTCCAGCCTGGCCTTGAACACTTCCAGGGATGGGGCAGCCACAGCTTCTCTGGATGCCCCTATCTTACTTTGGTGGAGAGGCTCAGCTGCCCAGCACCCACAGCCCTGGGGCCAGCACACACATAACCAGGGATGCTGATGGGGAGCTGGGGTGTAGCATCACCTGCAGCCCTTTGCTGGGCTGCCACGTGGTCCTGGCTGCTCCATGGAGGGGTTTGGGGCTGGCACAGCAGTTTCTGCACAAGGATTTGCAGGTAGCCAAGGAAATGAATCAAAATTTGCCTTGTCTAAGAATCACAGAATCATTAAGGAAAAGCTGTCTAAGATCATCAAATCAACCAGCACTACCAGTGCCACCACTAAACCATGTCCCCAAGTGCCACATCCACATGCTTTACATCCCTCCAGGGATGGTGACACCAGCACTACCAATGCCACCACTAAACCATGTCCCCAAGTGCCAGATCCACACTCTATACATCCCTCCAGGGATGGTGACTCCCGCACTGTCATGGGCAGCCTTTGGCAGGGCTGGACATCCCTTTGGATGAAGAAATGTTTCTTATTTCTAATCCAAGTCAGGATGTCTTTGGCTTTCTTGGCCACCTGGGCACACTCTGCCTCATCTCCAGCATTCACACAAGTGCTCTTGTGCTTCCCCCTGTAGTGCCACCAGTGGAAATAAACCCAACAGGAAGCAAATATCAGGTGGAAACAGAGGAAGGATCACTCAGGAGGGGAGACTTTCCAAGTCAGCAGGCAGGTGATACAACATCCTTTGTGCTGAGTTTTCAGTCCTGATGGTAAACACTCACCCAACCTTATTATCATTATTATTGTGTGCCTATAACTTGCTTCAATGACCTGAAACAAAGCCGTGCTTTTCAATGGGAGCCATTTGAACGCCTCTGAATTTTTCCCCTCCCACTTTGCAAACCATTCCTGGCACGGGCTCTGCTCCAGGCAGCCCCATCCATGGAATTCTGCCTGCCCTTGTCCCTTCCAGCCAGCTCCTCGCTGCCTTTTGATTGATTGATCGGCGTGGCAGCCTAATAAGCGATAACAGCACATATGACAAACTAAACAACCATCTAATGAATTGATTGACATCCGAAGGATTTGACTTGATGCACAACCCCAGTCACAGATAAGGTTAATGAGGGAGAAATTAAAATGTAGCTCAATGGGTAATGAATACAGCATGTGCCTTGTTGGAACACATGCCAGATCCATCACTCTGAATCAAGTGGTGGGAGCAATTTCTAAATTATTTATTGTGCCCCTCATCCTCCTGTCTCGAGGGAAGAGGCACTCGGACTGGCTTTTGTATTATTTCTGTATATATATATAACTGTATCTCTCGATCTGTGCATTGTGAGCATCCATAGCCAAAGAAAATTGCTTTGAATTTTGCAATTTTCATGTGGGTTTTTTCCCCCCTTTCTGTAAACTCAATAGCAAAAAAATACAACAATCCAGAACCTGTCATGCCATTTGAATCATAATAGCTACAAATTCACTCCTCTGAATAAATGGAGAGGCTTATTTATCAAATATATACAAGATGTCTGTCTAGTTGTTAACACACAGAGGTATGAGTAGGCAGAGGAAATCGAGAAAGTTTACATATTCACTGCTGTCTCCAGGGACCTTCCCTTTCCTCCTACTTCTTATTCCCTCTCCCTTCCCCCAGTCACATCTCCAACTTGCTTTGACTTGCTCTGTTTTTCCTCTTTTTCTCTTTTTTTTTTTCCTTAAATGCGTCTGGCTGACAAAACTTGGGCTGTCAAAACTGATCAAGAGATGAAGTTGCCACAGGAGGGGAGAGAGATTTGCATGGAGATGCCTCCCCCCATGTCTCACTGCATGGGAGGGGATCTCCCTTGATAGCCAGGGGACTGTCACTCTGCTGGAAATACTTGATTATTGCGTGGATTTATGGCCACTTTAGGAAAGGGGAAACCAGATTCACTACAAGTGGGTCTATACTGGTTTTCAAAGGGCCAGATGGAGAGAGAAGTCAACCAGCATCATATGGACTCTCTGTTATTTATTCCTGAACTCTGGGGTATTTGGAGCAGTGACTATGGGATGTGTTGTCCAAAGGGGGATGAGAAGCAGACAGGGGCTGGGCAAATGGCTTCCCAGTGCCAGGGGGCAGGGTTAGATGGAATAATGAGAATAAATTCTGCCCTGGGAGGGTGGGCAGGCCCTGGCACAGGTTGCCCAGAGAAGCTGTTGCTGCCCCATCCCTGAAAGTGTCCAAGGCCAGGTTGGACGGGGCTTGGGGCAATCTGGGCTGGTGCAAGGTGTCCCTGCCCATGGCAAGGAGTGGAATGAGATGAGCTTTAAGGTCCCTTCCAACCCAAACCATTCTGGGATTCTGTGAAATGCAGAGCCTGCATCCAGCCAGGAAACACCCACTACAGCATTTCCCTGCAAAGGTGGAGGACACTCGTGGCTCCAGGTGCTGAACCATCCACCGGGACACTCCAGCTGCTGTGCTGAGCCATCACCTGAGGAAACCATCCCTCCAACCAGCTCCTGGGTGAATCTACGAGCCAGGGAGAGCCTAATGACCTTTCTCCTCATCAGCAACCTGAGACAGCAAAGCCAACAGGTCTGAGCTGTGTTTTCCACCAAATCCTTTCAAAACAGTGCCCGGTTGTTGTGGGAATAACTCAGTGCCCCAGTGTGGAGCCAAAGCCTGTGGCAGGTCCAGGACTCCCGTCTCCATTCCCGTGTCCTGCTCGGCAGAAAGCCCAACACGGGCAGAACGATGGATACACAACACCCCGTGGCTCCCAAAGGCAGGCTGAGGTCACATCTCCTTGAGGATGCTCTGAAAACATCTCAAGGGCCCCCTGCCCTTCCATGGCCTGTGTGGGATGAAGGGGTCGCTCCAGGTGCCACCACAGAAGGCGTCTGAGCTCCCGTTTCCCACCAGCAGGAATGTTTGCACATGAACGGGAGCTTCCAGAAGGCTCAAGTGAAACATCCACATTTTTTAGGTGCTCGTCTGAACCCATTAGCACATCTTAATTGCTATCGGCACAGAGGAACGCCAGACTTTCGCACGTCTGGAGTCTGTCTGCCTGCTCGGGGAGAAGGGAAAAGCACCGGCGCGCAGCCCCGATCCTGCAGGCTGCAAGTTCGGGCTCCTCCGTGCACAATCTGTCCCTGGGGCTCCTCAGCTGTTTGCAGGAGGAGGCAGGGACAGGGAAAGGAGCCAGCGCTCATCTCCCAGCCCTTCTCTCGGTGAAGGCTCCGGGTCTTGCCAAAACGCGCCGAGCACGGAGAGACACCTCGCAGCGCCGCAGAGCCCCCGCAATCCCGTGCCATGGGGCACGTGTGTTCCCCCGAGAGGTGGGAGCCAAGGGCTGGCATCGCCCTTCCCACTCCCGGGCAGACCCGGCCGCAGCTGCCGAGGAAACCTCGGAGCTGCTGCAGAGCATCAGTTCATTTGTCATCATGGAAACGGCCAGCCCGGGGCAGCGGCTGCTGGCGGAGGAGTCGGCAAGTGCTGCTGGGGGTGATCTCGGCTTCTTCCTTTCTTTTTTTTTTTTTTTATTTCGTTTCTTTTAAGGAGATTTCATTAAAAAAAAAAAAAAGAAGCTGCCTTGATAAGGAATTTACCAGGGCAAAATGAGATTACAGCGGAGATCAGAGTAGCTAAAAGCAGCAGTTTGCTGGGGACTCGGAGGCTGCTGCTTACACTATCTCTCTATCATCACATATATCCTTCTATCTAATCTATCTAGCACCATATATACCCTTTAGCTCGCCAGCTCCCACAATCCCTGCCCTCCATCCATCATCCACCTATTCATCAACACACATCCAGCTCTATCTACCTCGCCATCACTATAAATATCCCATCCATCCATCTCTCCCAATCTATCTCTCATCAGAGAGACCCTCTCCCTACCCACCTGTGTGTATATCCACATACATATCCATACACACCCCCCCTTGTCTGTCCATCTGTCATCAGCAGAGCTCTCACCTCCTCTCCCCCATCCCTCACCACATGTTTCCTTTGATCTGCCAGCCCATCCATCACCACCACTCACTGGCAGGGCACGGGGTGACTGTCTTGCTCCTTTTACTACCTGAGGGCACCAGGTATTTCCATGGATCACTGGACCCACGCCCCAGCAAGCAGCAGGTTCCCTTCCCCCACACTCAGGTTCCCTTCTCCCACACCCTGGCAGCCCTGGAGGGGGTTGGTGCTGGCAAAGGTGGTCTTAGCCAGTCCTGGAGCAGATGGGGAGCACTCACACTGCTGAGCTGAGCTGGGCTGGGCTGGACCTGCACAGGCAGGAGGAAGGAGAAAGCTCCTGGTCTGGGCAGGAGCAAACCATGAGAATGCATAAAACCCAGACAACCACGTACAAGGAAGGTGCTGAGCACCTTCTGCAAGGTGCAGAAAGGATTTAAAGAAAATCCTGATCCCCACACTAGGGAAGAGCATCAGTGCCTTGTACCTGCCCAGATCCTGCCCAGCCCCTCTGCCAAGTGCAAGAGGAGAGGAATTTTCCTTGCACAGATGCCACTATGGCAGAGCCCAGGGCTCCAAATCAGCCTCTGACCAAATCACACGGTAACCTGCCCCTCTCGCACTGCCAGGCTGGGCTCAGCACCTCCAGGCTGGAGCCAAAAGGCAGCTTAGGCTCAGGCTGGTGGGGGGAGGACTCTGCCCAGTGGCACCGAGCCACAAAATTTGCCAGGGAGAAGAAAACACCCAAGCGGTGCTTAAAAACTGAAAGCTGTTACTTTAATTACGGCCTTTCTGCTTTATCACCAATAGCGTTTCTCACACATTCATCAGCAAACCTGGTAATAAATCAATCGCGGGTAGCCAGGAGCTGCAGTCTGGCTCCTTCCCTTTCTCTTCCCTGCTCCCTGCGAGCTCTCACCCCATTAGTATGCAGTCCAGCACCGCCAGTCTGTGCATTCCTCACCGGCTTTGGGCTGGAGCTGGTATCAAGCAATGCCCCCAGCACAGATTTCACACAGGCAGCTTTGGCTGTGGGCAAGGCTGGCACTGGTGGAGGGCATGGTGGACGTGCCTGTGTCTCCCAGGGCACGTGCACGCTCCTGGAAGGATATTTTTGCATCCACAGGGGTTTTTAGGGTGGGGGGAATACAGGGGACTCGTGTGCCACGTGAGCTGCTGGGCAGGTTCACGCTCTGTCTGCTCCTTGTTTTGTACCCAAAACTCTGACAGCATGGGGGAGGCCTGTGGGAATTCTGCCTGACCCCCACCTCGAGAACAAAATCTTTTCCATGCATGGACACAGGTCCCAGAGCACAGCTCACCTGACAGGAAACTCAGGGCTGGGGGAAGAACCACATAAAGAGTGTTTCTTTGTGGTTTTGCACTTGAGGCAGCCACGGAAAGCTGGATCTGCTCCTGTCCCAGACCCCCAAAAAGCCACATTTTCAGGCCAGCTGGGACGGTGCAACATCCTGCCATGCTGCACCTGAGCTGCCAGTCCTATCCCTGCACACACCAGTTCCAGGGGAGGATATTGCATCCCCTGACTGCCATCACAGCCCCCAGAGCTGGCCAAGGGCTCCTGTCTGGATTGCTGGAGGGGCTGGAGCAGCAGGAACTGAGGATGAGGAGGATGACCCCAGCTGAGGAATGTGTCCATGGGCTGTTTGGCACTTGCCCTCTCCTCAACCCACTGCTGTCCACTGCAGCAAACCCACCACCAGCTCTGCTGCTGAAACACAAATTAAACAATTCCAAACCCTTCATTTCCCTATCACCTCTCAAATCTGATTTGGTTTTGGGTTTTTTTTCCCTCCTATTTGAGTGTCTCCGAGTTCACTCTCCATTAGCAAACCCCGGGGGTGCTGTGACAGAGGTCCTGCCCTCTCCCCTCTTCCTGTGCTGGTACCTGCAGCTTCCCATCATCCATGTGAGGGCTGCACAGATGTGCACAGCAGCAGTCCAGATGTGCACAGTGCATTGCCAGGCTGCTGGGGGGTGATGAAGAGGGAGCATCCTCTCACCTCCCCAAATGAGGAGATGGGCTCCCTCCAATTCCTGCAGCAGCGAGTGTGCAAACCCAATTGACCTTGAGCAGTAATTGGCTAACTCTAATTAGCACTCCCAGCAGAGGCAAAGGGCCAGGAGGAAACTCTCTTTCCAGAGGAGGTGGCCAGGGGAAGAGGAGCAGCCATCCCTCCATGCTGTGCATTTCTGTGTGGATCAAAGGACACATCTCCCTGTGGAACTTGGAAAATCCCTTCCCTGAGGCTCATCCTGGGACCACAGTCACAGGGAGGGCATCCTAAGGCACAGAGGAACTGCACAACCCAGCACACCAGAGTGCCCCAGGCATCCTGCTGAGATCTCCCCATGGAGGAGATCGGCTCCAGCCCTCCCTGCCCAGGCTTTGCAACTCCGTCATGCACCAACTGTCTCCCTCCATCACTCTCTCCGTATCTCGCCCTCCCACACCAACACACACATTTCCCTCTGCTCATCCCCTCCTCCAGCCTGGCATTAGGAGCTCCAGGCTTGACATTTTCATCTCTGGTTATTTACAGGAGGGCAGATCCGAGGGAGCGGTCACAGGTGATTTCCTCTGGCTGCCGGCTCCGCTCGGCAGGGGCCAGACACCTCACTGCAGATATCGTTAATTCTGCAAAGCCCCAAAGCCCACCCTCCTGCCACCCTCATCCTGGGCACTGTGGAGACACAACAGGAGAAAGCTGACAGCAGCCAGAGCCCTGCAGGACCCGCTGCTGTTCTGGCTGCTCTCCCCACAAAGCCCCAGGGGGAAGGAGAGTCCCATGGGCTGGATCCTGCCTGGTCCATGGGCAACTAGAGCAATTAGGGGGGAGCAATTACGACATGCTTCCCACGTCAGAATTGCTGGGGTCATCCCTGATTTGGATCAAGCAATGGAAAGACCTGAATCCAGGGCTGGTGTGACTCCCATGGGGGGTGAAGCCAAAGAGTATCACTGGCAAAACTAAACCCAGCCCTTAACATGGTTTCTTTCAAAAACCAATCAACTGATATGAAGTGACTGCAACCAGCAGCAACTGAAGGAGATTCTTCTGCTGTGATTCCCACCAGGAGCTGCTGGTCAACTGGAAAATCATGGCACAGCTCCTCTTTGGAGCTGCTCCTGCAGAAGGCACACCTTGGCTTCCAGCTCAGGTGAGTTCCATCACCTGTCACTGTCTTCCACTTCTCCCAGGGACAGTCAGTGAGGAGATGAAGTTGTGCCTACAGCCACCAAGCTGCTGCTCTGCCCCCGCTGGCACAGTCAGCCTTGAATCCTGATGCCAGTGGTGAATCCCAATCCATGAGGAATGATGTCCCAGAACACTCATCACCATTACCCAGTGCATCAGTGCCCAGCTGGGCTGGGCACGATCCCATGAGTTGGGCATCAGCTATGCTCAGAGTCCAGATCAGCAAACTACCAACAAGGTCCCAGTAAAACCCAGTGCTCCTGGCTCCCTTCGCTGTGGGAGCAGGATGGGAATGTGCCATCCCAGCAGGCTCCCAGCTCCCATGCTGGCAGCACACCCAAGAGCTCACCAGCTGCTGCTTTCTCTACCTAGTTGCCTCCCTGGCCGTAACTGCTCCTTAATTATTTAATGTCTCTATAACACCTCGAGACTTTGCATTGGAAGAGCGATGAACTGCACGACCTAAAATGGGTCTTTTCCATCACAAACTCCTTGCATTTTATCCTGGGATGAAAGGAGCTCTATTAGGCAAAGCATCAGTATTATTAGATTTCCTTGGAGCCCTAACAAACGGATATTAGATTATTACAGCAGATGCATTTCTAAGGCACTCATCACCAGAGTATCTGAGCATCAATTACACAGATTTAGAGATTAAAAAATGCTTTCCCCGGGAGAAGAGGGTACAAAACCCCTTTTTGCCTCCATTCCCCATTCCTTCCCAATACATTCACCTCCCTCCCACTGCCTTCTGCAGAGCTGGAGCTGCTTACGAGGAAAGCTCTGGGGTTGATGGGCAACTCTGCAATCTTTGAAACATCTGAAGCAGCAAAAGCTTTTTGTAAAGACTGGCAGGAGTCAGCTGAAGAGATTTCAATGTGCAAATGGACATAAAAAGATGCAAGAGGGGGAATGAAACGCTGGATTTATTGTTCTAAGGACAAAGGATTTGCTATTAGATGAGGTGACCCCATGGCCTGGCTCCAGCACCTACAGGTCACAGTGCACAGAGAGCCCGTCCTGCTTTTGGGGTGAAAGGCAAAAATGGAAAGAAGTTCAGGTCTGCCTGTTCTGATAAGGTCTCTGATAATTCCCTGCCTTACTATTGCCATTATGCTGACCCTCTGCAACACCACAGGAATTGGGCTGGATATTGAACACACAAATCCGCAGCTGGAAGTGCTTAAAGACTGAACAGAAAAGATCAAAGTTGGAGAGGGGAAAACCTGGAGAAGGGGCTTGGCCAGGATCACGTGGCTGGGACCAAGCTGTGCCTCATCCCCCAGGTCCCAGCACACACAGGGACCACGCCACATCACTCCTGCCTAACTCAGCCTTTCTTGCCCTTCCAGCTGATTTGGCTTCCAAAAAGACTAAATATCATGATGAATAAATGTTCTTTAATTGCAACAACTGGCTCCAGAGATTGTGATTTGGCCCAATTTCAGAGCAAAGCATCAGATCCATTCCTTTCATCAAACCAAGCCCATTCCAACCCATAGGTGGTTCACCCAGGTGGTGCTTCCAGCCCCACCACAGCCCCCCTCGCTCGCACAACAAGCTGTCAGAATGAGCAAAACCCAAATGAAATCCCTTAATTCTCTTTCCAGACCAGGATGCCATCCCTGGTGCAGTTTCACCCTGCCTTTGCAAGCCCAGCCCAGCTGCTTGGCTCATCCCAAAGCCCCTTCTGCGTGGCTGGAGGAGACAAAGCTGGCTGCTCCAGCAAGCCCAGCTTTGTGTGTCGGCCAGAGCAGCTGCTGGGCAGCAGGAAAGCAGCCCCACTTCATTCAAAAGCTTTCAAAATCACCCTCTGGTTCTGCCCATGGGCAGCACTCAGAGCCAGGATGGGGGGTTCCCCCTGCCATCCCAGCTCTGCCCCTCCAAGGCCAGGAGCCCTGAGTGTGAGTCACTGCTCACAGTGTGACATCTCAATGTATAGCTCACACAATCCCAGAATGGTTTGGGTTGGAAAGACCTTAAAGCTCATTTCATTCTACCTCCTGCCATGGGCAGGGACGTCTTCCACTAGAGCAGGTCCAACCTGGCCTTGAACACTTCCTGGGCTGGTATCCACATAACCCTTCCAGTGGTCAGGTGCAACCTCCAAGCAACACAGCTCTTGGCATCCAACTGACTTGTTATCACAGGGATGGACCAGATGTCCCTCTCTGTGAAAGCTGCCAGCCCTGGAAGCAGGTCCTCAAGGGTTCAACACTTTGCAGGCTAACTAGGAAGGCCCAGCTCATCAGCAAGGTGATTTGGAGGTCCCCATGATCCTGTCACCCTCCCTGCAGGGAAAACCTGCATGGGAGAGAGGAAGGAGAGCCAGGGCTCAGCCTGAGGCAGGCTGAGGGAGGGGGCTTGGCATGGACAGGACCTTGTGAAGAGGGAGGGAGCGTGAGCAGGGGGACTTAGGGCTGTGTCAGAGCAGGGCATGGTGGCAAAAGAACCACAAATCCAAGAAACAGAACATTCCTCCTGTCCCAGCCTGAAGGATGCTCACGGCACATCCAGGCAAGGAGTCAGCACAGAGGGATGGGACCCAGCACTGACTGTGGATTCCAGGCACGGCCAAAGCTCAAATGTTAAACAACAAACCCCACCTCTCCCCCCCTTCTGAATGATTTCACAAGTTACAAGGTCAATGTGCTCGCTCTTCTCTCGGGCAGAGCCGCAGTTTGACCTTGTGCTGCTGCTCTAAGCACGGCTGCAAAGGCACTTTCCCACCCCAGCAGGGGTCAGGCACCAGTAAAACTTCTGTTCATCTCCCAGATCCCTGTTGGGCTCCAATTGGAGCCATGGGATCTCATTTCTAAAGTCCTCTCCTCCCCTGCCAACCCCTTGCAATAGCCACTCCAGGAGCATTTTCCTACCTGTGCTGGGGCAGAAAAGATATTCCAGAACATCACCTGCCCTGCACAGATTTATAAAGAAAAGGAAGGAAGTCCCCAAAGGTTCAAAGGCCCATCTGTCCCTCCTCTTCTCCAGCCTCCTCTCCATCAGAAGCATCTCTCCGTGTTTCAGGAGCAGCCTCGGGAATCATTGCTCACTGAGTCACAGTTAGATCCTTTGGTTTATTTATTATTTTCCCAGCTTGAACTCAAACCTCCTTCCACATGGTGAGAGCTGGGGATGAACCACGCAGTGTTTCACAAACACTGCAGGAGGGATGAGGCAACACTGAGACACAGGAAGGGCAGGAGACCTCCCCTTCCAGCACATTCCTTCAGATACCTCCAGGAATTCAAAGTCCAGAATGGTTTGAGTTGGAAGGGACCTTAAAGATCATCTCATCCCAACCTCCTGCCATGGGCAGGGACAGCTCCCACTACCCCAGGCTGCTTGAAACACTGGCCTTGGACACTTCCAGGGATGGGGCAGCCACAGCTTCTCTGGGCAACCTGTGCCAGTGAGGAGTGACCCAACACAAGTCAGTGACCAGGTGACAGATGAAAGATCTGAGAGAAGAAGGGGGTCTCTGCACACTTGCTGTTGAAAAAGGGATTTTCTGAATATTATTCTGGATTTTGCATCACCTGAGACGTGCCCAACACGCCGTTCCTGCTGCAATTCCCCTGGGAAGATGGGATGAAGGAAAAAGGCAGGCAGTTATTAAAACTCCCCAGCAGCAAGGACGGTGGGGCACCAGGGCACGTGCCCTGCTTTGAATTCTTCACCAGCAATGTCTCTCCATCACCTTTCTGCTCATTATGTTCCACCTTTGCCCCAGACAAGCATCCAACATTTGGGGTCAAGGCTGGACGTCAAGGGTCATGGACAACATCTCTGAAACAAGGAGGCAGGACCGGCGGGTTCTCATCTTGGCTCTGCCCACAGTGACACTGGGCAGCTCCCAGGAGCATCTGCAATGGGCACCAGCTCCTCACACCCCACCATGGGAGGGATCCAGACCCAACTGGGCTCTCCCACAAACCTGTCCCACAGAGCAGAGCCCTCTCGCTGTTCCCGGCCGGGGCTCCCCTCGGCAAAGTTAATGGCAAAGCCGACAGCGCTGGAGCAGAAAGCAACAGTCAGGGTGCTCTGGAAAATCCAATTGCCACAGGAAAGAGGTGATGGGATTTCTCTGTGGAAGAGGGCAGAGAGGGGCAGGATGAGGGAGCAGAGTGTGTCTCAGACAGTCGCTCCACCGGCACTAACGTGCGGATAAAGAGCCGGTGCCGACATCTGCTGAGAAACACCTTTCCCCATCCACACTGAGAACTGCAAGCTAATAATATCCCATCTCTCCCCCCCCCACTCCATCCTTCTCCATCCCTCCCCCACCCAATTACCGAGCCTGACATTATCCGTCATCTTCCCTTTGTGTCGGCGAGAATCCAAACGCAGACGCCGGGAAATTAATAATAATTGTTGTGTCAAAATGCGGGATGTAATCAGGATGCAGCGTGGAAGCTAATACAAACACAAACAAATGGTATTTATCCTCCCCAAAGATCCCTCCCCTCCCTTCCCTGAGGGCCACTGATGATAATACTCATGGAAGAGATGAATCAGTGCTAATATAGGGATTAGGAATAGATCCCAAACCCCAGCCTGGGCTGCAATCAAAAGGAGCGCTCTTAATTGAAATTAGAGCTGGGATTTCGGTGCCTCTGCAGAGATGGGTTAAGCCCATCGGGGCTAAACAGAAGGCAAAATAAAAATAGCATCTTTATTCGAGAACAAGAAGGTGGGAAGGAGAAAAAAAAAAAGATCCTCTCTGGCTTGGGCACACCTGGTTTGCTCAGCCCTGGCTTTGGAGCTGCGCTTTGTCCCCGCGCCGGTTCCCGCAGGCAGGGCACAGACGATGCTCCCACTTCTCCCGCAGGCATCTTTCTGCCTTTGCAGCTCAAGAGCAGGTTCAGAAAGGATATTTCAAGATCAAACCGTGCCTCCCATGCTCTGAGGGAACCCAGGGCAAGCTGAGCTCGGGGTCCTGTTCCCGACTCTTTCCTGAAACTTTTTAGTGCTCTGCAAGTGAAACGTGCTCCTTCCCCTGATGCTCACGCCAGCAAAGAGAAGCACTCTGGCTTTCATTCCCTTTATTCACAGGCACAAAAGGAGTGGAAAAGACCACCAGAAAAAAGGCACAAGTCCTGCTTTTATTGCTGCTTCATCTCCCACATCCTTCTGCGTGCCAGGGCCACCTGGACCGATATCCTCAGCAGCAGAAAAGCAACTTCACCTCCTGCTGCCTCATCCTACCAAGCCCATTTGAACATCTCCCATTTACTCAGAGAGGCTGAATCCTTCCCAAATCCCAGGCCCAGGCAAGAAGGATGCTCAAGAGTTGGATGCTTAATGGCAGCATCTCACTTTCTCTCTTTCCAAAGGTTCTGGTGACAACTGACTCCTCTTACTGTCTCTCTCCCAGCCCTACACATCACCTTGAGTGTTCCCTCTCTATGGATGTTACTCAAAGGAGAAGCAAGCACAGATTATTCCCATGAGCATATTAGCAATTCCTGTGCTATAATTCCAAATTAGATCTTATGTCTAAAAACAGGTTTCTAAATTCTTGAGAATGGTGCCACAGTCTGTGCCTTCCACCAGAAAACACAAACCCAGACTGAAAACTGGCCAAAAATAAACACTCAGCTCCAAACCCTCCTGTTCCCAGCAAAGGTTGGGATTTGGCTCTGACCTTCACCAGTCTCACTCCAGCCTCCACAGCCCAGCTGTGCAAAAAACTTTGGCGATTTTTTTTTGTCCAGGCAGGAAAATCTCATTTCCAGAGGCAAGAGACAGAGAGAAAACCCTCTGCAAAGCTGCCTGTGAGCTGTGCAGACTTAATTCATCTCCTCAGTGGCAGCAGGTCCTTGAGGGCAACCCAAGGGTTTGCAGGTCAGGAGAGACTCAGTGGAGTATGGCCAGTTAGAGATGACTTAGATGCATTCCCATTCTCTGGTTAAACTTTCTGATTCTCCAGTGTCCTCTCCAGGAAAAGCTGGCAGGGCAGCAAACATGAGAGTGTCCAAAACCACGCAGGAACAACTGCTGCTGCTGCTCCTCACCCCAGGATGATGCTGTGGGTTTTACAACCCTCCCTGCATCCCAGCCAGACTTTGATTTCTACCTCCAGGCTGCTCTGTGGACACCAAGCTCACTGGAGGGTTGCAATGACCAACATGTCAGACAGTGATTGGTTCTACACACACCAGGGTTTTGAAGACCACCCAAAAACTCCTCAGCAGCTTTAGTTTGCACATTCAATTACGAGCACACCAGGATTAGCCATAAGACTCGACTTTGAGAGCAGCTCCCAGATTTGAAAAACCTGGCTCATCCCACACTGAGCCACTGAATCCAGCACAGGTCTTGAGCCTTGTCCAGGCATAAATTGATTTTAAACACAAGCACCATGGAGAAACTTGGTGTTCCACAGCTGGCTGTGTTTGGAGCAGCCCCTCAGGAGCTGGGCACGTACAGCTAAATGAGCTCCCTGTGGTCACACAGCAGGGTGAGGATTCATCATCCCATCCAACTCCTGCTCCCACAAACTTGGCTAGCTGGCAGCAATCTGGCTCCTCCAGCAGCAGTGGGGGTTGATGCCTCTAAAAAAGCCCTGTTTAAGGATGATGGGAAGGTTGCTTTGGCACTGGGTCTCTCCCTGCTCGCCACTGGACACGGGGCTGGAGCACAGCCTGCACACCCCAAGGATGCTGCAACACAGAGAAGCCCAGAACAGCTTGGGTTGGAAGATACCTTAAAAATCAACTCATTCCACCCCCTGCCATGGGCAAGGGCACCTCCCACTAGACCAGACAGTTCAGAGACTCATCCAGCCTGGCCTTGGAGACTTGCAGGGATGGGGCAGCCACAGCTTCTCTGGGCACCCTGTGCCAGGGCCTGGCCACCCTCCTAGCCAAGAATTTCTTCCCAATATCCAATCTAACTCCACTCTCTGTCAGTGTGAAGCCATTAAATTCTTCCTACTATCCAATTTAAACCTCTCTTCCTCCACTTTAAACCCATTCACTGTTCCACCTAAAGAGACCCAGTAGGAAAGCAAAGACCTGACAAGTCCTTGTCCCTCCTGCCCCCTCCAAACAAGCGCTTTATTCCCAAGCTGATTTTCCTGTCTGCACAGCACATGTCCACTCTGTGGGCATCCCGATGCTGGCCACATTCCAGGTCCTCCTCCTGGCTCTACCAGCCCCTCACCAAGCTGGTGTTGTCCCCGTTTGCTCCCTCTGGAGTCACAAATTGTAACAGAGGAGCCGGGCAAAGCCCCGGCGGCTCCGCGGCCAATCCGGCACCCTCGGCGGGGCCGCACCACGGATCGCTCCCAGCATGAAAATTCATTCATATGAATTTGGAATATAATACCTGACACAAGATGTATCACTGCTGCCATGCTGCAATCCCAGATAAGGACACAGCAGTAACAGATGGAGGAACAAGGCACTTATCTTGTTAGCTGATGGATTTATCTCTCCTTCCCCCACCCTTCCCTACATATTCCATAGTGTGCAGAGAGCCACGTTCCTCGGCAGAGCAGCATATGGAGCACGAATTGATTTCTTCCTAACACCCCCTCCACACTTTAATTCAATAAGAGCTGGAGTGGCGGATAAACAGCTTGTTGTGCTAGGAAAATTTCAAAACAGTCAAGAAAATGTCAAACTGTCTTTTTTATGAGTGCCTTTCTTTTTTTTTTTTTTTTTTTTTCCTTCCTTTTCCTTCTCCCTTCTCCTCGGATGCTCAGAGAGGATCTCTGTGTCTGGAGTGAGCAGTCCTTCCCTGGCAGGCACCTGAACATCTCTTGTCAGGCCAGTCCATGGCAGAAAGTGGCTTTGGTCCCATCCTTGGATGGGAGCTGGGAACAGAGCGGCTCTGGGTAAAAGATTAGGCAGATGGTTTCATCTGGCAGCTTCCTTAATCTCATTACTGGAGATGGTGGAAGTTTTTAATGTGATCTCTCTTTCCTTCTCTACCCTCACCCCATTCAAATTGCCTTTTTTCCCCCAAAAAACCAGACATGTTTCCTTGGCGGTTTCTTTGTTAGACACGAATAAAAACTTCCTTTAAAAAACCATCCCATTTTTATTTTTGGTGTCCTCTCCCTCTCTATTCTTTAACTCTGAAAAGGAGAAATTATTAGAAAGGAGGAAAAAGCACTATTGGCTGTTTTCTGGTACTTGCTTAAAAATATGGAGCACTTTGGAAAGGGCAGGGACGTGTTTCTGAAGACCACAAGCCACCTCATGTGCTCCTGCCCTGTAATCTGCTGCTCCAGCAAACCCAAACAGAGGCTGCAGCCTTGGGGGTTTATTTAGGGATGTGGAGATCCAGCCCTGAGGGACACCAACCAGTGTGTCCCATGCTCAAGGGTCCCTGCTGGCCTCCAGGCCTCTCCCAAGCACCTTCCTCCAGCTATTCCTTGTGCAACTGCCTGTTTTCCACCCTACAAATCCACCAAGAGCCTGAACCTCCTCCCAAACACACCACCCCATCAATACCCTCCTTCCCAAACCTCTCCACACTTCCACAGTTTGTTCTCCTGAAGGATTCTCACAAGATAAAGGCCTGCAGGGCTTTTCCTCCCTATCCATGCATCCGTTCAGCACCTCATTTCCCTCAAACTTCCACCACACTCCTAAAGCTCAGCCTGGGACCACACATGGTCCTCAGTGAGCAGCTCCCAGTGCTGAGGAAAACCATCTCCAAACCTCAGTTTGGAGGAGGAGTTGGAGCAAAGAAGAGCAGTCCACGAATGTGGTTTCATATTTTGAAAGAAATCGATGTGAGCACAGGGAAATAAAAGGGGAATGTGCTCCCAGATATGACATGAAACCCAACGGATTCCCAACAGGAAGACCTCACTTAACTGAAGGAATGCAAATGTGCTCCTTAAGAAAAGTAAGAGCTGCTTTGTTTCCTTCAAAACTTCTCCTACAAAGTCTCAGCATGGACACAGGAGTGACTGACATGCAGAGGCACCCACAGATAGGTGCCAAGGGTGGCCTCAGCACCCTGGTCAGGATATGGCACCCCTTTATCCCACCTCCCCAGAAACAACTTTTGGAAGCCAAACCACGAACCAGCACCCACAAACTCCACCCTGGGACAGTTTCACCCACTGGGGGGCAGAAATAAAGACAGACAGACCCACGGGACAGGCAGCAACACAACATTTGGGGTTGCAGATCCCTTCAGGATGAGTGTGTTATGCTGCAGCAGCACATGGACCTGCAGCAAGGTGGGTCAGGCACACACCACCCATGAGCTGGGATGGTTTGGGTGGAAAAGAGACCCACAGGAATGTGCCCAAGGGAGGAATCATAGAATCAATTGGGTTGGAAAAGACCTCTGAGATTGTCAAGTCCAACCCTTGGTCCAACTCCAGTCCATTTACCAAATCATGGCACTCTGGAGGGCTCTGTCCTGCTGCTGGGATGGTCTGGGTGGCAAACAGACCTGCAGGAACATGCCCAAGGGAGGAGGGCTCTGTCCTGCTGCTGGGATGGTCTGGGTGGCAAACAGAGACATAGGAATGTGCCCAAGGGAGGAGGGCTCTGTCCTGCTGCTGGGATGGTCTGGGTGGAAAACAGAGACATAGGAATGTGCCCAAGGGAGGACGGCTCTGTCCTGCTGCTTGGATGGTCTGGGTGGAAAACAGACCCACAGGAACGTGCCCAAGGGAGGAGGGCTCTGTCCTGCCGCTTCCCACCTCGCTGCCATCGCCTGGCGCTGCGCTGGAGGCGAGAGCCGCCTCCCCCCCGCTCTGCAGCAGAGCAGAGCAGAGCAGAACTGCAGGCTCCTGCAGGAGCAGCCGTGTTTAGCATGCAGGAGACAGTGCCGAGCAAAGCCCCGCTCGCGCCTCGGTGCAGCCGCCCCGGAGCGGCACATCGCGGCTGGAAGGAGCCGGGGTGGGTGGTGGTGGAGCCGGAGCAGCTCTACCCATTTAGCTCACGGTTACAAAGTGGGAATGGGGCTTGATGCTTCATCTCTGGGCCTCAGTTTCCCTCTGTTCTGTGAGAGAATCCCGGGGGGAGCGTCAAGGAGCTCATCTCTCTGCTCCAAGAGCGGCACCTCTTTGCTCCATCCTTTCCTCCCTGCCAGCTCGCACCAAGGAGCCCCGGCCCAGGCACCCACGGGTGATGCACCCAGGCCAGCACCCACCCCATGCCCCAGCCCCATGCCCAGCTCTCCTCCTCTGCTGCAGGCTGGGGCTCACCCCTCCAAGCCTTACCTGCCATTGGCATCCCCACCTTGCCCCTTTCTCACCTGCCGCTGTGGTCACACCAGGGAGGGACCAAAGCAGGGGACAGCACACTGGCACCGAGGGCAGCCCGTCCCTGCTTGATGCCAGTGCCTCTGATCAGGTTCAGCTGCCCACATCCACCCCTAAAAGGGCACAGGGACCCCCTTCTCCCCCCACCCAGAACACTTCAAACCTGCCCCTTTCAAGAGAAGCTCTCGCCAAGCACCCAATTACAACTCGTGGCCAAGGATGAAAAGCTGCTCTCGGAGCATCCTGTTTTCTCTTTATTTTCCCCCTCTTTTCAAGATTCCTTTTCCCTCCCTTCTCATGAGGTTAAAGAGCTAAAGACCAACTCAGAGGCAGATAATAGAGTGACAATGCCTCATAAAAAAGCAGCAAGGCTTTGGAGAGAGCTGGCACACGGCGCATTAGGGATTTCTGTGGAGGCAGCTGGGAGTAACAGTGACCCTCTGAACTCAATTTGCTCCACGGCTTGGGAATCAAGGAAAGCCTTTGGACTGTCAGACTCCTCCTTTGGCCTCCAAGGGTGGCTGCAGACTTTGGATGAGCTTTTGGAGGCTCAGTGTGCCCCTTACCCCACAGCTACTGCTCTTGGTTCATACCTGGGGCGGGAGGTGGCATCCCAAACCCTGCAGGGATGTGGGATGAGGTGCCAAAGGGAGTAAAACTCAGAGGATGGGAGCAAAACCCAGAGGATGGGAGCAAAACCCAGAGGATGAGAGCAAAACCCAGAGGATGGGAGCAAAACCCACAGAATGGGAGCAAAACCCACAGGATGGGAGCAAAACCCACAGGATGGGAGCAAAACCCACAGGATGGGTGCAACACAGAGCTGTGGATATGTGTATTTATACATTAAAATTACTTTCCTCACTCCACAGCCCTCCTGCCCCAGTCCAGCAAGAGCAGAGGGACAAGTGGGGGACACTGGGAAGGTTTGTGCTTCATGCAAAGAGCTCAGAGCTGCTGAAAAAAAC
The DNA here is from genome assembly GCA_026770055.1 of Myrmophylax atrothorax. Taxonomy (NCBI): domain Eukaryota; kingdom Metazoa; phylum Chordata; class Aves; order Passeriformes; family Thamnophilidae; genus Myrmophylax; species Myrmophylax atrothorax. The sequence goes on from JAOXXN010000290.1 coordinate 4,767,548, forward strand.
CATCACTTTCCCCTCTGCCTTTTTCTTTTCTTTCTTTTTTTTTTTAATGAGTAGAAAATTCTTCCCACTACACATTAGTGCCCAATGTAATGGTGCACAGCATTTTTCATTTATCATCATAATGCCAGTCAAACGAACCCCCTAATAACATAAATGCAAGAGGAAAGCTATTAGAGTTTATTTGTGCAGTGGCTTTGAACTCCTCCCCACTGCTCCACTGGAGGGGATGGATGGAGTTGGGATCTTTAGGACCTTTTATCCTCAACTACCCAGAGCCTTACACACCACCTCCATGTGTTGCTGTGTTGGCTGAATTACCAAAATAGAGACCTAAATATTTGAAATAATCTGTGGAAGTGTTCCAGGCCAGGCTGGACAGGGTTTGGAGCAACCTGGTCTAGTGGAAGGTGTCCCTGCCCTTGGAAGGGGATGGAATGAAATGGGCTTTAAGGTCCCTTCCAACCCAAACTGTTCTGGGATTCTGTGACCTTTTGTGCCTTTCCATGGGTATGATGTGCTCCAAGTCAAGGGACTGGGAACAACACACCTGGCTTTAGTGCTCACCTTCAGCTAAAGGTCTCCAACCCCTCTGCTTGTTCTTCCTCCCATGCATTCCTGAAAACAGGCATTTACTTTGCACAGCACACACTGCCTGGACTCCCTATCCCAGCACATCCAGCAAGAACCTTCAGAGCATCTCTGGGACAGCACAGTCCAAACCTCCTCTTCTGCCACCCTCCCCTTAGGGACACCAGCCATGCAATGGCTCTGATGATGCTGGTGAGGCTCAGGCAAGGAAACTTCCCTTTAAATAAAAACACTGGGAAAATTCAAGTCATTCATCTATGGAGCCATTCCCATCCTTGGGTTTCACAAGGACAAGAGGAAAGGGCCTCAAGTTGCTCCGGAGGAGATTGAAGTTTGATATTAGAAAAATTGCTTCATGGAAAGTGCTGTTTAACCCTGGCACAAGAACTTGCCATGCCTGGAGGGATTTAAATATATGGACATGGAATTTGGGGGCACAGTTTAGTGGTGGGGCTTGGTAGTGCTGGGGGAAGAGCTGGACTCAATGATCTTAAAGTTCTTTTCCAATCTCAACTATTCTATGATTCTATTATCGTTCCCTCCTGCTTTGCAGGTCCATCCTCATCATTCCAGGTGTAGCCCTCAGCATCCCCCAAGGTCTTCCAGCTTCACTTATCTCAACACCTCTCATCCCACAGCTGCTCCATCCCGGAGAGCCACGACAAAGCATTTCATTTTATCCACAACAATTTCCTCATTAAGCCAAAATTAAATGCGTATTTCAAAACCTACGAGTGGGAGCAAAACTGTTCAGTCTTATGCTTTATTAAACCCAAAAATCTTGGTGTGGAAAGAGCCTTGGTGCCAAACGACAGCCCTGCTGATGGGGCTGGGCTATTCCCAGCCGTGCCATCACCGAGCTGGGCGGTGCTGGCAGAGAGGACCCGCAGTGCGGAGGGAAGAACAACGGCCCCGCCTGGCAAATTAGTTTACTCATTAAGTTAAGAAGCCTGTTTTGCTCAGCTTCTACAAATCAGCGTGTTTAGCAGCCAGGAAACTTCCAGGGAAGGGATGCTGCAAACCAACAGGAGCCCCTGTGTGAGAGTAAACCATCTCGTCTTCAGCAGGCTGGCCATCGGAGCAGGGAGAATTCACTGTGTGTGTGGTATTTGGAAGGGTTTTATGATGAGGGCGATGAAACCACCCAGAGAGGTGGTGGATGTCTTGGAAACATCTCTGGAAACATTTAAGGTTAGGCTGGATGGGGCTTGGAGCCACTTATCCCCCACTGGTGTGACTGGAGGGGGTGGATGGAGCTCGGATCTCCTCATGCAAAGCAGTTCCTCAGTCAGCCAGAGCCTGTCCTTACAGACCACTGCAACCCTGCATGTGCTGCTGTATCTGCTGAATTATCAAAATAAATACCTAAATGCTTCAAATAACTCATTGCAAACAGCCTCTGAGGTCTGTGGAAGCGTTCCAGGCCAGGCTGGATGGGGCTTGAAGCAACCTGGGCTAGTGGGAGGTGTCCCTTCCCATGGCAGGAGGGTGGAACAAGGTGGGCTTTAAGATTCCTTCCAACCCAAACCAGTTATGAGGGGATAGCAAGAAATCCAGGCTCACTGGATGTAGGGGAGCACAGCAGATACACCCTGTGGTCTATGCTGGGGACAAGGTGCCATCAGTGAAGCACATCTGGTGGTGTGGAAGAGCATGCCCATGCCAAATCCAGCAGGTAATGCCAGGGATCAGGCTGAGGTGGAGAGCTGGTCACCAGCCCCCAGCTCATCACCTGCCCACAGCCAGAACCAAGCAGCTCTCAACCAACTCCCTCTCTGCTCTCACAGCCCTACAAAGCAATAAAAATAACCACTGATAAAATCTAGACACATTTTAAAAGCTCCAAGCCTGTCTGAGTTTGCAGTCGAGGGGCTCTGGGTCACAGACTCTGCAAAGAGCTTCCCTGGGAGCAGAGGAGCAGCAGGAGCCAAAAGGGATGGGAGGCAAAACTTGGGTGGAAAGAAGATGACATGAATTGAGAGAAAGGACCACAGCAGAGGAGGACTCGCAAGGGGGGAAGACAATAAATCCCAGGGAGGCAGACAGAGATTAATGAGTGTTTCCCAGACACGATAATTTCTGGACATCCATTAAATTTAATACCCTCATGGGCTACTGGGAGGCACTGCAGCTCTGTGGCACCAGGGAGAGGTCCTGGAGGGCTCTGCAGGACCCAGCAGGGTCAGCACATCTGCCTGAGCTGCTCTGGGATGTGTTTTCCATCTCAGACAGCTCCAGGGCAGTGTCTGTGCCTGCCCTGCAGCAGCACAGCCAGCTGGCAGAGCTGGGCACCGAGGCAATGTCCCCAAGCACACGACAGCCATCTGTCAGTGAGTCCCTGTGCCCCCTGCCACCCTGCTGGCACGTGGGGACACCCCTGTGGCACTCACAGCCCTGCTGCCACCAGCTGCAGCTCCATCACCTCCGTGGAGGTGCCAAATTGCACCCTCTGTGAGTGGCTATCCAGGCATCAGCTTTCCATGCCCCAAAATGCTGGGGGGAGGCTCAGCCCCAAAATCCCTGTGTTTAACACCAACCCAACACAGGAGCCAGCCAGGGTTTAACTCCACCATGGCTGGTGGCAGCACAAGCAAAGCACATCAGTGGTGCTTTCTCAGGGACTGCTGGAGGGGTAAATCCCTTATTTGCACACCAGACTTGGAGGGAATAGGGTTGTTTTCCTGAGATATTTCAGACTGGCTCTGTTGTCACAGTCTCAGCCTTCACTGAGGGTCTCCTGGTGCCACCCAGCCACTCTGCAGCATCACCACGTGCACCCAGGCCTTGCAAGAACCACGTGTGAGCTGTCACAGCCTGGGCTTTCCTGCTTTCAAGAAGCTACCACAAATCCCATGGGAAAGGGGCCTCTCACACATGACCTCCACAGAAATCACTCACTCATGGAATCCCAGAATGGTTTAGGTTGGAAGGACCTTAAAGTTGATCTTATTCCACCCTCTGCCATAGACAGGGACATCTTCCACTATTCCAGGTTGCTCCAAGCCTTTTCCAACCTGGCCTTGGATGCTTCCAGGGATGGGGCAGCCACAGCTTCTCTGGGCAACCTGTGCCAGGGCCTGCCCACCCTCATAGGGAAGAATTCCTTCCCAATATCCCATTCAAACCTCCCCTGCTTCACTGACACAGATGAATCTGCCCCAGCAACCCTCACACTCCGCTGAGACCCCTCAGCTTGTGACTGCAGCTCCTCCACAGGTCTTGTCTCTGCTCTGAGCCAGCAGCAGCTCCAGGGTCAGCCAGTTCTCCCAGCACTGCAGTCCCTGTCAGCTCCCCACCAATATTTCTGGGCTCTGCAGAATTCCTTTGTTGACATTTAAAGGTCTTGGACAACGTGGCCCCACACATCTTTGTTAGGGAGGATGGGATTCACTTACCCAAACCTGCTGCCTTAAAGTTCAGAGTCAAGTGGAAGATATTTTTGCCTTCTCAGCTCTGACAGCCACTGGTTTGGTGACAAACAGCATGTCCAGGCCATGTCACAGCCCATGGGGTTTGTCACAGGCACAAAAACCTTCTGTTCATGGGCTTGGGAAGTCATCCAGTCCTTCCCACAAGGAGCTGGACACATGAGGGATGTGCCACATGGTTTGGGTAACCAGCTGAGGTAACCAGGATGCCAACAAACTGCCCAATATCCTCATCTGGAGCAGGACACAACCAGGAGGGCTCCCAGCTCAGAGTGAGACAAGGAGAGCATGGAGACAGAGGCTGAGAGCCAAGGGAATGGGATTCCATCCTTGGGAAGCCTTTATCCAACCAAGAACCAAGGGACAGAAGGACAGAACACACAATGTGGCAGGGCACAGTCCCTCAAGCCCATGTCCAAGGGAAACATTTGGGAAAAGCCTCAGGTTCCTGCCTAGAGAAGAGGGACTGAAGGCTTTGAGGGCACAGGTAGTTTGGGTCAGAGCAGCGATGAAAGCATCAAGTTCACAACCGAATGGAAAATCACTGAATATGAATAATGGACTTCAAAAGCCAGATTTCAAATAGTCAGGAAGCTGGTACATGGGTTCTCCTGGGAAAATCACCACAAAGAAGGGGAGAGCCTGCAGTTCCTGGAAGAGACTATACTACACACACAACAGCAGGCTATCCTCGTGCAAAGGGAAGGTGGGAAGCATAGGAAGAGGCTGCTGTGGCTGGTCTGGAGTCTTTAAAAAGACCTGGGAATAAAAAAGGAATCATGAAAAAAAAAATATGGAAACAAGGGCTGATAATTAGGGATGGGTATAAGAGAATCACGATGGCAAAGAGGGATAAAGTCAGCAGCACTGACATGCAAAACAAGCTTCAATTAGCAAGGGATATGAGAGGAGAACAAAAACATTCTTGGATTTGTTCAAAGGAAAAGGAAAAATGTTGGGTCTCTCACCAGGCAGGCAAGGAAAGCACATGGCAGAGATCTTTGCTGCCCTGTTTCACTGTCTCTGTCTGAAGGGAGGTGTGTGGTGAGCAGACAGCCCCAAAGCACACAGGAACAGGGAGATGGCTTTCCCTGGAGCAGGGAGGGAAAAAGGGGTTAAAAAAATTAAGCTGGCAGAGATTGAGAAAAGTCTCTGGAGAGTGATGAAAAATCAGGCAGAACTGTCACCGAGCCACCAGCACTGCTCTTTGGGAGCCTGTGGAGGCCAACAGCAAGGGCAAGAAATCTTCATATCTTTAAGTAAAAAAACCCAGGAGCTGGAGGCAATGAGCTCGGCTTCAATCACCAGGAAGATACTAAAACAAACGATGAAACTATCATAGCTTGTAAGGCCCAGGAATTTAATAAAGTGAGGAAAAAAAAAACCCCCACATCCACCACCAACACGAGTTTGTCAAGAACAGATCATGTCAAACCAACCTAATTTCTGCCTTGACAGGATAACTAGACTTGGTGGATAAGAGGAAAGCTGTAGACATGATATACCTTGACTTTAATAAGGCTTCTGATGCCGGTCCCACGTGGCAGAGCAGAGGAAAGTGAGGCAGCACAGCGTGGATGTAATCGCTGAGGCTGGGGGCACAGGGGAGGAGGGAGAACAGCCTGTTGACAAAACACTCTGGAAGAGCTCTTATCTATTATTTACAACCATGCCAGGAGGGCAACCTACAGCAGGATTCCTCCAGGGTCTGTCCCCAGCCTGCTCCCTCCGATATTTGCATTTAACTGTTTGCATTCCGGCTGATTAAAATTTGTCCATGATGCCCAGCCAGGAGGAGAGGAGGGGCTGGAAGGGCTCCGAGGATAGGACCAGAATCTCAAATCTCCTCCAGGAAGGAGCATTAGGAAATCCAAGATGGACAAGGGTGATGTGATACAGTCAGGGAGGAAAAATAAAAAAAAAAGGAGAAGAAAAGCTACGGGACCAGGGACTACAGAGGCATCAACCAGGCTACAAAAGATGGCAAATCTTAATGTGAGTGTTGTAAAAAGGACTAAGGAGAGTCGTTTTGCTCCACCTGGTTTAAGGCAAGGGCACAGCTGCAGGACTTCAGCCCGACCTGGACACCAGGCTTTCAGAAAGCTAAAGGTTAAGTCTCTGCCCCTGAACATGTTATCACCTACCCACTGACCTGTGCTGAGGGTCGTGTTCTTTGCCAGCCCTGAACTCTGCAGCTGGATGGAGGTTCCCTCTCTCCTCAGAACAATTAAAGTGCGTTTGCCACAGTGCAGCTCTAATCGATGCACCACCATCGATCGCACGTTCCAGCCTGGGGAGGAGAATCCATGGAATAGCAATGAAGTGGGGAAGACATGCAGACAACTCCAGGGAGAGATGAAAGACACTGGGGTTTGCTTTGTCACTAGAAGAGAAGACTGAGGAAGAATTGACAACCCTCTTCCCTTCCATAAATATCATATGCAGGAGGCGAATAATTAATTGCCACATCCCTTCAAAGAGGCAGAAGAAAACAGCTCATTTGCAGCAGAGAAGACTTTATTTGGGAACTTGGAATAATTTTAAGTCTCGTGAAAGCCCTGTAGAGTAGTAGCTCAGTCACCCATCACGTAGGTCCCACATGAGCCCAACTTCAGTGCAGGGTGACATGAGCTGGGATCCCACCCAGCCCTTCCTACAGAGGTCATTCATCCTCAGGCTGTGACACTGCAGCCTCTCAGGCTCCATGGATGTGTTGCAGCAGCATAAACTGGACCAGGGGCTGCTTCCTCCCACTGGAAAGTACAAAATCTCTGTGACATCCATGAGATCTGTCTCCAAGCTCCTGCTCACCAGTGGGAGCAAGAGCTCCACCGTCCCAGACAGTGTGACCCCACAAATCACAGCAAGCCACACTCAGCACTTTTATTCTTTATTGTTACAGTTCAGACAGCTCCATTATTTATCCAGATTACTTATTCATGTTCCATTTCCAGGGACAACTTGCTTCACTGGATAGAGAGATCATCGTTTCTCCATCCCCCAGCTCTTGTCCCACTTTATGTGCTATTTGGACACGGTGCCACCACTGCTCTTGCAATAGCATTGGCTGTAACTAGAGAATCATCTCCTCCATCCCAGCCTGTCACAGGTTCTCTCCCACACCCCTCAAGGGTTCTGACAAGGGAAGGATTGAGAAAGCTCAGCCCAAAATGACAGCTAAGCCTCACACAGTGACTGACAGAAGCGCTGAACGTTTCCCGAGGCAACTCAATCAGACCAGGTTTTCTGGCCATGGTTAAAAGCTAAACCAATTCAGACAAATATCACTCCAACCTGGAGGGACAGCAAGGGTTGGTCATTAAGAGCAGGGTGGCTGCTGGCTTAGATTAAATAGAGTTATCCAATGTATTTCCACATACCCTCATTTCAAGGCTGCACTTCAGAGGGCACAGGGACCTTTATTCTCTCTGCAAAGATTTGGAGGCTGAAAGGTTATTGTGGTGGGTAAGTGCCTGTCTCCAAGCTTAGATCACACCACTTACCCCCAGGTCAGACCTCTGGGCACGACTCTTCCTCCCAGACAGGCCCCTTCAGCCAAGCTGAGTGGGATTGGTGGCTCCTGAACCCATCCAGCCCAGTGAAACACATCCTCCTTCCCCTGCAGGGCTCAGATCCCCCTCTGCAGTGCTGACATTAAATTTGCATCCCTGGTGAGAGAGCATTTAGAAAAGGAAAAGTATTTCTAAGGGCAAAACATACAACTGCCAGAAACTGTGATGCTCCCCTGCCAAGCCCCGTGTGGATCCTGCACCTCCAGGTACCATCAGCAACAGCTCAAACCCACATCTGCAACATCTGTCCTCTCCCCCACCCCTCCCCGTGGCACACACGACTTCCCCAGGAAAACACTGAGGTGAAAGCAACAAAACCCCCTCAGAACAAGTGACTGAATTCCCCAAAAATGCTGAACTGTTGGGAAATGGAGGGAGGTTCCTCCAAGGAGCGACTGCAGTCGGAGCAGCCACGAAGGACAGCCCTGCCTGCCAGACACACAGCCCTGGCTGCCGGGTCTGCACTCCCTGCAGTGGGTGCTGGGCACCTCAGAGGAGCAGCAGAGCTGAGGCTGCTGCTTCAGCAAACACTAAATATTCACAGAATGAATCTGTTGGAAGGGACATTAAAGCTCACCCAGTTACACCCCTACCATGGGCAGGGACACCTTCCACCAGCCCAGGTTGCTCCAAGGCCTTGGACATTTACAGAGATGGTGCTGCCACAAACTCCCTGGGCAACCTGTGCCAGGACCTCATGACACTCAGAAGGAAGAATTCCTTCCCAATATCCCACCTAACCCCACCCTCTGGCAGTGGGAAGCCATTTCCCTTGTCCTGGCATTCCATCCCTTGCACAAAATCCCTCTCCAGCTCTCCTGGAGCTCCTTTAGGCACTGGAAGGGCCTCTCAGGTCTCCGTGGAGCCTTCTCTTCTCCAGGTGAACATCCCCAGCTCTCCCAGCCTGGCTCCAGAGGAGAGGGATCCAGCCCTTGGAGCATCCCCACGGCTGAGCCAGAAGCACTCTCAACTCAGAGTATCAGCTGCAGTGATTTTTAGTGACTTGCTCAGTATTTCACTATTCTTTCTAGAAATCCAGGGCAAAAGCAAGAACTCCAACTGACCCTGTGTGGTCATCTCTCCTCTCTGGCTTAATCACTGACATCCTCACGTGGTCATCACTGACCTCCTACCACCACCCACCACCTCCATCTACAAGCAGACATCTATTTCCAAGTCACTTTGTAGAGAGCTACAAGAAGCATAAACTCCTAAGAAATGACATTCTGAGTGCATAAATACTCCCAGCTCCAACTTCCAGCCTCTCCTCCGAGTCGTCCTTTGAGGTTCAGCGCAGCGACAGTGGCTGAGAGATGCTCTAATCAGTGCATCTAATTTCAAACACTGCAAGGACCATGTTATGCCTTGGGATAAATGTGAAGGGCTGCCATTGAAGTAAAAGAGAGGTAGGCACTTCAGAAGCTGGGATTTGGCCTCAAAAAAAATAATAATTAAAAAAAAGCCACTAAAACTAAAATATTAGAGTGCATTTAAAAACATAACAAGGCAGATTAGCAATCAAACCGAGCAGCTTGCTGGGGGAGTGATAAGTGGGGAAGGTTCCAAAGGCACAGACCACTACTAAAAGAAGCCCAAAAAAAGCCTTGTTTAGCGTGAAAGCGACTTTTGATCCAAAAGCCAGCGTGGAAATTCATTTTTTCTCATGCATTTTCCATGAGAGAACAAGCCCAATCAGCCTTGTTTTAAGCAGCAATGCCGAAGCTCCCACCCAGAGCGTCCTGCACTGGGAGGGCTGGGAATTGCCCAGTGACTCAGGAACATGATGCACACCATGACCTCACCCCTCCTGGAGGTATTCAAAGCACTTTTCACTCATTCAGGCAATCATTTGACCCAACCTGGTCCCAACTTCCTGAACTGTGAAGTGGAGGAGCTGCAAAAGTCTTGCTCCTTCACGAATCCTCCTGGAATCGGCTCTTGGAGTTTATTTGATCATGAAAAGTCATGCAGGAGACACCTTTTATCTCAGCACTGCCCTAAAAAGTTGAGTAGCCAACTTTTGGGGAGGAGTCAGCTTTGGGATTGGGCTGGGGGAAGGTGTGGGGAAGGGTGGGGAGAACTCAGTGCTTTCCCCCAAAGATTTTCTCACCATCTTTCCCCATGATTCTCGAGACATGAATAACTATAGAGACAGTGATGTGTTGAGCTGCAGAGCCTGGAGTGCTTGTTGCTGCAGCTCCAAACCTCTCCCTGCCTTCAGAGAGAAGCATCAATGGGGTTTGAGACCCATCAAGCTTCCACGTGGCTACAGCCCAGCAAGGGGTGACCCGGGGCCACCTCCACCAAGACCTCCCCTTCCACCTCATGGTCTCCACAGCTCCTGGCATTGCAGAAATCCTCCTGCACAGGAGAGCTTGGCAGTTGCAGTTCCCTGAGAGGGCTCTGCTGAGCTTATTCCCAACCAGATACAACAGCTGGAATTTGTCTGGTTTAGATTGGACATAGATGGCATCTCTTACATGAGATCTTGGAGGTTTGTACAGTAACCATCTCATAGAGGAGGGGAAGATGGCTCATTGCAACCCAAATTTCACCTGTATGAGTCCAAAACGTGGTCTGCTAAATCTCTAAAGTGTTTGTACAACTCATGGGACACCTCCCTCACCCCACCAAACCCCTTTAAAGTGTCAAAACTATGAGGAGCATCAGAAGGTGCTTAACGTGGCAGGGCTGAGGCTTTGTGGTCCAAGGAAATGGGGTGGGAAGTCTTTCTCCCATAGGACCTGATGCCCCACCCATGAAGGGGGGACATGAGTAACCCCCATGCCCTTGTTGGTCCCTTCAAGCTCAGGATATTCAACCATTCTGTGATAATCTGGATCTCTGTCTCATCTTCCCAGCACGATCCGAGTGGTTTTTCCAGGCTGATCCCCCCCCCAGCACATCCCACGTTCATGGGGTGCTCAGCTCCCCCAAAACATGGGGTGTCCAAGCCTTGTCCCTTCAGCTGGGGTCAGGGAGATTGAAAACATAAGTGTATAATCCTTCCACGAGTTAATTAAAGCACCCATCCATCCTTCAATCAAACCATTAGCCATGGGGTTTTACAATTAATTATTTGGAACCAAATCAAACAAACAAACAAACAGAAGACACAGAACGAAGAGAGAAAGCAAAGCAGAGACAGGGCACTCCTGCAGCAGGGAGGCTCATCCATGTCTCCCAAAGCAAGGCAGGAACTCCTTTGAGCCAGTCAAGGGGGTGCTGGAGGTGGGGACCCTCATTTGAGTTCGGTGTTATCTCAAGCTCCTTCTGTGACCTTGGAAAAACCTCCTTGTCTCTCCTTGCTGTACTGCCAGCCCCTCATGCCACGACCCACAGCTGTGCCATGCCCTGCACACCCTCCTTTGCCCTTGGCAGAGCCCTCGAGTGTGAATAAGCCACAACTAAATGATTTACAAACTATGCAGCAGAAAGCACTCCCGGCCCTGACTTAACCCCCAAAAAACATCTGCAAGATCTCGAACGAGCTGAGAATAGACTGGAGGAGCCTTTCCACCTCCATGGATGCCCGGGAAGGACTCCTGAATATTGCAAGGAGGGCAAGCAGCTCTTCTCCCTCTCCAATGGAGGCTGTGTCCCAGCTGAAGCTCTCTGCCCTAGTTTATCTCCTCTTTTCCATGATCTCTCTCCTTCCTGAAAGCTCCATTTCAGCTCAGGTATGAGAGGGGAGAAGGGGAGGTGGGGAGCAGGGAAGCATCCCTCCTTTTCCCTTCTGTCTTCCCTTGCATTTCCTTTGCTCTTCTTTGCTGTCCCAGCCTCGCTGTCTCTTATCCCCAACCCTCCCTACTCCCCAGCAAGCCAAGGTTTAATGTCTTTCCATCTCTTCCCTGGGAAATTGCGGCGAGGCTGCCGCCTGCTCGGGTGGAACACGCTGCTTTATATGCACCATAAAAGGAGAGGACTCTGTAAACAATATTATTTTTAATAAAATCCCAGTCTTTGGCAGGCCAGCTGCTTTTGTGTCTGTCTTAATTTAATCAGACGATCAGCTCTCTCAAGCAGCGAGAGGGAATGAAAAGCATTAGCAAGGAATCAAGGAACTGGTGAGGAAGAGACAGGATTTCCATCAAGTGCTTTCTGGCCCAGTGTGTTGCTATGTGAGCAGCACCAAGTTTGCAGGAAACAGATTCCCCAAACAACTTTGTCAAGGTGCAGGAAGGACACGAGCACATCTGGGCGTAACACTCGTTCTGCAGAGCTTGGGAAAGAGCTGAATAAACCCAGGCTTGAAGATATTTTCAGTCAGAGCAGATCCCTGACACTCTCAGGGACATGGTGGGATTCTTGGGGTGTCATTGGGGACTCCATGACCCTGATGGGTTCCTGCCAATTCAGCAGATCCTGTGATTCTATGCCTGTGGTTCTCCCTGGCCTCTGAAACCACCCACCATCCCCAAAATGGGAATTCTGCCCAGTCTGGTGTGCCTCCAATGCTTCTCCCCAAGTACAGCCACATGAACCAACACCAACCAGCTCCTTGGCCATGGCCAAACCCCAAACCAGCCCCATGAGACATGTTTTTATGTGTGTTGACTCTCTGACATGTTAGCACTCAGCAATAGGACAAGGGGGCACGGGCTCAAGCTCTGCCAGGGGAAACTGAAGTTGGAGAGCAGAGAAAAATTCTTTGCAGAGAGAGTGCTCAGGCCTTGGAATGGGCTGCCCAGAGAGGGGGTG